>OX463782.1:15370507-15970507 GCA_949825025.1 Siphlonurus alternatus | reverse complement strand
CGACCAATTCTGTGAAGGTACGTCTCTGCCATCTTCGGAAAGTCAAAGTTGATCACAACATTCACTGCTTGTACATCAATGCCTCTTGTGAAGAGATCTGTAACAAATGCAGACATTAAAATATGCTCAACAAGAAATATAAGCAGCTAATTAAGTACCTGAGCACACCAAATTTCTGCAGAGCCCTGCTCTGAAGTCATGAAACACTCGATTACGATGTGCTTGTGCCATCTTGGCATGAATGTAGTAGCAGCAGTATCCAAGCTCCGTGATCTTTTTGGCCAGCAGCTCAACTCTTTGTGTAGAATTGCAGAATATTATACTCTGGTTGATCTGGAGCTGTTAACAGAAAAGACACACAAATCTTGAATCATGTGAAAAGAATACAAAATTGGAAACTACTGAATATTTAGAGACTATGACTTAAATAAACAAGTCTGAAACAAAGAAACAAGCAGTTCAAATAACTTCAAATATTATAAATTTAGCTGCTGTAGCGCCAAGCAAGAGACAATGTTTTTATGTTTTTTAAGTGCAAAATAAAGTTTCACGTCATCATTAAAAATAAAAATACCTTTAAAGCCATTTTACACTTTCGGAGAAATTAGTTCATTGTTTTGTGGAAATTAAGCCAATTCAATGTTTAGAAAAATGTAAAAAAGCAATAAATTGAAAGACTTAAAAACTGCAGTGTAAACTCTGTATTTACTTGGTTCTATTTTCTTCCCCTTACCTTTGAGAACAACGTGTTTAGACAGTGAACTTTTTGTCTTTCCTGCACAAATGCATAATATTGTGTGACTCCTTTTAGAGTTAATTCTTCCATCAAGTTGATCTCGTAGGGTTCCCTCAGGTGCTTCACCATGAAGTTTTTCACAGTGAGGGGGAACGTTGCCGAGTAGAGGAGAATCTGTCGTTCTTTGGGCAACCGTGAGATCACATGGTCCAGCATTCCCTTAAAGTCCTGAGACAGGAGCTTGTCCGCCTGCAAGAAGAGATACATTATTTATGCTGCCTTAATTGTTAGTGGCTGACGGCAACGTACCTCGTCCAGAACGAGGATTCTGCAGTTGTCCATGTTAGCCACTTTCTTTTCCATCAGATCCAAGATGCGACCTGGCGTAGCAATCACCACTTGCACTAAACACACAAACAAAGAATTCAAGAAGCAAATAAACAGTACTAATCAATGAAATATGCAGCCATAAACTCAGAAATTACTATCTCTTAAAGGAGGTTTAACACTTCAGCTTTTATAATTTTATAAATAATAGGCCTGTTCGTAAACCCTGCTCGGTGTACACTTTCTGCACCCAATCGACCTTATGTACATGCGATATAAGGTTGATTGGGTGTAGAAATTGTACACTGAGCAGGGTTTACGAACAGGCTTTATTTAAAAAAATAATGTACAAAAAAAAAAGAAAAAAAAAAAAGACAACAAGATAACAACATCCGCCTTCTATTTGTTCCGGCCGGTTCGACGGTTGGCGTTCACAACGAGCTCCGCATATTTTGGTGCCTATCAATGTCATCACACAGCGCATGTGCAGAATGCGGGCAGATTTTAGTGCTAACCGTCGAACCAACCGGAACAATTAGAAGGTGGATGTTAATGAATTTTTATTTGATACAATTATAATTTTACATTATTTATAATATTATAAAAGCTGAAGCGGTTGCCCTCCTTTAAGTGAATAAATTAATATAACAGTTAATATATGGTTACATGCTGTTATTTAGATTTTGCTGTAAAAGTATGAAAATATCACCTTTCTGGAAGATTCTCATAATGTCGTCACGAAGGTTGGTGCCTCCAGTTGTCACCATGACCTTGACATCCATGTGCTTTGCAAGTTCAATACAGATTTGACTAGTCTGAAGAGCCAACTCACGGGTTGGCACAATCACAAGGGCTGAAACACAAAGGTATATCAATTGTCAAACTACAACCATGTAAGAGTCAAAAATTGATTTTCATATTTTTTTTTTTTTTTTTGCTGATCAGAAGTAGACATTTCACTGAGAAGCAGTGAGGGGGAATCCAAATCATCACACCAGCCTTTTTTTTTTTCATTAAACACATAGAGGTATTCACAAAAGATTAAGCTGAGAATTTAGCTTGCATTTTTAAAGCCAGGAATTAAGTGAGGACACCATTATTATTTACACATAACTAAAATTTATGCTGAAATCCTCATCAAATCTTTGCTTAAAAAAATCATTGCTAAAATCTCTACTTTGCCTTGTGTGAATTGTACTTAATACATAATTATTTTCAGAATATTTGCTACTAAAATAAAACAGAGGTTGATTACATTTAAGGGTAAGGTAACGCCACCAATGTTAAAAAAAAATCCCTCTCACAAAAATTCTGAAAAAAAATTAAAATGTTCTCCTCTACACCCCCTATCAGTAGCTAAAATATCAGGTATACAAATACGATCTAGTTTTTGAGTTATGAATTTTTAAAGTTGACCAATTTAACATGGGAGTTTCATTTCTCCATGTTAAAGTAGTCAACTTTAAAATTTTATAACTCAAAAACTAGATCGTATTTGTATACCTGATATTTTAGGTACTGATAGGGGGTATAGAGGAGAACATTTTAAATTTTTTTCAGAATTTTTGTGAGAGGGATTTTTTTTTAACATTGGTGGCGTTACCTTACCCTTAACTAATTTATATGAATGTAATGATGGTTACAAAGAGGTAGCTCTTATTTATATACCTTGAATGAAGTCCTTCTTAGGGTCCACTTGTTCTAGGACTGGTATACAGTAAGCACCAGTCTTCCCTGTGCCGTTTTTGGCTCTTGCAAGAACATCCTTGCCTGTTAGGGCAATCGGTATGCTGGCCTCTTGTATGGGCGAGGGTTTTTCCCACCCCTTCTCAAAGATGCCCATCAATAACTCACGCTTCAAGCAGAACTCTTCAAACTCGTTACCTCGTGTATCTGTCACGTCCTGGGAAAAATACACACTAAGGTTAAAAAAATCAAGTTGAGGAACTTAAAATTTATTATTAATATTATTATTATTTGTGTATTTTTGCTGATCAGATGTAGACATTTCACTGAGAAGCAGTGAGGGGGAATCCAGAATCATCACATCAGACTTGATAGAAGATTATTTCTGTATGAAAAAATATAATCAACTAATAATCTTTCAACTGTATAAAATAAACAGCAAGAAATAGGGAAACATTGTGGTCATAGAGCAAAAAAAATATATTACCTAATGGGGGGGCATTCACACAGCACTTTAACCCCAACTTTAGCCCCAAGTTTTATCCCTGGTACTAAACATGGTGCTAAACCAAGGGCTAACCATGTCTAGCTCCTAGTTTAGCACAATGTTTAGTACTAGGGATAAAACTTGGGGCTAAAGTTGGGGTTAAAGTGTTCTGTGAATGTCTCCCAATATGTAATAACAATAATTAGCAATTTTAATTTTAACAAGGGGCATTCACAAAGCCCTAAGGCCACATTTAGGGCTCGATAATTTAAAGCCCGATTTTAGGCATGCTTTTTAGACCCAAAATTTCTGGTCTTAAATTATCCAGCCCTAAATGTGGCCTTAAGGCTTTGTGAATGCCCCTTAACAAGACTTAATAGAATTTACATGTGCTGTAAAATGTTTAAAAACTTAATTTGTCTAATGTCAGATCTTATGGATCAAAACATAATTACAAAAATTTGTTACTAACAGTAAGAAGGATAAAATACATACACTGGTCTTTATACGCTGATCCTTTGGTGGAATCTTAAGCTTGGCTTTCCAGCCATGGTCATCCATTTTTTCTGAATCTCTGAAATTATAAAGCATTTTTAGAACCCATAGTCATTATCTTTTAACATGTTTCAAAACTTACAATTTGTTTTGGCTGTTCATAAGACCTGGTAATACATGATTTGTGTTATTAATATGAGTCTCTGTCATCATCTTGAAAACTCGGGGAGGCTAAGCGGTGGCCCCGAATAACTACTGCTAGCCGCACGATGTCACCTTTTGTTCCCTAGTGAGTGGCTCGTGATGTAAGGAACAATGTGATCTTCACTTGGAAGTATTTGCTTGGTGAATATTTTGGGATAGACCTGAAATCAGAACAAAGAAATTGTTGGTAAAAAATAATTAAAACTGAAAAAGCTATTTAAATTTTTTTTACAGATCTACTAGTATTATATTACAATGTATTAACCTTTTTTGGGGGCATACATGACCAAAATGTGTCAATTGCCCCAAAATACCAACCAATCAATCAATAAATCAACCTTTGACTGACAGTGCATTAGTACTAAATATTTATCCACCCACATAAATCAACCAATTTCAATAGAGGCTTAAAGTCATGCGCCTTGCGCTGCGCAATTGTTGTCGCTAAGGCCCATCTTCCACTTGAAAATGAAGCAAAGTGTTTTTTTTTTAACTTTTCTTGGTTATAAATCAACCAAAAAATCTAAATCTTGCATTATCCACTGTATTTTTCAGTTTGGACCGAAGTTCCGTAAAGGAATTTTTCCTAAAAAATCTTATTCTGTGCAAAAACGAATTCGCGTTTTATTTTTTACATAGGTTTAGATAGGATGGTGGGAATACCGAAAAATCAGCTGTCTTGAAGCCGCTATTGATTTGAAAGTTGTCAAAATTATATTGAGACTTTCATTTATTCAATGACTAACAAACACGTAATTCCTCTCGCTTTTAAACTTGTTCAACGGCATGCTCTAATTAAAGACATACTGCAATATGTATGTTACTGCATGACTAAATTTCACTGCCTAGAAAAAACTTTATTTCTCTTTTTATTTTATCGCGGAGTAAAAATAAAAAATACTGAAAGGAAAAAAAAACTAAAACAAAAATCCAGAAGATTTAAAGTTATTACGGATTATATTGATAAACGAATTTTTCAAGATTAAAGAGTCCTAGGTGGCGTCGCAATAGTCCTATTCTCGTCTACTACCCTTCCCTACAATGGCGGCAAATTTAGGGCGTATCATATGCGCCCTTCTTATATAGCGGCCATCTTGGAGGGGAGGGGAAAGGAGGTCATTTAGGGACCCTAAGTAGACGAGAAGTAGTATTGGGACGCCACCCTATTCTTTGGACAGGCGCGGATCCAGGAAGGAAAGGGGGGGGGAATGTCGGATTTAACATGGGAAATATAGGGATTTCCTCAACTCCTAATTTTTTTTTTTATATTGGCATTATGAAGAGCCCCCCCCCCCCCTTAAATTTGGTTCTGGATCCACAACTGTCTTTGGACATACTGCACTAGCCGTCTCAATAGGAGTAAACTCAATGCCCCCCCCCCCCAAAAAAAGGGTGTATTTCAAACACAAAATTAGGTACTGTGATAAAAAATTATGTGAAATAAAAATTATTAGGTAGAAAAAATTACAAAGTAAAAGTTTAAAAACAAAAAATATGCAAACCAGTTAGTGTAGTCACTATTCAAAGCTGAAGGCAAGTTTGTGAAACTTGCAATGCATGCATGTCAGAATTCAAAACAAATCGGAGAAAGAAAGAACTTGCAGGAATGTTAAAGGTCAGTCAGTACAAGATGTTGAGAACATGGCTGATCAAAATTAAAGCTGTTCCAAAATAGCACAATCCTTGCAGGAATCTCTAAATTCTATCTAGTTGTTTTTGTATAAACACGCTCAATTTGTTCTTCTTCTCTTTCAAACTTATCAATAGCTCTAGGATTTAAATACAGGGTAACAGGGTACTGTATAACTGAACTAAAAATAGTTGACCTTGACTTTTTTATTATTATTGTTATCACTGTCTGATTTTTTTGACAACTCTCTCAAGTGGCTCAACATCTGGAAAAATAGTTCCTAATCTGATGACAATCTATGAAATTTCAGGCAAAGTCGAAAAAACAATAACAAATGGACAACCTACATGATTTTTTTTTTATTGCATAGCTGTATAAAGAACTTCTTTTGTAGTGTAATTTCTTTTTTTCAGATTTTTTTTTAACACCAATTAACACCCTTAAAATCAAAGGGAAATACTCTGTGACGTCATAGTTATGTCTTTTCCTTCGCATGTTAAATATTTACATGAACACAGTATAACAAGTCTAAGTTTTCGCCCAGCTCTATGGCGCCAAGCTCCAGATAGTCTAGACCGAATGGCGGCATCCATAAGAGCCTTATATACATTTCAAGATGGCCACCACGTGCAGTTGAATCCACACGTAAACAAAGATTTGTAATACTGTATGACGTCACAGTGTTTTGCAGCACAATTTTGTTTTTGAGGTTAAAAAAAAAAAAAAAAAAATTGACAAAGAATTTTTTTATGAAGGTTGACCATTATTATTAAGCTGGTCACTAATGATAACTAACTAATCACAACTATTTAATGTGTTAACTCACACAAAATCATTATTTCTCCTGCATATTTTAGTTTTTTCCCCCCTCAATGAGAGCACCTTAGATCATTGAAGAAATTATTAAAATCTATACCACATCTGCTCCATCTGATGATGAAATACTGGAAATTTTGTAATTTTATGATGATAAAATGAAATAAATAAACTTGATGAACTAGCAGCTAACCCCATACAACATATTATACTAATGCGCTAATGCCGTATGCATAGTTGATCATATGCACATAGTTGCTAAAAATATAACAAATTTTTCCTTATTTCTAATGTCATACTACAATGTCAGAAATAATAGAAAATATCTTTGTTGTGGCAAGGTTTATGCAAGCCCATCCCTAACTTAACTGCAAATCTCTCTACAAATATCAGTCTCATATTATGTATATAAAATTATACTGATAAAGGTTGCACACTGTAGTGTTTTGAATGCATACCAATATCCTGAATTCCTGGCTGTGCATATAATATGATATGGTATACCAGAAAACAATTCAAATTATTTAAGCTAGATTTGACATATCATATTGACATGTCTGGGGTCTGGGCAGGGAATAGACTGCTCTAGGATTCTGCATTTTTTTTTAAATTCATGAAAGTCTAAAAAAAAAAGTAAAAAAAGAAACACAGATTAACTGGAATGTTTTTCTTTATCAATATCAACTTTTGAAAGAGTAAAATGAAAATTCATTTTTAATCATTGCATCTTCTGCTTCTGACACATTCACAGGCAAGATAATAATATATCCAAGAATTCAGACCTAACATTTGTTATCCCAGCTATCCTACCGATCCTACGATTCCTACGCACATCGGCATGCCATACAAAGTTACGAACAGTCGAACAGCATAGACAGCTGTTTCACTTCTTTTTTGTAATCCAATATTTCGTCTTATTTTAGAAAAACGTGTCCCTTATTTTCAATTACCCATAACGAGGAATGAATAATATACGCAACAACGTCACACAAGTTATCATAGCAAGAGCCGTATAATTCACTTTAGATATAACCGTTATGATTTCTATGTAAATACCGTATTCCTTGAGAGGTCAACTTTCGTGTACAATTTTTTGGTCAACACAAGTTTTACAAAGAAAATGTATAGAGCTTTATATGAAATTAATTAAGGTTTATTTTTAAAAATGTCAATCTCCGATGATAAATATTAATCAAATGTTGGATGATGTCAGATTTAAAAAAATGTATTTAAATAGTCTAAAAAGATGGCGACTACGTCAACTATCACGTCGGTTGACCCAAGATCGGTTTGCATTTTCACCGATTGCACAACTAGTTAAAATATTTGCTTGAAATTAATAACAGTTCAAAACTCCTAGTATATCACAGTACTTAAAAATATTGTTTTCGCAAAAGACGTAGGGTTACATTACCTGAAATGACGTTTCAAATAAAACTGCGTTTCTCCGACTACTGTAGCTCTCTGTTTGCTGAACTGGAAATGGGAGGATAAAAAAATTTCGATGCACTAGCTCCACTCTCGGTAAACGTCAAAACCTAGAAACTTTGCCAAAACAACAACGTCGTCTGCTACTCGAACTCCCCTCCTTAAAAAAATGGCTCTTATCAGATGTCAAATTGTGTTTCAAGTTTAATTCCAATTATGTTGAAGACTGTGCAATTCCAGTCTTTACATAGAGAGCTACGTATATGGATGTCGCGTATGGATCGCATTGAAATCTAAGGGTAAGGGGTAAGTGAAAACGGTGGAACACCCGTAGGCCCGTAGTGGCCGCACTTTCAACCAGAAGTATCATACAGTACTGTATGCATAACGCAAGTGCATGCATATGAACTTGATATGCATATTTTATGCCTACCATCTACCATACAGTCCATACAGATTAAAGATTAAATAGCAGTGTGTACACACATTACATGCATACACCACTGCTTGCGGCTATTGTGGGTATTCCACCACGGTGGCTCGCTTGCTTGCGGCTGACTCTCTCAGCCCCTCCCTGAACTCACCAACACACTATATATACATACAGTACTAATTATGTGGAGCATAAATATGCAGGCATATGCATATTTTAATTATAAACTTATGGCTTACAGTGCTCACTAATGATAATTATTCTTATATAAAATACATACTATACTGTAGGCATACTGTATGCATACAGTTTTTTTTTTTTTTATGTATACATATATCATTGATATCATATGTATACAGCACATATGCATATGCATCCCGTGCTGTGTGTTTTACTGAAGGATTATGAAGGATAGAAACTTAAACATACAATACTCTGTATCATACTGTATTATATGACTGATCGAGGTGGCTGTATAATGCATACTGGTACACACTTTAATTTTTAGGTTTATTTATACTTCCTGTGGCTAAATCCTAATACTTTTTACATTCTTTAAAGGTTTCTTATTTTCTTCTCTTCTGCATATGATACTGTATGCATGTATTTATTTCATCAAAATATTAGAAATTAGAACCGTGAAACAGAGAGAGCTATGCCCTATTTGGATGGATTATAAAGGTGCTTTCATATATAGTTTATTATAGAATCGCTATAGAATCTCGCCATAACAAATGTTGTTGACTACGCTGCAGCACGTATGTATATGTCATAGAACCTCACAATTTTTTGCGGCACATTCTGTAGCATTCTACGGCACTCCGTAGAAAAATCAAACTCATATTGATTTTTCTATGGCATTCACATGATTTCCCGCCACAGCAATTGCAGATGAACGAAAGTACAATATAACAGATCTTACAGTTAGTTTACGTGCAGACTCAACGGCGCCCCAAGGGCTCCCTGTCACCAGTGGGATACATGTAAACTAAGATCTGGTATATGTACTGTATGTGAAAGGCTTGTGGCATTTCTACAAACTCCGTAACAAGGAGGATACACATCCTTGCTCCGTAACAACTTTAGAGTGATCTTTATAATTATAAATACACTTCAATACTCTATTGTATATCCTCTGGAATAATGAACCATCTGCCTACCATGATCTCGTTGCAATAATGAGCTACAGTATCTGCTATTTCAGGTGAGTGCAGAAAAGAGCTTTTATTTTATGCTGATTTATAGCTCATAATTGCGCTCACCTAGAATAGCAGATAGCTCATTATTACGGACGAGAGAAGATATACCAATGCTTAGCGGTGTTAGGTCACGTGGTAGTGATGATAGGAAAGCACAGAAAATCATCTTGAATGTAAAGAGATAGTATATGAATATAAAGTACCCACAGTATTACTTTTAAACCCTTCCAGGAACTTCAGCATTTTGATGAAGTGTGGTTAACCCTTACTTACAAGGATTGCTTCTCATGTTGACAGATGGTAGGATCGGTGAGCCGAGGGAGTCGTGGGGGTTCGCAGCACCATGCTGCTGAGTGGGCCCTACTGGTGGCACTCTGCCTTGGCCTCACTTGGGTGTTGCTCAAAAGGGTTGAAGCCGCACACCAAGACTCTGAGGCAGACCTCTGGCTGCAGGATAATGGACTGCAAAATCTTCAGGACTCATTCAGGCTTGAGGGTAAGCTCATTATGTACTGTATTACTATGTAGTATGCATGTAGTATGTACTGTAATCATTTTCTACATAATTATAAATGTTTGGATCTATGTTCTGTTATATGTATTTATTTATTTGTTTATTCTGAAAATAAATAAAATGAACAAAAAATTAATTGAAAAAAAAAAGACACCCGAAAGAATACCATTCAGGCCATTCAGTAATGCATGTAAATCAAGTTATTTTAGTTATACTTGGTATTATATTCACAAGAAGTATTGAAACATAAAAAGCTGCAGTATGCATACAATAATGCTGCTTCTTTATTTTGTTTCAATGGCAGGAAGTATAAGAGCTAAATTAAAATAGACGATAAAGTCAAAGGAATTTGAGTATAAGGGGGGTCTCCCGGGTCACACACAGACTTTTATTTCTACGATGGTAATTAAGCTTACGATCGTACGTTTCTCATTTTTTAGAATCAATTCTAAATTTCTTATCATACGACAACATACAATACGAAGCTGTGTGTGCGCGCACAGCTGATCGCATAGGTTCTTATTTTTTTATCATACGCTGCGAAATCATTCGATTCTGCCTGCAATTATGCGACCAGCCTTTTAGAGTATATTTTTAGAGGAAACAAAATCGGAAAATAATCTATTTGCATGTTAAAAAAAAAAAAAAATCTGATTTAAAATCTGATTTACAACTAAAAATTGCTTCTTCCTCTATAACTCTATATACAGTATGAAACATTTTTGTGAGTACATTTATTATTATTTACTGATAGTTCATTTATTATTATTATTTACTCATAATGATTTGATTTGCAAATTTAGAGGAGTGGGGGAGGGGGGGGGGGCGAAGCAACCTCTACAACAGCCCACAACTCTTTTAATTAAGGTAGAGATAATACAAATTAGCTGTTCGACGTAGTTTCTTTTGATTAATTTTTTTTTAGTTTTTAATCAAACCCTATTGGGTACTTCTATTTACTAATTACATATACTACTTTGAAACCCCGAACCTTCCGAAACCCTAACTTGAGCGTTTCGCGGGCTCTTCTGGAACGAGGGCGGCCACGGCCTTGCAAATCCATCCCGGCATTTGCCTGCGGCTGAGGGAAACGTGGAAACCTCAGCCAGGATGGACGCTACAGCTTTTGTCAATGAACCGGAAGTGCAATGGTCCAAAGCCAGGGGAACCACATAGTGGAAAAGCGCAACGTTTTACCCCTGGGTGGGAAACGTGGTTTTTGTTGAAAATGGTCACCCATCCAACTACTAACCACGCTCGGCGTTGCTTGACTTCGGTGATCTGACGAGACCCGGTCAAGCGCACTGCGCCACACCTCTTTTGATTAATTAACAAGTAAACCTTAGCCAAATTCACAAAAATTCTGAAATTTTTTTGAGAGGCAAATTTTAGTGCCTAAAAGCCATAATTATAAAAAAATTTCATACAATTAAACAAGCCGATTTTTTTTTATTAAGTTTTTAGTTTGTCTCTCCATGGGAAATTAAGTAAGCCCTATGCTGAAAATTAAAAAAATTAATTAAAAAAAAATCGTCTCGTTAAATTGTTTTGAAAATTTTTGCATGCATGCTTTTAGGTACTAAAATCTAGCTGCCTCTCAAAAAAAATTCAGAATTTTTGTGAATTTGCTAAGGTTTACTTGTTAATTAAAGGAGACTATGTCAAACAGCTGATTCGTATTATCTCTACCTTAAAGCAGGAAAAAAGTGTAAAACTGCTCTTAAATATCTGAAGAATTTGTAATCCACCAAACAACCTATTTCCTTAAAAAATAATAATAATGAAGAAATAATCTTTAAAAAATGTCAGCATAGAAATTTACCTGTTATAGGTTTCAACATTTGAAAAGTAGAAAAAATAACCATTTTTGGTAACGCTATAAAAGCGTGACGCTGAAATTTAATTTTTTTTTTTTTTTTTTTTTTTTTTTAGCTGAGTACTGTATGGTACATGTTTGTTTTTCTGTTAACAATTAATTGCATCTTCACACTAGTTTTCAAAGATAAGATCCTGAACTTCAAATCCTTTCGTTATACCTGCAATGTATCCTTGCAAACTTTTCCGGAAGAAAAAAAAAATGTTTCTCATTATATATAGTTGTAAATATTAATAATTAAAGTATGTTATAGTATTAAAACACGACAGATTATGAGAATTATTTCTCTCTTTGTGGTAGTATTTTACACTCAAGAAGTATTCTTTCAAAGAGTGTTTAAGAATTTCTTTCCGAAATAAAAGTTGGGAATATTACCCATACTTTTTTTAAGCAAGATGAAACTTGAAACGGTGAATTTTTTTACTCAAATTTTATGCATGGCTAATTTGTTCTCGAGAACAAAAATGCCAAAGCAATGTTAAATAATACAGTATTATACAAAATTGCTTTTATCGAAAGGAAAAGAGAATCAGATCTGGAGTACAAAATGTCGCAGTTTCATAAAAAATTCTATAAATAATCCAATTCACATTTATTTTTATGTTGTAAATGTAATTTGGATGCTAGTAAGTCAATGTTCTCAATAGGTGCATGTTTTACTATTTTTGAATGTCTTTCACTTTTGTAGATTTACTATATACCACTGATAAGTCAAGTTTAGCAGATATACGTACGCCTCTCGCAAAGATTTCCCCAGACGGTAGTTGCCTCATCATGTATGTTTGGATATTATATCTAACGTGCCATGTATGTTTGTCATGTTGGTGTCGCAACTCATTTTCTGTTTACGGCCAAGAAGGGACTTCGCTCTACAGCAAATAAATATCTTTCACATTGAGAACATAGGAGTATACTCTTGTTTTATATACGAATCACCTTTAGACTTTAAGAGTTTTGCAAGTTATTCGGCTTCATGCCACAAAGTAACAACCATGTAATATTTTATAGTGTTTTTTTATTAACTGGTTTATTAGAATACTTTACTCTCCATTCGAATAAAAATGCCCAATCCGGTCATGTTAAAGTATAGCCAGATCGACATTTTTATTCGAATGGAGTGGACAATGCGGTAATATCTATTTTTTAACAAAACAATCATGATGCATTTAAACTGACGAGCTCTTTGGCAAAAGTGTACACTTACAATTAGTAAGTTTCCCTCTCGTTTTGCTATTTCTTTCTTGAAAATTTTCTGCAGTATTTTAATTAATTGTACAGTATAAGTCAGCTTGCCCACGAGTGGAATTTTCGTCGCTCTTCATAAAATAAAAAACAAGTGTGAAAATTAATTTTATTTTAAAAACTTTATAATTCAATTATCATAGTATTGAGCAGAAAAACAAAATACATATTTCTTTATACAAAATGCATAAAAACGCTGCCCAATTGGTGACTGAAAAAGGATATCTCATTCACATAGAGTGTTCAGCCATTCACTCTGTTCAGTTGCTTTCATGCAAGTGCTATTTTTATATGGTAAACCTCAAATATTAGTCTTGAAACTTAAAAATTAAATAAGGGGAGGGGAGCCATTCTAAGTCATCGGAAGAAACAAGATTCAATAATTCAATATAATGGTATATATCTTGATATATCTTAATTATTTAAACGAAACGCAATTAACACGTTCGTAATTAGACCAAGAAATTTGTTTTATTGTTATTTATTTATTTATTTATTTATTTATTCATTCATTTTCAATTAGGTGAATATTACTGCGGGTGGTTAAAAAATTGTAATAATAGAATGAATTCAAGTTTTAAAATCGCCTTTTCCCCTATATACCTCCCAGTCTTAACAATTATAAGTTAATATACAGTATATATAGGCCTTTGGGTTTGGTTTTAATTTGTTTTAAACAATTTAAACCCTTAATTCAATGCTTTATTATGTTTTTTCTAAAAAATAAAACAAGTTTAAATCATAATCCTAAATAAATATAAATGTTAAATTACTCACTATACATTATGTATGCATATGAGGAAAGTTTGCCGAAAATTTCAGAGTGGATTCACCATTTACTAAAAGGTAATTTAATATTTAGAGAGAGCATACTACATGATCTCTGCATGATGATAAATTCCTGGTTCAAGGCTAAATAAAATACCTGACAAAAATCGTTAAAAAATGCAATAGCAGTAGCAAAGGAATTAAAAGGAATTACAATTTGTACATCATACAATACAAAATTTATCTGACCATAAAACCATAGCAAAAAGTATAACAAACAAGAAAAATCGATCGTTTTGTTATTTATAAATCCAAATTTCATAGCTTGCACGTCATAATTTGGCTAAATCGCCTCGTGTGCGTGATGACGTTCCATGAGGTCACGGGTCGCGTGACCATCCCATGCACGACACCACGTGCACGCAGCTCTGCTCGCAGCCAGCACATCCCACACTGGATTTCTGCAGCTCCGCCGCCGCAAGCCACCGTTCGTTCGCCGCGTTCGCCAATCGATACGCGCAGGGCGAAGGGCGAGCAAGCGAGAGAAAGACTTGACAAAGTCGCCGCCCCGTTGCAAGCAAAGCGCTATTTTCTCTGTCTCGATTTTTGGCCGCGACTCAATTAGAGCAAGTCATCCCTCCTCGCTTGCATGCTTGGCTCACTCTACAGAATACACCACAGTTAGGCTCTAACATATAACACCAAGATCAAACCAATCGATAAACAACAGAATAATCCTGGAAGCAGCACTCGCTTGGCTTTCCACACATCAAATTACACCTTTTAAGTGATGCGCCATTAACTTTTGACGCTTCAGTAAATGTTATTTCGTTGATGTTATTATTGAATACAGGCTTATTTGTTTTTCAGTACAATATGATAATCACTTCATGGCATGAGTAACGTCGATGCTTTAACTTTAATATATACCCTATAATATGTATATGCTCTTATAAGCTTAATGAGGCTTGCGGTGAATACGTTGTTTGTTTCAGAGGAGGAAAAGCTCCATTAAGTTTTCCCGCCCTTTAAATATACATTGCAGTACATGCAAAAAATAATCATAAAGTCAATATTAGTACATTCATTATTTAACTTCTTTGACAATAATGTCATAAGCTCAATTTGATTCATATTTTTTTATTTGATAAAGTCTTATAATAAAACATAGTAAAGTTCTGTATAATTTTATATTCGTTTCATGCAATGTATACAATATACCGCTAATATGATTTGTGTTCAGTATCGCAACTTGCTATAACCGTATTAAAGGATGAAAGTTTTGCAGGGCTTGCTTATAATGTATCAACTAAACAATTTCTCTTTTTAATATAATTACTATCCACGCTAATTATTGAATGAAGTTACTAAACTGTTGGTATTGCAATTTCTCCATACACTGAAGTGTTTCGCAGGACTCAGCTGCAGTTACCGCGAATATTGACCGCCGCGTTATTTCACAGTTTCATTGATGCGACAACGTTTTCATTGAATAATGCATAATCATATTGTAATTTTATTAAAAGCATTTTCATGTCCCTCCTTCCGTGCAATGTTACAATAATAGATTGATAACTGTGATAAGCTCCGGAAAGTAACGATCATCCTTGCAATGCAGAAGTCAGAAGATGCTCTATTAAATTTGTTATAAGAAATTAGCTTTTTATAACACTTTTAAAGTAGAGTGAGCGATTTCATTTTTTGGAATATTTTATTTTCTAAAAATAGTTAAACCTGCCTTCTATTGAGAAATGAAAACAAAAAAATTCCATCTTAAATAGCTTCACCACAAAAAATTCCCAGAGTTGGTGTTTCGGAGGCCTTTAACATGCATCCTTATGGAACAGAAAACAGCTTTTTACTCCAACTTCGTCTGAACTATGGTACCAATTAAAAATACTTACGTAATCTATAATGAATTTTTAAATTTTTTTCAAATAAATTTTTTTTTACGGAGCCCCGGAAAATAATATTGAAAATCCTAATGGGAATTTACCCGCAAAAATGTCAATATTTTTTTTCGGAAAAACGGCTCCGTAATTTTTTTTTTTTTTTTTTTTTTTTTTTTTTTTTTTTGAAAATCCATTAAAGAATTCGTCATAGATTACGTACGCATTTTTTAATTGGTACCATAGTTCAGACGAAGTTGGAGTAAATGTTGTGAAATTTTAACAAAATATATTAACTGTACTATAAATATAAAACTGTATTTAATTTCATGACAATGAATTATCATTGCATATAACTTATCATCAAAATTTAATTACGATATGTTGTATATAGATCAAGTATTTATTAATTTATTCTAAAGAGTCAATATTCAAGAACTTTAATCCTTATCTCTATATAAATAAATATGTTCTTGGGTCCACCCTGATGTATAATTTATTTATTATATATAATATATAAATGTACAGTATATAATATTCCATTATAATTATGACCATTTTTTATTGAGGGGAAGGTTAAAACAAATTTAAGGCGTGATTTCATTAATTTAGTATTCCAATTCATCAGATTACAAATTAATAGATTCGCAATAATAAATTACGTTTTATCAATGAGTGAAGTTGTTTTTATCGAACACTTAAGTAGCCTTGAACTATTTTTTTTTTTTTTAATTATTTTTATTTCATGAGTGACTGATAAAATACGTTTAGTAAATCGCTACAACAA
Source organism: Siphlonurus alternatus (assembly GCA_949825025.1). Classification (NCBI taxonomy): domain Eukaryota; kingdom Metazoa; phylum Arthropoda; class Insecta; order Ephemeroptera; family Siphlonuridae; genus Siphlonurus; species Siphlonurus alternatus. The sequence goes on along the minus strand of OX463782.1, from coordinate 15,953,990 downwards.
ATTTTATATCAGAGGGGTTGAAACTTCTAGAATATTTTATTACATTTTTAAGAAAAAATAAATGCCTTTTCCCTTTGTTGATTTTCAAAAGTAAGACTTGAATTTTTTATAATTCGTGCATGCATGCAGTATGTAATTTAAGAACACAATTTTATATTGTATTCATTTTTGTGTTCTCCACTTTATTTTTAAGTTAATACAATCACGAACATTGTAACCTTTTGGCTAATGACGTCAATTCACACGCAAAAAAAAAAAAAAAAAAAAAAAAACAAAAAAACACAACATACTCTTATACTTTGTAATCGTGGTCTTGATTAGAACCCCCAATATGCCGCATTACCAAGCTTGCACGCTATATGCGTGGTAATGATAAGACGATGATTATACCTTCTATGTACTATGGTATACGTGCTATTTAGGGGGGTCAGATTTTATGCAATTGTTATAAGGGCTAATGTGCGACTGCGCGTGCGGGTATTTCGCCCGCCGTGATGGGGTTGGTGTGTCAGATCTTGCTAGCTGAGCGCATGCAGCATGCTCCGCTGCTACTGCTTCTACCATTCTCTACTCTCGTTTGCTAGTGGAGCATTGAGCTAGCAAGCAAGCAGTCAGACTTCTCCGCGAATCATTTCTCGGGTTCGAATCTCGTTGCGTCTATTTTGCGCGGTTGTTGCCGCAGAAGTATTTAAAGTTAACTTATAAATCTCCCATTGCCCTGCCGCGGTTGTCTCGCGGGTGGGCATGGGAGCATCTGGACCATCACTTACAGCATCCCTTTTTCCTCCTAGTAACCTCCTCCTTATATCACCTCCTTCCTCCTCATCGTTTCCTCATGTTATCTTAATATCTAGAGCGAGACATGCACGCCTCAACTTCATCCTCTGGTAAGTACTCGAAACGTACTTGCGTTATAATTCTTACATGAGTGAGTTTGTAAGTTGATCTATGATAGTGCATGCCTCCAGTTTTATACCAATTATAATTATTCTATAATTAAGTTTGCAATGATACCAATTGCAAGGACTTGAGAATATAATAAAACAATTATTTATAATAGTACAACATATACAATAAATTATATTTAGACTAGTACTATAATTATGTTATTATAGTATCAGCTCATATGCATGCCCTACTGCCTGATGTACTTTGTTTTAAATCCCGTCCGGATGTTTTAAATTTTGATGTCAACCAGGATGATATTTATGTAATGAGTCTTGATGACTCGAATTTGTATATATATTTTTTTTTAAATGATAAAGAGTCATTGTTCAAAGTTTCAAAGACTATCTTCATAACATCAATCAATATTTGAAAGAATAAAATAAATTAATAAATTGAGATTTCGTTTGTACCTTATATTTCTAACCTATTTGTTTTGTTCATAAATTTCAAATGATCTCGGTTTACATATAAATTGAATCATGAAAGTTGTGCTCATCTTTAATGTAATCATTGTAGTTCAATTAAAAGAAAGTGCTAAAATTTTATGTCGTATAGATATACTATACAGCAGTAGCGTAAAAAAATTATAAGCGCGCAAATCCATCCGTATCAACTTCGTATATAAATTTGAAGACATGCACAAGTTAATTTATATAGTAAATAATAATATATTAGTAAACAAATTCAAATCGGCAATATCTTGTTAAAGCAGCTGAATAAACCGAATAAAACGAAATACAAAAAATAGTCAATCAGTAGAGCAGATATTTCCCCCTTGTTTTACTAATTAATGTACTCCCTCCCCCCTCCTTACAAATTTTATTAGAATTTGTGCCTTTGTACTACGAAAGCAATGATTTTTTTAAAGAAGCGTCTCATAGTCATATAATAATGCCATTGATCTGGATTAACCTCTATAATATACTCTATACGTTTATAAATAGACTATAAGTACCTATAAATAAATTACCCCTTATTGCAATTAAGAATACGCTTTTGGGTTAATATTGCCTATAACATTATTAAATTATAATGGCAACAACTTTATCTCGGAAACCTATAACATTAAAGAAAAGTACCTTTCAAGCTTCTTTTTTTTTATCGGTCGTTAATTGTTACGACTTATAAATATAAGTTTATGAGAAAGGTTAAGGACTATAGGATTGTATTATGTATTATCTAATTCATTGTAACATTCCCTCCGGGCTTTCGCTAAGGATATGAAATATGTTAATTTTTTCTTTAATATAATGTTTTAGTAGCTCCTATAATTTTTTTTAATATGGGTTAACTTCTTAATTAAATGAGATGATACGAATATATATTAATATATTGTAAATATTGCTAATGTTGTTTTACAGCATTAACATAATATATTATAGTGTAAACATTTATTGCCTAATTTTTTTTAATATTTGTCATGTAATCAATTAATTAATTAAAAATTATCAATGATATTTGATCATACAATGCATGCTGAATCTAAAGTCTGCAATGAACGTCCTCTCGTGCTGCATTACCGTTCTGGTTTGATTGATTGCTTTCATGATCCGTGCTGAAGGTATATATCCCATGATTTATTACTGCACTGCAAATATGGAGGACCAGCTACCACTACTGTCAAATTGCGGTGGTGGTATATACAGTACTCTATATTATAGAGCAGACTAGATCGGTGAATGCCATCCTTCTGCCAATCACGCAACCTCATCAGTACCGACCTTAATCTCTAAATCATGTCATGCTCCGAATGTAGTAACGAATAAATTTAGAAAGATAAATTTATAATAATTGTTATTGTAACTTGGAATTCTTAACTATGGCCGCGATTCACGAATCAAGATATATCACAACTTTCTCACTAACTACGTTAGCCTTTGAAATTAATGACGCTAAACGCCCGGTTAGTGAGAAACTGAATATTACTCTAGTTTAATAATACTTCGGCGTGAATTGTGTAAAGGTGGAGTCACATGGCGATTTTTACCATGCGACGCGACGCGAATAATGCGCACTTGCTGTAACATCCATTGGCGGCCATATTGGGCGATTAAAAGAAAAAGAGCATCGTAATTAACGCGATTACCTGCGAATTCGCCGCCGCATAGGATTTCACAGCTTTTAAGTTAAAATCGCGTTAAGTTAAAGTTAAAGGTGGATTTTCATGGGCGGCAACGGCGACGCGGCGCGATTTTAACGTAAAAGCTGTGAAATTCTATGCGGAGGCGAATTCGCCGGTAATCGCGTTAATTACGATGCTCTTTTTCTTTTAATCGCCCAATATGGCCGCCAATTGATGTTACAGCAAGTGCGCATTATTCGCGTCGCGTCGCATGGTAAAAATCGCCATCTGAATCCACCTTAACACGTTTACATAATAAAATTTGCTCTAAATTTTTTTGATACTTTATAATATGAAACAAAATGAAAACTGTTAGAGGCTTTTTCTTTAATTCGATGTACAGCCATCGCTTCAGAAAACTTCCTTCGTGGCACTAATAATCGAAGCAACGCCGATCGTGGTTATATATTAAATCGTTGCGCTTTTCCACTACGTGGTTCCCCTGGGTTAATTTGTACCACTTCCGGTCCATTGACAAAAGCTGTAACGTCCATCCTGGCTGAGATTTTCCACGTTTCCCTCAGTGACAGGCAAATGCCGGGATGGATTGCAAGGCCGTGGCCGCCTCCGTTCTGGAAGAGCCCACGAAACCACCAAGTTAGGGTTTCGGAATGTTCAGGATTTCAAACTTAGTGGGTAATTAGTAAGTAGAAGTATAGTGGCAGAAGTACCCAATTGTGATTTAGTTTCTCTAGCTGTTAAAGTTGTTAGAAGAGGAATACTATGTTTTACATGGAGCCTGTACTTTCAACTTTGGCATGCTGGGGAAGGGGAAAAAAAAAAAAAATAAATAAATAAATAAATAAATAAATAAATAAATAAATAAATAAATAAATAAATAAATAAATAAATAAATAAATAAATAAATAAAAAATAAAAAAGAAATAATATTTATATAGTCGTAGCATCGATGCAATTCAACAATGCAGTATTCTTTTGCAGACAAGAAAATTTTTCAAAGGTGATGGCGCATAAAAAAAAACGTCGTTTTTGCAATATAAATGAAGTTCTTTTAATTAACTACATTTAAATCATGATATCACCATTATAATATTTTTAAATAATTATTATTTAACGTCTGACTGTACTACGATATTAGCATGATCCGTCGCATAAAAGACAGATTGCAATCTTAATTTATGTATTTAATACTCGTAAGAAAATGTAAAGAAAAAAGTGTACAAATTAAAATTAAGTACATTATATACTACGTCACGTTCACTTTGCTTTTCTTTTTATAGCATAAGACTTGATTAAGTCGGTATATGCTTTCATTATTATTCAAGTGCGCAAAATTTCTTAATATATTAACGAGCTTCCCAATGAAATTCAGTCTTCACATTAAGTTTTCCCATACTTAATGTAACAGCGGCAACATACAAGAATGTAATATTTTTATATAGAAATCGATCCTTTAATAATTTAATTTTTTAAAGCAAAATTTACTGTATGTATGCTACCCTTTAACCTTCATAGCAGAACGGGTTGCATAACGCCTGCCCCTGCGTTCAAAAACAAAATTTGTAGAGAAATTAGATTTCATGAGATTTAAAATATTATGATCGAATTAAAAACAAGGGTATATACAAACAGTGGATATTTAAACATCAAACAGACGTAATAAAGTACACACAAAATAAGTAATGAGTGGAAAACTTCAGTGCAGGCGTTGGTTCTTGTATTACAAAGGGTTGGTTGGCAGTATGGCTTATTGGCTGGTAGCTAAACTAAAATATTACGCCCTCCTTCTCTTCTATATACGCTACACGTCATGCTAGCGGCATCGTGCGCAACTGGAAACTAATATTTGATCCTCCAGAAACGTTCATGCCTTGCATGTTATATTGCCATATTTACTTGTAAAAAATATTCGTTCTTCATATAATACATATATATACCTCCTTGCATGACATTGTATATATAATGGAAATTAATAGTCATAAAACATGTACTATAGCATGTTTTATGTAATTCTATTTTACAGTCTATTATATATAGGTGTCATGTTTAACTATTTTTAAAATCTTGTTCATATAATCTTAATGTTATTTAAAGTTCGTGTCAAATGTCATGTTTGATAAAAGAAAATTAATAAAACAAAATGAAATAAAGTGTCCCAATAAGAAATTCATGACGACCGATTCAGTCGTCTGCAGCTGTTGACGGACAGTCCCACGTGTTGTAAATTTATTATTAAAGATGTTTCATGTGAGATTATCTTTAATAATGTTTCAAAGTCACATTCAATTTTTTAGTCGCTCTAAATTTTAATGAAAAACATTGCTATGCAAATGTTTCTCGTAAACATTATTTTCTTGTCTTTATTTTATTATTTATTCCTTTATTTTTTATTATTAATAGGTCTGTTCGTAAATACACAATCAGAAAGAATCGATTATTTGTGATGAACCTTATGTTATATGTACAGAAGGTTCATCACAAATAATCGATTTTTTCTGATTGTGTATTTATGAACAGACCTTTTTTTAATTCTCCATGCTTATATCAATAAGTATAACATTGTATAATTTATACATATTTTTTCCATAATCCATAAAATAGTAATAACTTATATTATACAATACTTATCAACAAATTGCCCTGGTTAACACCTCAGATTCTGATATATATTATTAAGCATTTTGCAATCTCAGTTAAAGTTGGCGATAGCAAAGTTTCCTACCAAAGCTATCATATTTTACATCAAACAAACCATTTTCAAAAGAACTTTTTTCCTGTTATACTTAACAATGTATAATTAAGAGTATACCCTATAAATTTTCGTGCACTCATCATGTAGGTCGTGTTTGCTTATAATAAGAAGAGAAGAAAATGTTACGGTAATGAACAATAAATTACAATAAAGTGCTATTATATAAATATACTGTGTATATGCAGTACTACAATTATTCAACGACACAATTGTAGAAACTCATTTAATACAAAATTCCATTCATGTAACATTCTTTACCTCAAAACAAACTCATACCAAGTTCTCTTACAATATCATACTTTTCCCAAATATCTGTTGTAAAATAAATTATTCTTCTTGCCATGCAGAGGTTTTGTATCTACGTGCTTGTTGCGCAGTGTTGGTCTAACAGGGAATGTTGCGGCGGCCATGAGCTTGGGGGAAAACGCTCTAAATATTTTGTCCTTGCTAGAAGTAGTCGTGTCTACCAAAACTGACACAACTTATACTATTATAACAGCCTCATGTACTTATGTTAACTATGCGATATATCTTGAGAAACTTCGAAGCGTGATGGTATTTTATCAATTGTAAGTGACTTCTCATGCAGTTAGTTTTAAATTGTAAATTAATTATGATGTTAGTTCTATGGTTAGCTTTGATATCATATTCGACTTTATAAAATAGAGAGGAAATAACTTCAACCTTTTCACATATACATGAAACAATCGGAACGTTGTTGCATGATGTATCATGATAGAAAGCTGGTCCTGCAGTTGAAAAAAAGATGCAAAATATTTTAATATTTAATGAGGAGTTCAATTATCAAACCATTCCCAGATATGCTCACCACACCTTCATAAACTGAGTGTGAACTCCCTTCAAACTGTAAGGGTTCCGAGTTATAGCATCACCATGACCCAGACCATTTATTTAATTTCTCACTTCTCCTCCAAATCACAAGCTATGTTACGTTTCTATAATTGGCTTATTCTGCCTGCAACCGAGCAAACAAGAGAGGTATAGGCTTTTATTGTATATGTGGGTGTACTCTATATACCTGTTTACCGAATACGTATCACCGCTGCTTCCTTCTCTCTTCTTATTAGACTGTTGATCTAGTTAGTATATGACAGATTTAATACCACTAAGAGAAGGGTAGAAACTTTGAAACTAATCCATTTGGCAAACAATCAAGTTTGTATCATTGTCTATATCCTTTTATTATATAATACGTACATACATAAAAAAGTAATATAAAAAAAAAGACAACACAATTTCATAGCAGCTGACAGTAACGTATATATATTTATTTGTAATAAATTATATAATATGTTTTACTTTTTATTGAGGTAGTGTAAGTATGGACATATTTCATTGTATATAAAAAAAATATATACCCCCAGCTTTTCTTCCTATCATAAACAGTCAGCAGATATATGTTTTGTAAGTTCCGCAATACTTAACGTTTATGTTAAATTATAATTATTTTTTAATTTTTTGTATGCGAATAATTGTATTAATTGTTATGGATTAACTCATAACGAATTAATTAATCCTATGTTTATTAAATATTTATGAATTTATAATTTTAAGCACTTTATCTATTTTTCTTGAATTTTCATGATAAAATAGAGAGATATACTTATAATATTGGCATTTTATTCTATTGATAATCACATTTTTTGCGATGCATTAACTATTTCTTAAGATATATTTTTTTCCCGTTCTTAATTACTATTTCCTTTTGTTGTTTTATTTCCTGTTAATTTTGTGGTTTTGTACTGCACGTGCGCGCGTACTTATTACACAATTATTTCTTTGAAATAACATGGGGTTTTAAAACCTAGCAAAATGAACGGAAGCAAGATTAATTTAAAATATTGAAAAGATTAGCAAGCTATAATAAACTTGAACTTCGATGAGCATAATTTATTTCGCAACTTGTTCAATGAAACTTTTCAGTCTACAAAGTAATCATTTTTTTTTTTTTTTTTTTTAACATTTGCTTTTTGCTTTCAAGTTGCATTGTTTAACATTGAAAATTAACTGCATGTTTCAGGACAGCACGAAATTTACTGCTGCTTGAGTTGCAGCTCAAAGAGCCGCATCAGATTTTGAATTTCGGTAGAGAAAAGAGAAAAAAAGGCAACATTCTATAAGTCATATTAAAAAAAAAAGTTGCAAGTTGAGCACGCTTCCATATATAGACTGCGTAGCAAGTAACACCACAAATATAAAATATATAGGATTGTAATATTACTAATATTACTATATATCGTGCTTTCCCGGGTAATTTTATTATACGATTGGATCTAATTAATAATTATACGTACAGAATATATAAATAATAATTAATAATAGCATTGTAAAAAAAAATATGTAACAATTCATTTTGATTATAGAATGACGCGATATTAGTTGAAAACATTTTCAATGAATGGAGTAAAAATAAATTTTATATCGATAAGGGGGCGTGTCTATGAAAACGTCATGGGATTTTCTCTAGCTGCTCCTCGACGTGTGATGATCGCCCTGCTGCAGTCTCGCTTTCACTGAGGCTGGCACATTCCATTGTGGCGCGTGTCTGTGCTGGGGGGACGGGTGCTCTTGCCCATGCAGCACCAGCATGCCCGTATGATGCTGCGCCATGCACGTCTTCCCGCTCGCCAGCAAGACCCAATGGCACCTGCCCGACTGCAACAGCATGCGCCAAATCCAAGACGTTACGTTGCCTATATTTAATTGTACTGTATTTGTAAATGTTTATGAACTAAAGTTAAAATAGACAAAACGGTGTTTGCCTGTTTGGTGTCATGGTATATATAGCAAATAAAAAGGGGGGTAAATAATTTTCATTAGTAATTAATTGAGCGTGGCGCAGTGCATTGACTGGTTCTCGTTGTATCACCGAAGTGAAGGTACGTCGAGCGTGGTTAGTACTTGGATGGGTGACCGTTTCAAGTAAAAATTACGTTGCTCCCTCCCTTGGGTAAATTCGTCTCGCTTTCCATCCAGTGCAATAATGCACTTGTGTGTGGTTCCCCAGGCTTTGGACATCACTTTGGTCCATTGATATAATAAAAAGTATAAGAGGTGTCCATCCTGACTGAGGTTGTCCACGGTTCCCTCAGTCTCACCAAAGCGAATGCTGGGACGTGTACGCGTAACATTCCGTGGCCATCATCCTTTCCCAACCTTATCTCTTCCCATTACCCCGCCGCAAACTGTAAGCTCTTGGGGGTGTATCCCTGTAAAAAAAAAAATAATAAGATGTTTATTATTATTAGTCTTTTATTAAACACAGAAAGTGTACATATTAACAGCACTAGAAACATACATTATAAAAAACATTACAATAGAACACATAAAACATACATACAAAACATATATAATAGTTACAGAATAATAGAACAATAGAAAATGATAATAAAACAATATAAAATAAAATAACAGATCCCATCACATCATGCACTTTGTCATTGATTTCTGTATAACAATATTGAAGAATTATTATAATTGTGAACATTTTATTTTAAAGGTATATTGACTTTCTGAATTCAGTGATGATGCTATCTTGAAGGTAACCAAAAGAACCCTGAATGAAGATTTCAGCTCCACCACATCAAATAATAAATTTATAATTTTTCTAACATTGCATGCCATTCAATGAGACTTAATTTTTGTTATCCCACAGAATCCCAGAAACATTTTTTTAAATCGGTTCACATGAAAATTTTTATAAATTAAGAACCTTTGGAAATTTCTACCTTTGGTTTTAAAATTCTTTATGTGAACCGATTTTAAAAATTCAAGAGCTGTTTATGGGGTAGCTGATTAAATGACAATGTAAAAAAATATATATATATTTGATGTGGGTGGTTGGGCTGAAATTTCCATAAAGTTTTTTTTTTTTTTTTTTTTTGGTTGGTTCCAAGTTGGCACCAATGAATTCAGAAAGTTAATTTACCCATAAATTAAAAATTTGGTGCTCCTTGAATAAAGATTTTCTATCACTTTGAACATGGTAGTCCCAAATCCCATAAGAATGTTTTAATTTTTAGAATTGAGACTCCTAAAGGATCGAACAAAAATTTTCCACGCAATTTCACCACCATATGCAGGGTTATAAACAAAGGTAATATCAACTATATTATATCAGGGCACAAAATTTCAAAGCTCCACAAGCAACCCACATCATTGCCAAACCAATGACCGAAAATAGGACACGAATTGTATTATTTCTAAAGTTCTACTTGTAATTGGGAATGAAAAAAATTATTAAATATTGATTAACATGTAATAATTATGCTATAGTTAACATATTGTATATAACATAGTATATACTTAAAAAAAAAAGATGAATAGTGTTGATGGCACACCACGCAGTTTCTGCACATCTGTAGGCGTTGCCACGCATTCTCTAAAAGCATGGTGAACTTGAAATTTTGGGGATGGTTAGACTGGATGCTCTTGTTAGCTCCCCCAAAATTGCAATTTTGCATCTTTTGTGTCTTAGAGCTGCAATGCTAGCAAATGAAACCAGAGTAAAATTCGTGCGGTCCCGAAGTATACATGCAGTATGCAAAACAAGTAACTCATATATTATGTGTATACGTACAGTACGTATGACCTCAAAAAAAAAAATGTTATATAAGAGAGCGTGAAACTTTATATTATTATGGTTATGACTATTTTTTATCGTTGCGCAAAAAGAAAAAAAAAACTTGAAAGGAAATGTGTAATGCCTAGCATTAATATTTTCAAACAGCTTGCTTTTATACAAAATAATGGTAATGCGTGTCATTTTAACGTTTAGAAAATTGTATGTACACGTTATATGATTTTGTCGTATACCTTTACATCTTATAAAGCGAAAAACTAAAATTTCCCTTGGGGTAAATAGAAAGGAAGCTCACTGCGCAAGGAAGTATTGCACCATTCCTCGCATTCACACGCACGTATGGTAACAAATCCCAGACTGCAGAATATTTTATTAGACCTTAGACCATTGCAATCATTTGCAGCAAATATCTCTTAAAATTCTATACTCTTTCAATTCTCATTTCTCTTTCCCCATAGAAAAAAAAAAAAAAAAAAAAAAACAAGATCTCATATTTCTTCTTTTTCGTTGAAGCGAAGCGTTAAATCATTTAAGGCCAGTTCTATACTTGCTTTATATTTCAACTCTGTCTGTCTCTCTGTCCTTTTTTACATCAGGTGTGGCACATTTAATATATTTTTTATATCACTAGGGGATTGGGCATTAATCTAGAAGATTTAAGAATATAAACCAAGCCCCTCTAGCAGGAAAAAAGTGTCATGCAGAATAATAAATTATAATGGACTTGAAAAAAACTGAATTCTCTTTGTGTAAGAGTTATATGGATCCTTTCTTCGTCTCTCTTTTTGCCACTGATATATATAATATTATAGAGGTGACCCTGCCTTATGATAAGACTCAAATCAAAATGTCACATGTGACCGAAATAGACAATAATGGTTCCATTTTTTATTTCATAATTAGAAAATATACATAAAATTATGCTTTTCTGATTTTTTTTTTTTTTTTTTTCAGATTTTTTGGAGTGCGGGAATTATTTTTAAAAAATATTTAAAACATAGCGTTCTGGACTGGAATTCTAGAATGCTATGTTTAAAATATCTGATTTAGGGTGATACTCCCGAATCGGACAACCGTAACCTGTAACGTCATCAATAGCCAATCACAGCGCGAGAAAATGACGTCATGGTTGTCCCATCAAGTAGTACCACCCTAATTCAAATATTATATAATATATAATATATATATATATATATATATATATATATATATATATATATATATATATATATATTATATATATATAAAACTTGTATTAAATAAATCTATATTCCAAGATTCGCCATGAAGTAGAAAAGTGGCATGATTCTCTGTGGTTTGGTTAGAATAAATCCTCTAGACTTTGGAATATCACAAGAAGGTCTCATACACAATTTTTATAAATATACAGTAACCATGCACCAATACCACAAATATACATTTTCCTTCTTTATATTATGAGATGCAGTCCTGCTGAATATTGCAGCATATCAGGTTGCGGGTCGGCTATACATACACTGTTACTATATATATATATATATGTATAGAGATCGATTTATACATGTGGAGGCATACAATATAAAATAGGATCATGGAAGAGCATGGGTTACTCTCTATGGCATATCGCTAAAACGCGTCATGCATGACTCGATAGAAAAGCGAGTGACATCAGAGAGATGGGATTTTAGATTTAGCTATAGAACTCTATTTATATAATATTATTAACTATAACCGAGATTATGTAGTTATATGCATGATCATAAGTCTGTCAGATTTATATAATATAAACATATAATGAATATGCATATGGTAATGTAATTTAAATCCCCTAGTGATTCAGTATGCAGCTAAACTAATATATTATAACGTAAAAGTTTTTATCGAAAAACTATAAATATAGCAAAATATTAGGTGATGTATATTACGCGTCTATCATCATTATACGAATATTTAAAACTTTTTTGTTTGTAAATTTATCATACATAAAACTTTTCTTTTAGTCATTTTGTAAGTTTAATAGATCATAAAATATGATTGGTTACTTTTTTTAGAGGGAAAAAAAATGTTTGTTTAAGCAAGCAACCCGCAAGACTGCAAAGCTTAAAAAGTGGCCTACCCATCAAGGGGCTCTGCTTAATGGCTTGTCCTACTCAACTCTTCGCATTTAGTTTTCAACCACACAGCAGCCTACTGCAGTGTTTCTACTAATGAGCTTAAGTAAACTTTAATTTTTAAAGTGGGCTGTATTTTATTGTTCTTCTTACTCTATATGTTGTTACAAAGAACAGAAGAATCTTGTGTATATTATTGATGTAAATGCGACTTACATTTACATTTGCGCATTTACATCGGAAGAAAGTAGCAACAACAATAAAATTATATTTAATATAAATAATAAATAATTATTTATAAAATTATTTTTGTTCATGATATTTTAATAGCATGTACGTATACAGCCATGTTTTATATAAAACGTATTTCTAAGCTAAATAGATAAAAAAAAATTCAGATTTTTTTAAAGCTAGGAAGTTATTCAAAGTTAAAGTTTGAACTCACGCCTATCCTTTTATTATGAAGTGACGCCTCTCTCGGTATTTTCAGAAAGTACTTAAAAATAGCTCCCGAACTCTAAAAGAAATCAGAGTATAGCATAATTTAGTACACCCTTTATTCATTTCTGCAATAAAACATTTCCATACAGGTTGTCCATTACAATTTACAACAAATATGTACAGAGTTGATGCTGCACATACATATAATACAATACATAATTATAATTTTTTTTTTTTTTACTAATCATTTTCACCAAAGACAGTAGAGCAACAGGATAACAAATTTAAAAAAAAATAATAATAACAGTACACAAAATGTTTAAAAAAAAATATGACTGACTAAAATTTATGTTCAACTCAATATAATTTATTTATATAACAAGTTTAAGGAAGATTTTATTTTATTACCTACGTTGCAAACTGTCGTAAAATAAAAGTTTCTCTGTGGGAGGGTCGTTTCACGGCACGCCTGTCTAGGGAAGAAAGCAGCAAAGCACTACTTTTCGTTCTTGCTGACAGCCAGAACCGTGTGTGCCTATACTGCCTGCAGTAACTCGCTCTCTCATTTTGTTGTTGTTGCTACTTTCTTACACGAAAAGTCGCATTTACATCAATAATATACACAAGATTCTTCTGTTCTTTGTAACAACATATAGAGTAAGAAGAACAATAAAAAAATATGTAGTTACTCTACATGCTTGAATATCACAATCGTTTGTCCTAGATTCTTTTATGTTTCACTATTATAACAATACAACAGTCTTATATATCATATGGCATGGTTGTAATTACTTGTGCAAAGATGTGGTCTCATTAAGGACTGCTAGTTCTTTATACATTTTTTTTAACATGTTCTATTCTTAGAGAACTCTGAAGGTAAAAAAAAAAATTGGTTCCCCGATTGGATCGTATAAGAAAAGCTTAGTCTGTCATGTGATAGACTGCATGCTTGGAATACCATTCCCTCAAGGGCAGATACATAATATAATATATGAGAGCTCAAACTCAACTTGCTCAGACCCTTCTCAATGCCAAACTAAAGTTAGAGCAGTTTTCATCGTGATTTCCAGTGACGTCAACAATGTTCAGGATATATTATGGAAATATTGAATCGAAGTTTGAAGATTTAGAAAAAAAAAATGTATATAAAGAAGATTATTTACATTTTTTTATTATTCGTATGAAATCAAAGCTTTTTTTTTTTTTTTTTTTTTTTTGCATGCAGACTTTATAATTTTAGCTACTAGCTGACGGGCATTATAAAAGCTGTAATATCATTCAGAGCTTGTAATATTTCTCGCTTGTAAATGAAAAATCGCTTACGGTATCGAAGAATACGCAATATTTCTCTCGTATAATGTACGAAAAAATGGTAAAAGGATTCATCGTATTAACTGAAATCGCAACACCAGTCGGATCAAACTTAAGGTATATAAAACAGATCGTGATATATACAAAATTTACTTTCACTTATTTTTTGCATGATTTAAAAAACGATTCTGACCAATGGGGAATTCTCCTACATTTGTTTTTTTTTTTTTTCGGATGCTCTATGCCTTGAAAGTAAATGTCCCAAAACAAAAAAGTTTCAATTTTCAAAATTGGAGACATGGGAATTTTTTAAAAATCTTCCTTCTTTTGAATTTAGCGCCAAAACGTGACGTAGAAACTGCCTAGCTGGCGAAATTTTCCTGCAATAAATTTATATTTTCGATTATCACTCTTAAAGTAAACTGATATTAGGAACAAAACTATTGATACTAGGGTAGAAAAACACGCTGATTTCGATCGTGTTACTAAAATTTATAGCCAATCACTCCTTGACGCTCAAACTATGATATCAGGCAGTTGTTGTGTGTTAACTAGGGAGTTTCTACGTCACTGTTTTCAGGTTTGCGCGCGGGTTGCATACTTTGCCCCTATTCTAATAATCCCTTCAGAGTCCCCAAATTTGAGTTAAAAAAGTTGAAACTTAAGTCAAACTTATTGTTAATATGTACTCTATCATAATATAGTAGTTAAATTAAAATTTGAGTTGTAAGAGAATTCCCCATTCGATAACCAAAAGAGCTATGTTTCTTTACTTTATAGCTCGTCACTATAAAACTATAAAGATTTTTTAGAAACAAAACAAAAATTTATTTGTGACGTCACAGTAAACTAAAAGGGAAATTTTTATTCTGAATAAAAGATGTATGACTTTCCTGACGCAACAGCCATTGCTCCTCCGACGTCGTTATTGGCTCTGCTCTTTCACATGCAGGAGGGACACGATAGGTAAGGCCGAGGTTGTTTGATATGCATGGCGCCACCTGCCGCCAGTCAGGGGGCGCCATGGCATGGTGTCTATGGATGGCGTTCACGTGCTCGGCTGTTTCCACTCACTTCCAGCCTGAAATACGTTCTTCCAAGGCCAGAGCACGTACACAGCAAATAACAAACTCAATCCCACTCAATGTTCACTTCAATTTGCAGACACAAATTATATGAGAGTATAGAAGGGAGAAAAAAAAAAACTAATTTCTCACCTACTCTCAGTTCAAGTTTTATTTTAGATAAAAAACTTTCTCAATTTACCAACAAAAGAATATACTTTTTTTACATACTTGTAATACCTTTTACCTTTTAAGGTTAAATTGAAGGTCTCAATTTATTTATATACTTCATCATGCATGCACTTTCATCAGAAATCTAATACAGTTAGCCAGTGTACTGTATGGACACATAATTTTTTTAAAAACTACATTATAAATAGCGTAATATCCTAGAAAAGGAAAACATATATCCTGATGTTCCTACCCCTTCAACTGTTAATTTCAATTCCAATACATTAATCTTGAAAAGCAAAGAATGTTAAAAAAAATCTCATTTGATTTTTTTTTTAACTCTGTATATAGTGTAATGCAAGAATCAGAATCTTGGTCTGGACATTAGATGATTAATTATTTCTCTTCTCTCCCGGGAGAGTGCAAAGCTTTGAAAGCAAGTGAATGGAATAAGGGTCGGTCCATGTAGGGTATTGTGTGTGTTTGCCCGCAGCAGCAGTGAGCTTGATATTGGGCAGACTTTGTTTGTTATAAATATATATGGTAGAAAAGGCATTCTCTACTGTAGAAAGGCCTAAGCGTCATTCGATGGGCATCCCGCGCAATTTAGAGCAGCTGGCGGCACCAGCAAGTTTGTTCTCCGTTCTCTTGGTTGCCGCTCTCTAGCTTCTGGCATTCTTCCTGACCGTACGGTTCCATCGTCGGCGGCAGACGTTCCAACAAGGCGTGATCAATACAACATGACCGCTGGCTCATCCTCACACGCTTATCTGTCGGTGTTCCTCCACCACAAAACTTATTGAATAATGATGATGCCTCGCAAATATTATATAAAAGATTACCGCCGTGGGGCAATAATATTTTGACTTGGTATAATCTTTCTTCATCTTATCGAAATATATCAAAGTTATAGACATTTTTAGCAAAACAAGTTTTTTCATACAGTACCTAATTCATATTTACTATTTAGTTATGTTGTGTTAAATTTGATAAACTTTTATATATATATGACTAATATAATATGACTTAAAAATCTTAAGGGTAAGGTAACACGCCCAATCTTAAAAATATTTCTGCACGTGAAAATTATAACTTTCCATGGTAAATTAGTCAAAAGTAAAAATTCATAACTTGAAAACTAGATCGAATTTATTTACCTGATATTTTAGCTATAACAACTGATAGGGGATGTAGAGGAGAACATTTTAAGATATATATGTTTCATAATTTATTATATTTAATAATAATTTAATAATAATTTTTCATAATTTTCATGTGTGGGATTTTTTTTAACATTGAGTGTGTTACCTTACCCTTAAAATTGAAATTTACTCCATATTCTAATATTTTTATTATTATTTTTAAATTCAGCATGCTGTACATAAACACAATATATTATATATTTATATTACAATTAATTTAGAACCAACCCCTGGACCTTATTTTTTTAATTGTGTTTTTTTTCATGCTCATGCTGAAGATATTTAAGTTAAAAAAATACACTTGTTTGTGTTTTTGCACGTCGAGTGAATAATTCCATTAAAATAATTTTATGGCACTCACCTAAGTTATAATAACAACAAGTTTCCAGCAACGCCCGAAGTTGGTCACATATTTATTTATTAAGTATCTTTTGACACGAACAATTTTAACGTGATAATGTCACGTGACCCTACCACAGGAAGGTGACGTGGGTGTGTCGTCGTTCTTTGATAAATGAACTTTCAGCACGCAGAATCAGCAATATTCGTGACCTCTCGCAGAAGATGGTATCGCACCAAATGTTAAGTTCACTTGTGAGAAAAAATATAGACTGTATTGAAAATATGCCTCTAAGGTTTATTTTTGTATTCTTTAACATGTTAAGTAAGAATAAATTTTGAATTAGTTATAATGTACTCAGTATAGCTAAAAGCCTTATATTAATGAATATTCAATATCTCTAGTTCCCCATATATATTATGTATTTATCACGTGTACTCGATAGTCTAGCTGTTGAAGTACGTACATTATGAATGATGATTATATTTTACTTCATATTATATGGCTTTCTAGATAAACACGTACACAATTTCTTAGTATATAATATATATTTAGGTGACCCTATAAATTATTCCGATACTTAACGGTATTATATATATTTACTGTACGTACATGCAGTATATATATACATTACTTACTTATCAATAATCGATGACATTGTTAGAAAACATGCATATTTTACGCATTTGTTGTATTTTTATAAACTGCTGTAATATTTTTATTATTTATTATTTCTCTTTTCTGTTATATTAAATGAGTGTTATTATTCATTTTGTGAAATGGAGAAATGGGTAGCTTGTAACGAAATAAGTTAAGGTGAAAGAAAGAGAACTGACAGATTTTCGTTTTTAATGCTAAAAAAAAGTGCGCTGCATGATACTGCTAAAAAAGTCGAAGTTGTGTAGATTTACTTGTTTTCTGCAAAAGTTCTCTTAACTTTATTGGCAAACTTTTATTTTCCTTCTTTTGTACATATCGATGGTTTTTGAGACTTTTCTAAAGGAAAGTCTGAAAAGCAGAAACCTATTTTTCTTTTTTTAAACAAAGTTCATCTTTTTTATGAGTTTTCTTTATAACAGACAACTATTGTATAGTTGTATATCGGAAATTTTAAACAATAAAAGTCTTCTGAATTAAATTTAAGATTTAGGTTCAGTACAAAGCTATTAATATTCAAAACTACAATAAATCAAATAGCAATATTAAGGTGATTGAGTGCAGCACCGGTAGTTGGTAGCACTGACATATCTTCACAATGTTTAATTTTTTAATCTAATGGTCTGGAGTAATTTTGAACCTAGAGCTTAACTGATTGCAGAAATGTCAAGATTATGAGTTTCTCTAGCGGACAGATTGTATTTAATTGTTTTTTAATTTTTTTTAAAAAAAGAACAAGAATCTTTTAAAAATTAAAAAAAAAAATTTACTTAAAGGCATAAAAATTTAATCTGTCCCCTAGAGAAACTCATAATCTTGACATTTCTGCAATCAGCTAAGCTCTAGTTTCAAAATTACCCCAGATCATTAGATTCAAAAATTAACATTGTGAAGATACGTCAGTGTTGTCACCTACACAGGCCGCACTCAACTACCTTAATTAATATACGTTATTTTTTGCACGGTCAATGATCATTTTATTATAAATATATTAAAAACATAACGACTTCTTAATACATTTTTCTTCCCTCTCCTTTTATTTTTCAACCTATTTTTTCTAAATCTAAAGCTCTATCATGCACCAATAATATTTCAGTTACCATGCCAGGTGTGTTTCCATGCATAGAACCAAATTTCAGAACGGGGCTGTCTCCATAAGGCCAATGCTAAAAAAAATAAAGTGGAGAAAATGCCTTAAATTCAAAATTTCGGGAGGGGGGCTGTAGCCCCACAGCCAACCACCCCCAGGATCCGAGCATGTACCATGGTCTTGTCTTATTTACATTTGAACCTCTAAATTGTGTTCCCCCGTGACCATGTGGCTTGTTGTGTGCAGGGATCTCGACGCTGGTGAGCTGTGCCCAGCTCGAGCAGCTCGAGCGGCTGCCGGATCTTCCCTCTGAGGACCAGGAGCGTGTGCGCCGGGCCGCTCGCGTCCTTCAGCAGCGACTCATCCTCAAGCAATGGCTCGGACACCACGGCCTCGCGCACCACTACCAGCGGTCAGTGACACTTTCACATAAGAACAACTTATAAATAACCTGTTTTATTAAAATTATATTAAATTTTTTCCGTTTTTTTTTTTTTTTTTTTATTTATATACGTATATCATGGATAATCGATCCATTTATTTATTTATTTATTTATTTATTTATTTATTTTACTACATATGTCTTATGAATTACGCGATTCAGGTTTTTCTAAAATAAATTAAAATTATATAAATTAATACACTTTTACGAACTTTATTATAGTTCGACTAAAGTTGCCGCAGTCCCAATTATATTTTTCCTATATATAGTATATATCTCAGAAACTTGCTCCTAATTTTACTTTATTTATTTATTTATTTATTTATTTATTTATTTATTTATTTATTTATTTATTTTACTACAAATGTCTTATGAATTACGCGATTCAGGTTTTTCTAAAAGAAATTAAAATTATATTAATTAATACACTTTTACGAACTTTATTATAGTTCGACTAAAGTTGCCGCAGTCCCAATAATATTTTTCCAATTTATATACTATATAGTATATATCTCAGAAACTTGCTCCTATAATAATTTTACTTTATTTATTTATTTATTTATTTATTTATCTATTTATTTTTATTTTTTATTTATTATTATTTTTTTTTTTTAGAAATTATCTTATTTTATTATGAAGGTGCACTGAAAATATGAGAACGGTGTACAGTCTCTATTATGGATGGTGTCATTAATCCTTAAAAGAATATTACATTAGCATCATGCAGCAATAGCGTCAATGAAAGTAGATTTTGATACTTTATTTGCTGATATAATATATTACATATTTATTTAGTATTTCAAAATAACATACTAAAAAAAAATAGGGTAGGAGGTGCATTTTTTATTTTACTTTTGGGTGTTTTATTTTGGGTGATTGTGAATGCAGACCTAACTGAAGGAATTTCTTGTCCACTTTCATGATCAGCCAAAAGAAGATGAGAAAATGCAGCCAAGTGTAAACCTTAAATTTATGCAATGCAATTTTCTTTTCCTTTATCAGCATGCAGCATTCTAAAATTTATTCCATTATCAGAGAAGTTTCCACAACTTTTTACATCCTATTTCTTTTGCTTTTTATAAACAAAAAATATCCCAATCTTCCAAAAAGTGTAGAACGAAAATTGTGAGTTTAGTATATTGTGAATTCAATATAGCTTACTTGTTAGTTTGTTTTCACCACATCTAGAGCAGCTGAATTTTAGTTTTGAAGTAATTAAGGTAGCTTTCTTGAGTGGCGTTTAATAAAAAATATTGCTTGAATTTTCAATCCTTCAACAACAAGCAAGTACGTACTACTTTTTTCCCAGTATTTTCCTTTTAATAATTTTGATGCGAACTCTTTTATTTATAGTCCAAGATTTATATGGTTATGAAAATTTAGAACGTGTAGCACTGCAGTACAAATGTTTTTGACAGCTTTAATTAACAGCCATATCAACTACATGTACAGTATAAATCTTTATTGTAGTTTTAATAATGTTATGTAAAAAAGGAACAAGGATTATGACGATTAAGGCTGTTAATAGGTTAATACTGTGTGTCACAAATAAAGTATACCGGTAATGATGTAATTTTTAATATAAACTGAAAATTAATTAATTGTTCACTGTGCCCCTTTCATTAAAACCGCCTTGTTTTAACATCAATAAATTATAATATGATGTGCTTTGCAGAAATTACTAACAATTATATCATATAATAGTTGGTATGAATAATATTCTCAGCACAACATCTGTTGAAATGCTGTACCAAGTATTGAAGTATATGTACTTTGATTCAAATATGTATAGCTCTTTCAGGAGCTACATATTTACTTATTGAGAGAGGTGGGGATACCCAAAAAAGTGCATATGGGAAAGTTTGACCCACTCTGCCCATATATTTTTCAGATTATTCCTTATACTACTAACAATACGGGGAACTTTCCCCAAAACCTCCTTGTTTACCCCACTGGAACCAAGTTGCAGATATGCCCATCTAACTGAGATGACGTGTTGTTGTGCAGGCTGGCCCAGCTGGACGTGTCTGCGCTAGAGGACGTCTATTGGCTGGAGGACAGTCGCGCTCGCCCCGCCCTCGGCAAGGACTTCATGACATGGACAGCCGCTCGCCAGGCCCTGCCCACCTCCAAGGAGCAGCTGGACGAACTCAAGGCCCTGCTATGGGCCGAAGTGGTCAAGTCCAGCGGGGACAACCAGACCTCCTGGAGCTGGGGTTAGTAGGACACATAATCAAAATCTCCCTCATATTCTCAGGATTATTTTGATAATCAGATTAAAATTTGTGTTTAATTTATTTAATCCACTTGCACTTAAATGAGGTTTATAAATGCAAACACCTATGTCCTGTTTTAAGCTTTGTAGGAGCAATTAAGCGAGGGAAAAATAAATATGATGTATATACAGTATGTAGAGCTTGTCTGTTTTTATAGGAATATTTCCACATTGAATTTATCTTTGTGAAATATGTTTTCTTTTATTTACACAGTATACTGTAATTATCAAACAGATGTTCAAAAATGACTAACTCAATTAATCAGGGATCGGATGCGGATGCAGATGCAAGATGCACACGGATGCGCAAAAATGGACATGCATCCGCATCCGTGCATCCCAGATGCACGGGAAAAAATTAATGCATCCGGATGCGCATCCCAGATGCATGGAAAATAAATTTGCATCCGAATGCGCATCCCAGATGCATGAAAAATAAATTTGCATCCGGATACGCATCCATGGATGCACGAAAAATTAATTTGCATCCGGATGCGCATCTCAGATGCACGAAAAAAACGCGTGCATCAGGTCCCTGGGTTTAAGGCCTTAAAATCCGGCTTTTTTGTTTATGATTGAACCTTCAAAATTCCTTCATATTCAAACTCCTAGGGTCCAAATACAAGTTGGCAGGTGTTTTCAGCATGATCGAGCTAAAATTAAGAGTTTTGGTTTTGTCAAGTTTTGCTGTTTTCACTGTTTTGAAGTTTAAGGCCTCAAAATCCGGCCTCTTGTTTGTTATTGAATCTTCAAAATTCCTTCATATTCAAACTCCTAGGGTGCAATTACATGACGTCAGGTGTTTTCAGCATGATCGAGCTAAAATTAGAAGTTTTGGTTTTGTCAAGTTTTCCCGATTTCACTGTTTTTAAGTATAAGGCCTCAAAATCCGGCTTTTTTGTTTGTGATTGAATCTTCAAAATTCCTTCATATTCAAACTCCTAGGGTCCAATTACATGACGTCAGGTGTTTTCAGCATGATGGAGCTAAAATTAGAAGTTTTGGTTTTGTCAAGTTTTGCTGTTTTCACTGTTTTGAAGTTTAAGGCCTCAAAATCCGGCCTCTTGTTTGTTATTGAATCTTCAAAATTCCTTCATATTCAAACTCCTAGGGTCCAATTTCATGACGTCAGGTGTTTTCAGCATGATCGAGCTAAAATTATAAGTTTTGATTTTGTCAAGTTTTGCCGTTTTCACTGTTTTGAAGTTAAAGGCCTCAAAATCCGGCCTCTTTCTTTGTTATTGAATCTTCAAAATTCCTTCATATTCAAACTCCTAGGGTCCAATTACATGACGTCAGATGTTTTCAGCATGATCGAGCTAAAATTAGAAGTTTTGGTTTTGTCAAGTTTTGCCGATTTCACTGTTTTTAAGTATAAGGCCTCAAAATCCGGCTTTTTTGTTTGTGATTGAATCTTAAAAATTCCTTCATATTCAAACTCCTAGGGTCCAAATACAAGTTGGCAGGTGTTTTCAGCATGATCGTGTTAAAATTAGAAGTTTTGGTTTTGTCAAGGTTTGCCGTTTTCACTGTTTTGAAATTTATAAGGCCTCAAAATCCGTCTTTTTTGTTTGTTATTGAATCTTCCAAATTCCTTCATATTCAAACTCCTAGGGTCCAATTACATGGCGTCAGGTGTTTTCAGCATGATCGAGCTAAAATTAAGAGTTTTGGTTTTGTCAAGTTTTGCTGTTTTCACTGTTTTGAAGTTTAAGGCCTCAAAATCCGGCCTCTTTGTTTGTTATTGAATCTTCAAAATTCCTTCATATTCAAACTCCTAGGGTCCAATTACATGGCGTCAGGTGTTTTCAGCATGATCGAGCTAAAATTAAGAGTTTTGGTTTTGTCAAGTTTTGCTGTTTTCACTGTTTTGAAGTTTAAGGCCTCAAAATCCGGCCTCTTGTTTGTTATTGAATCTTCAAAATTCCTTCATATTCAAACTCCTAGGGTGCAATTACATGACGTCAGGTGTTTTCAGCATGATCGAGCTAAAATTAGAAGTTTTGGTTTTGTCAAGTTTTCCCGATTTCACTGTTTTTAAGTATAAGGCCTCAAAATCCGGCTTTTTTGTTTGTGATTGAATCTTCAAAATTCCTTCATATTCAAACTCCTAGGGTCCAAATACAAGTTGGCAGGTGTTTTCAGCATGATCGTGTTAAAATTATAAGTTTCGATTTTGTCAAGTTTTGCCCTTTTCACTGTTTTGAAGTTTAAGGCCTTAAAATCCGGCTTTTTTGTTTGTGATTGAATCTTCAAAATTCCTTCATATTCAAACTCCTAGGGTCCATTTACATGACGTCAGGTATTTTCAGCATGATCGAGCTAAAATTAGAAGTTTTGGTTTTGTCAAGTTTTGCCGTTTTCACTGTTTTGAAGTTTAAGGCCTCAAAATCCGGCTTTTTTGTTTGTGATTGAATCTTCAAAATTTCTTCTTATTCAAACTCCTAGGGTCCAATTACATGACGTCAGGTGTTTTCAGCATGATCGAGCTAATATTAGAAGTTTTGGTTTTGTCAAGTTTTGCCGATTTCACTGTTTTTAAGTATAAGGCCTCAAAATCCGGCTTTTTTGTTTGTGATTGAATCTTCAAAATTCCTTCATATTCAAACTCCTAGGGTCCAAATACAAGTTGGCAGGTGTTTTCAGCATGATCGTGTTAAAATTAGAAGTTTTGGTTTTGTCAAGTTTTGCCGTTTTCACTGTTTTGAAGTTTAAGGCCTCAAAATCCGGCTTTTTTGTTTGTGATTGAATCTTCAAAATTTCTTCTTATTCAAACTCCTAGGGTCCAATTACATGACGTCAGGTGTTTTCAGCATGATCGAGCTAATATTAGAAGTTTTGGTTTTGTCAAGTTTTGCCGTTTTTACTGTTTTGAAGTTTAAGGCCTCAAAATCCGGCTTTTTTGTTTGTGATTGAATCTTCAAAATTCCTTCATATTCAAACTCCTAGGGTCCAATTACATGACGTCAGGTGTTTTCAGCATGATCGTGTTAAAATTATAAGTTTTGATTTTGTCAAGTTTTGCCGTTTTCACTGTTTTGAAGTTTAAGGCCTCAAAATCCGGCTATTTTGTTTGTGATTGAATCTTCGAAATTCCTTCATATTCAAACTCCTAGGGTACAATTACATGACGTCAGGTGTTTTCAGCATGATCGAGCTAAAATTAGAAGTTTTGGTTTTGTCAAGTTTTGCCGTTTTCACTGTTTTGAAGTTTAAGGCCTCAAAATTCGGCTTTTTTGTTTGTTATTGACTCTTCAAAATTCCTTCATATTTGAACTCCTAGGGTCCAATTACATGACGTCAGGTGTTTTCAGCATGATCGAGCTAAAATTAAGAGTTTTGGTTTTGTCAAGTTTTGCCGTTTTTACTGTTTTGAAGTTTAAGGCCTCAAAATCCGGCATTTTTGTTTATGATTGAGTCTTCAAAATTCCTTCATATTTAAACTCCTAGGGTCCATTTACATGACGTCAGGTGTTTTCAGCTTGATCGAGCTAAAATTAGAAGTTTTGGTTTTGTCAAGTTTTGCCGTGTTCACTGTTTTGAAGTTTAAGGCCTCAAAATCAGGTTTTTTTGTTTATTATTGAATCTTCAAAATTCCTTCATATTTGAACTCCTAGGGTCCAATTACATGACGTCAGGTGTTTTCAGCATGATCGAGCTAAAATTAAGAGTTTTGGTTTTGTCAAGTTTTGCCGTTTTTACTGTTTTGAAGTTTAAGGCCTCAAAATCCGGCTTTTTTGTTTGTGATTGAATCTTCAAAATTCCTTCATATTCAAACTCCTAGGATCCATTTACATGATGTCAGGTGTTTTCAGCATGATCGAGCTAAAATTAAAAGTTTTGGTTTTGTCAAGTTTTGCCGTTTTCACTGTTTTGAAGTTTAAGGCCTCAAAATCCGGCTTTTTTGTTTGTTATTGACACATCAATATTCCTTCATATTCCAAGTCCTAGGTTCCAATTACATGACGTCAGGTGTTTTCAGCATGATCGAGCTAAAATTAGAAGTTTTGATTTTGTCAAGTTTTGCCGTTTTCACTGTTTTGAAGTTTAAGGCCTCAAAATCCGGCTTTTTTGTTTCTTAATAAATCTTCAAAATTCCTTCATATTTGAACTCCTAGGGTACAATTACATGACGTCAGGTGTTTTCAGCATGATCGAGCTAAAATTAGAAGTTTTGGTTTTGTCAAGTTTTGCCGTTTTCACTGTTTTGAAGTTTAAGGCCTCAAAATTCGGCTTTTTTGTTTGTTATTGACTCTTCAAAATTCCTTCATATTTGAACTCCTAGGGTCCAATTACATGACGTCAGGTGTTTTCAGCATGATCGAGCTAAAATTAAGAGTTTTGGTTTTGTCAAGTTTTGCCGTTTTTACTGTTTTGAAGTTTAAGGCCTCAAAATCCGGCATTTTTGTTTATGATTGAGTCTTCAAAATTCCTTCATATTTAAACTCCTAGGGTCCATTTACATGACGTCAGGTGTTTTCAGCTTGATCGAGCTAAAATTAGAAGTTTTGGTTTTGTCAAGTTTTGCCGTGTTCACTGTTTTGAAGTTTAAGGCCTCAAAATCAGGCTTTTTTGTTTATTATTGAATCTTCAAAATTCCTTCATATTTGAACTCCTAGGGTCCAATTACATGACGTCAGGTGTTTTCAGCATGATCGAGCTAAAATTAAGAGTTTTGGTTTTGTCAAGTTTTGCCGTTTTTACTGTTTTGAAGTTTAAGGCCTCAAAATCCGGCTTTTTTGTTTGTGATTGAATCTTCAAAATTCCTTCATATTCAAACTCCTAGGATCCATTTACATGATGTCAGGTGTTTTCAGCATGATCGAGCTAAAATTAAAAGTTTTGGTTTTGTCAAGTTTTGCCGTTTTCACTGTTTTGAAGTTTAAGGCCTCAAAATCCGGCTTTTTTGTTTGTTATTGACACATCAATATTCCTTCATATTCCAAGTCCTAGGTTCCAATTACATGACGTCAGGTGTTTTCAGCATGATCGAGCTAAAATTAGAAGTTTTGATTTTGTCAAGTTTTGCCGTTTTCACTGTTTTGAAGTTTAAGGCCTCAAAATCCGGCTTTTTTGTTTCTTAATAAATCTTCAAAATTCCTTCATATTTGAACTCCTGGGTACAATTACATGACGTCAGGTGTTTTCAGCATGATCGAGCTAAAATTAGAAGTTTTGGTTTTGTCAAGTTTTGCCGTTTTCACTGTTTTGAAGTTTAAGGCCTCAAAATTCGGCTTTTTTGTTTGTTATTGACTCTTCAAAATTCCTTCATATTTGAACTCCTAGGGTCCAATTACATGACGTCAGGTGTTTTCAGCATGATCGAGCTAAAATTAAGAGTTTTGGTTTTGTCAAGTTTTGCCGTTTTTACTGTTTTGAAGTTTAAGGCCTCAAAATCCGGCATTTTTGTTTGTGATTGAGTCTTCAAAATTCCTTCATATTTAAACTCCTAGGGTCCATTTACATGACATCAGGTGTTTTCAGCTTGATCGAGCTAAAATTAGAAGTTTTGGTTTTGTCAAGTTTTGCCGTGTTCACTGTTTTGAAGTTTAAGGCCTCAAAATCAGGCTTTTTTGTTTATTATTGAATCTTCAAAATTTCTTCATATTTGAACTCCTAGGGTCCAATTACATGACGTCAGGTGTTTTCAGCATGATCGAGCTAAAATTAAGAGTTTTGGTTTTGTCAAGTTTTGCCGTTTTTACTGTTTTGAAGTTTAAGGCCTCAAAATCCGGCTTTTTTGTTTGTGATTGAATCTTCAAAATTCCTTCATATTCAAACTCCTAGGATCCATTTACATGATGTCAGGTGTTTTCAGCATGATCGAGCTAAAATTAAAAGTTTTGGTTTTGTCAAGTTTTGCCGTTTTCACTGTTTTGAAGTTTAAGGCCTCAAAATCCGGCTTTTTTGTTTGTTATTGACACATCAATATTCCTTCATATTCCAAGTCCTAGGTTCCAATTACATGACGTCAGGTGTTTTCAGCATGATCGAGCTAAAATTAGAAGTTTTGATTTTGTCAAGTTTTGCCGTTTTCACTTTTTTGAAGTTTAAGGCCTCAAAATCCGGCTTTTTTGTTTATTATTAAATCTTCAAAATTCCTTCATATTTGAACTCCTAGGGTCCAATTACATGACGTCAGGTGTTTTCAGCATGATCGTGTTAAAATTATAAGTTTTGATTTTGTCAAGTTTTGCTGTTTTCACTGTTTTGAAGTTTTAGGCCTCAAAATCCGGCTATTTTGTTTGTGATTGAATCATCAAAATTCCTTCATATTCAAACTCCTAGGGTACAATTACATGACGTCAGGTGTTTTCAGCATGATCGAGCTAAAATTAGAAGTTTTGGTTTTGTCAAGTTTTGCCGTTTTCACTGTTTTGAAGTTTAAGGCCACAAAATCCGGCTTTTTTATTTGTGATTGAATCTTCAAAATTTCTTCTTATTCAAACTCCTAGGGTCCAATTACATGACGTCAGGTGTTTTCAGCATGATCGAGCTAAAATTAAGAGTTTTGGTTTTGTCAAGTTTTGCCGTTTTTACTGTTTTGAAGTTTAAGGCCTCAAAATCCGGCTTTTTTGTTTGTGATTGAATCTTCAAAATTCCTTCATATTCAAACTCCTAGGATCCATTTACATGATGTCAGGTGTTTTCAGCATGATCGAGCTAAAATTAAAAGTTTTGGTTTTGTCAAGTTTTGCCGTTTTCACTGTTTTGAAGTTTAAGGCCTCAAAATCCGGCTTTTTTGTTTGTTATTGACACATCAATATTCCTTCATATTCCAAGTCCTAGGTTCCAATTACTTGACGTCAGGTGTTTTCAGCATGATCGAGCTAAAATTAGAAGTTTTGATTTTGTCAAGTTTTGCCGTTTTCACTGTTTTGAAGTTTAAGGCCTCAAAATCCGGCTTTTTTGTTTATTATTAAATCTTCAAAATTCCTTCATATTTGAACTCCTAGGGTCCAATTACATGACGTCAGGTGTTTTCAGCATGATCGTGTTAAAATTATAAGTTTTGATTTTGTCAAGTTTTGCTGTTTTCACTGTTTTGAAGTTTAAGGCCTCAAAATCCGGCTATTTTGTTTGTGATTGAATCATCAAAATTCCTTCATATTCAAACTCCTAGG
This sequence comes from Siphlonurus alternatus, assembly GCA_949825025.1. NCBI lineage: Eukaryota > Metazoa > Arthropoda > Insecta > Ephemeroptera > Siphlonuridae > Siphlonurus > Siphlonurus alternatus. The sequence goes on along the minus strand of OX463782.1, from coordinate 15,925,397 downwards.
GTACAATTACATGACGTCAGGTGTTTTCAGCATGATCGAGCTAAAATTAGAAGTTTTGGTTTTGTCAAGTTTTGCCGTTTTCACTGTTTTGAAGTTTATAAGGCCTCAAAATCCGGCTTTTTTATTTGTTATTGAACCTTCAAAATTCCTTCATATTCAAACTCCTAGGGTCCAATTACATGGCGTCAGGTGTTTTCAGCATGATCGAGCTAAAATTAAGAGTTTTGGTTTTGTCAAGTTTTGCTGTTTTCACTGTTTTGAAGTTTAAGGCCTCAAAATCCGGCCTCTTGTTTGTTATTGAATCTTCAAAATTCCTTCATATTCAAACTCCTAGGGTGCAATTACATGACGTCAGGTGTTTTCAGCATGATCGAGCTAAAATTAGAAGTTTTGGTTTTGTCAAGTTTTCCCGATTTCACTGTTTTTAAGTATAAGGCCTCAAAATCCGGCTTTTTTGTTTGTGATTGAATCTTCAAAATTCCTTCATATTCAAACTCCTAGGGTCCAAATACAAGTTGGCAGGTGTTTTCAGCATGATCGTGTTAAAATTATAAGTTTTGATTTTGTCAAGTTTTGCCCTTTTCACTGTTTTGAAGTTTAAGGCCTTAAAATCCGGCTTTTTTGTTTGTGATTGAATCTTCAAAATTCCTTCATATTCAAACTCCTAGGGTCCATTTACATGACGTCAGGTATTTTCAGCATGATCGAGCTAAAATTAGAAGTTTTGGTTTTGTCAAGTTTTGCCGTTTTCACTGTTTTGAAGTTTAAGGCCTCAAAATCCGGCTTTTTTGTTTGTTATTGACTCATCAATATTCCTTTATATTCCAAGTCCTAGGTTCCAATTACATGACGTCAGGTGTTTTCAGCATGATCGAGCTAAAATTAGAAGTTTTGATTTTGTCAAGTTTTGCCGTTTTCACTGTTTTGAAGTTTAAGGCCTCAAAATCCGGCTTTTTTGTTTATTATTGAATCTTCAAAATTCCTTCATATTTGAACTCCTAGGGTCCAATTACATGACGTCAAGTGTTTTTAGCATCATCGTGTTAAAATTATAAGTTTTGATTTTGTCAAGTTTTGCCGTTTTCACTGTTTTGAAGTTTAAGGCCTCAAAATCCGGCTATTTTGTTTGTAATTGAATCTTCAAAATTCCTTCATATTCAAACTCCTGGGGTACAATTACATGACGTCAGGTGTTTTCAGCATGATCGAGCTAAAATTAGAAGTTTTGGTTTTGTCAAGTTTTGCCGATTTCACTGTTTTTAAGTATAAGGCCTCAAAATCCGGCTTTTTTGTTTGTGATTGAATCTTCAAAATTCCTTCATATTCAAACTCCTAGGGTCCAAATACAAGTTGGCAGGTGTTTTCAGCATGATCGTGTTAAAATTAGAAGTTTTGGTTTTGTCAAGTTTTGCCGTTTTCACTGTTTTGAAGTTTAAGGCCTCAAAATCCGGCTTTTTTGTTTGTGATTGAATCTTCAAAATTTCTTCTTATTCAAACTCCTAGGGTCCAATTACATGACGTCAGGTTTTTTCAGCATGATCGAGCTAATATTAGAAGTTTTGGTTTTGTCAAGTTTTGCCGTTTTTACTGTTTTGAAGTTTAAGGCCTCAAAATCCGGCTTTTTTGTTTGTGATTGAATCTTCAAAATTCCTTCATATTCAAACTCCTAGGGTCCATTTACATGACGTCAGGTGTTTTCAGCATGATCGAGCTAAAATTAGAAGTTTTGGTTTTGTCAAGTTTTGCCGTTTTCACTGTTTTGAAGTTTAAGGCCTCAAAATCCGGCTTTTTTGTTTATTATTGAATCTTCAAAATTCCTTCATATTTGAACTCCTAGGGTCCAATTACATGACGTCAGGTATTTTCAGCATGATCGTGTTAAAATTATAAGTTTTGATTTTGTCAAGTTTTGCCGTTTTCACTGTTTTGAAGTTTAAGGTCTCAAAATCCGGCTTTTTTGTTTGTGATTGAATCTTCAAAATTTCTTCTTATTCAAACTCCTAGGGTCCATTTACATGATGTCAGGTGTTTTCAGCATGATCGAGCTAAAATTAGAAGTTTTGGTTTTGGCAAAGTTTTGCCGTTTTCACTGTTTTGAAGTTTAAGGCCTCAAAATCCTGGTTTTTTGTTTATTATTGAATTTCAAAATTCCTTCATATTCAAACTCCTAGGGTCCATTTACATGACGTCAGGTGTTTTCAGCATATCGAGCTAAAATTAGGAGTTTTGGTTTTGTCAAGTTTTGCCGTTTTCACTGTTTTGAAGTTTAAGGCCTCAAAATCCGGCTTTTTTGTTTGTGATTGAATCTTCAAAATTCCTTCATATTCAAACTCCTAGGGTCCAAATACAAGTTGGCAGGTGTTTTCAGCATGATCGTGTTAAAATTATAAGTTTTGATTTTGTCAAGTTTTGCCGTTTTCACTGTTTTGAAGTTTAAGGCCTCAAAATCCGGCTTTTTTGTTTGTGATTGAATCTTCAAAATTCCTTCATATTCAAACTCCTAGGGTCTATTTACATGACGTCAGGTGTTTCAGCATGATCGTGTTAAAATTATAAGTTTTGGTTTTGTCAAGTTTTGCCGTTTTTACTGTTTTTGAAGTTTAAGGCCTCAAAATCCGGCTTTTTTGTTTGTGATGGAATCTTCAAAATTCCTTCATATTCAAACTCCTAGGGTCCATTTACATGACGTCAGGTGTTTTCAGCATGATCGAGCTAAATTTAGAAGTTTTAGTTTTGTCAAGTTTTGCCTTTTTCACTGTTTTGAAGTTTTTTTTTTTTTTTTTTTTTTTACAAGGATACACCCCTAAGAGCTTACAGCTCGCGGCGGGGTACTGGGTAGGGATAAGGTAGGGAACGGATAATGGCCACGGCCTGCATGCTTACGCGTCCCAGCATTCGCTGAGGTGAAACTGAGGGAACCGTGGAAAACCTCAGTCAGGACGGACACCTCTACTTTTTCTCAATGGACCAAAGCGATGTCCAAAGCCTGGGGAACCACACACAAGTGCATCACTGCACTGGGTGGAAAGCGAGACGAATTTACCCCAGGGAGGGAGCAGCGTATTTTTTACTTGAAACGGTCACCCATCCAAGTACTAACCACGCTCGACGTAGCCTGACTTCGGTGATCTAACGAGAACCGGTCAATGCACTGCGCCACGCTCGACCTCAACTGAAGGGATCGGATGCAGATGCAAGATGCACACGGATGCGCAAAAACGGACTTGCATCCGAATCCGTGCATCCCAGATGCACGGGAAAAAATTAATGCATCCGGATGCGCATCCCAGATGCATGGAAAATAAATTTGCATCCGGATGCGCATCCCAGATGCACGAAAAATAAATTTGCATCCAGATGCGCATCTCGTATGCACGAAAAAATCGCGTGCATCCGGTCCCTGCAATTAATGCAATACCAGCCTAGATATGGGTAGCATTTTCAATAATTTTCATAAATTTTTTTTTCAAATTTTTATGCTAAAATATAAGTAAAGTCCTTTGTGAAGACCCCTTAGAATTTATGATTAGTTCCTCAAATGCTGATTTCATTGATTTTTTTTTTTAAACAATGTTTTAAACATTTATTTAAGCTTATTTATTTATTGCTGACTTACAGGAGGCATGATGGTGGTGTCGGTGAGTGTGGCTGGACTGGTGACCTTGGCTGCCATGACGCAGCCCGCACTGGCCCCGGAGGCCAAGCACACGCTGCTGCAGTACGTCACCGGCAAGTACCTGCTGCCCGGCAACTGCAGAGTCACCTTCGAGTGGGAGGAGCCCCAGATCGTTGGAGAAACCATGACCTTCACTGTCAGGGTGAGACTCGTGCTGCTAAATTAATATAGTAAAACAGCTTTAAAATTAGTAAAAAAATATACAAATATTGCTGCTCTGTCATTGTCACAATGTACGAAATGTTGCATAGATTGCTTTTTTCTTCCAATTTTGTATAAAAATATTTTAAAGTAAAATAAAAAAATTGAGGCAATAAAAATTCTTGATTCAAATTTTTCCGTCATTCAAAATCATAAATGCAGTACAGAACGTTCAATATACCAATTTCAAGGCTAATTTTAACAAATTTTACATCAGTCTTCAAATATAATTAAAGAGTTTACATTTATGAATAAATATTATAAATAAATTTTATACATCTGAATTTCCAACAACTGGACACAAAAAATCCCTATTTCAGCTTTAATTTCTTACATAAATGTTTTTACTAATTTGCAGTTTTACCAGCGTAACGGCCAGCCCTACCCCATCTGTGACACAGACAACTTGTTCGTGGAGGTTGCTCAGGGCAACCGTCGAGTTGCCGCTTTGACGGAGCTGGGTGGGGCAGACCCGAGCCAAGCCAACGTAGCCGTTGTCAAGTTCACTGTCCGCCACGCTGGTCAATACAGAGTCTCGGTGCTCATCGGCAACTGCCACGTCAAGGGCAGTCCCTTCCTCAAGTGTTTCCTGCCAGGTAAAACAAAGACTTATCAGTATGGAGAACCATTTCAATGTTGAGGTTAAAAGAGATTTTAATTGCTCTTAACTGTCAGTTACTATTACTAATGAAAATAATGTGACATTTTTCTACATGTTTGAACTTCAATAAATGTGAAAATAACATTTATTGTTTCCTTTTCAGGTCCTCCTGATCCTAGCAAGACCATATTTGTAAGACACAGTTCTACCGTTGTTTGCACTGCAGACATTCCACATATTTTATCAATTGAACCTAGGGACGAATTTAATAATATTTGCATGTTTCAACCTGGCGACGACCCAACCAATGGTTACTCAGTTTCTATTTCTGAGGTGAGTTAAAATTCATTTAGCAAATATTTTATGATTTTATAAATAAATAATAAGATTTATATGTGGTGTAAATCAAAAGTCGATGATCAAATTATAAAACACTTTGATGGTCCAATTTATAGAGCCTTTATTAGCTTGTATATATTGAATTCTCAAATTCTCAATGTACAATTTACTGCACTTTTCTTAATTCTACATGATAATAAACTTTTTATCAAGCAGTCAGACAATATATAAAATAGTCACGGGACATATGGAGTAAAAAAAAAAACATTATGGCCTGTCTCTTAAAGGGGTACCAAAGTGAATACTTTTTTTGCATGTTCGGGCAGCTACGAATTATTCTGATACCCTTGTGGCTCAATATTTTCATACAATGCCTAGTTATTTTACAATTAATTATTTAGTTTGAAAAGTGAGTTTGATGGTCGTTGGTTGATTCAAGTCGGTGCGCTCCAGCAGCAGCCGCTGATACGACGAGAATCTCCCGCGAATCGGGGGAACCTCCTCCCGACCCCTTCTTGTCGTATCACCGGCCGTCGCGGCCGCGGGCATGCTTGAATCAACCAACGGTTTTCAAACTCACTTTTCAAACTAAAGAATTAATTGTAAAATAACTAGGCATTGTACGAAAATATTGAGCTACAGGGATATCAGAATAATTCGTAGCTGCCCGAATGTGTAACAAAAGTATTCACTTTGGTACCCCTTTAAAAAAAAAAAATAAATGTTTCCATCCTGTGTAGATTGGGACGGTGGAGAATCTCTCAAGGACGGTGCGACTGGAATATGATTCGGCCAGCCAGAGAATCAGTCTCCAGGTGCTGCTCCCCGCAGAAGGATGCTACCACGCAACTGTCGCCTATCGAGGCCAGGTCCTCAACAATGGAGACTTCGACATCATTGTACTTAGCAGTAAGTCCAGATCGACAGTGAGTGGTTGGTCACATTGCTAATTCTCTCCTTGCTTATTGCAGAGGGAGATGCAGCGTTAGTCCACAAAAACGTTGCTACAAAGAACCACAATATCTCATACGAAGCCAGACTTATCAGCATACAGGGTGAAAGATTATCAAAGCCTAGAAAGGTTTACTGTTATGTCTCACCGAAACAGCTCACAATAAAAGAACTTATTCTCAAATTTATTCCAAAGAGACTTGTAACATTTAGATTATGTCCGTCAACTAAGGTATGATTTTTAAATTTTATTTTTATTACATTATATACTAATGTTTGTTTTTTTCGCATTTCAGTTTAGTTTCTTAAGCAATAATAACCAATATAATCAACCTTCGTTTATTGTTGATGATGGCTGCCAACCCAAAGTGGAACTAGTCACCAAAGATAGGAATGTAATTGCAGCCACATTCACTCACTTTTTGCTCAAAAATATTGGAGGATCTGAAACGTTCAAAGACAAACAAGATTTCTTCTACCATGAAGTTAGAAAGTACCACCAAAAACATTACCATGACAAGCTTCCAATGAAGGTCAACCGTGACAAGTTATTAGAGTCTGTAAGTGTTGTTGAGGAATTGTGCTTGATCAACGCTTCAACTAATGGAGTATTATCCTCAATTTTTTTTATTGCAGAAATGGATAGAGGGTGCAAAGTTATGCTACCCTGATTTTTTTCAGATTTTTTAGAGACCGGGAACTATTTTTAAAAAATTATTGAAAGTCCTTTTTGTGACGTCACGAGACGCCGCTCCTTAAGAAAAAGATAGGACTTGCCGCCGCGTGACGTCACAAAAAGGACTTTCAATAATTTTTTAAAAATACTTCCAGGTCTCAAAAAAATCTGAAAAAAATCAGGATAGCATAACTTTGCACCCTCTATCCATTTCTGCAATAAAAAAAATTGAGGACAATACTCTATTGTGATATTTATTTACAGTCTATGAAATCTACAAAGGGATTCTCTGTGGCAGATTGGTGTAGGAATTTTGAAATTACATTCCAAGGAGAGCAAGGTAAGTTGAACTTTAATTTATAAAAGTACAATTTGTAAGCATTGATAATATTTTTATTACATAGGACTGGACTGGGGTGGAGTACGAAGAGAGTGGTTTGAGTTGACTTGTGCTGCCCTCTTTGATGCAAAAAACGTGATATTCACTGGATTCTCGGAAAGTCACCAAGCTCTTGTGCACCCCAATCCTCGACGTCCAACCCACTTCAAGCTCAAGCACTATGAATTTGCTGGTCGCTTGGTGGGCAAATGCTTGTATGAGTCCGCCCTCGGAGGGTCATATCGGCAACTGGTTAGAGCTCGGTTCACTCGCTCCTTCCTTGCTCAGTTGATTGGCCTGCGTGTGCATTACAAGGTAGGTGTCGCAAGGATGTGTATATAGAGTCTCATAATTCTAACTATCATAAATTTTTCTTGTTGCAGTACTTTGAACAGGACGACCCAGACCTATATCTCACCAAGGTCAAGTATATCCTAGACCATGACGTCGAAGACATGGACTTATTCTTTGTGGAGGAGGAATATGATCGCTTCGGACAGTTGCTCAAGGTGAATGTCATTTCAAGTTTATCTGTTATTTTGATTGTAACGCATAACGCAAAATTAATTCGTCCACTTCCATGTATATTTTTTTTTCTGTTTCTGTATGGTCTATTTTTGAATATGTATTAATTGTCTTCATCACAATATTTAAGTATAATTAAAAAACAACAACGGTATAATTATTTATAAAATAATTTCAAATTGTTACAGATCATAGAACTTGTACCAGGGGGAACCAAAATCCGTGTGACAAACCAAACAAAGCATCAATACCTTGATGCCTTAGCTCAATATAGATTAGCCAATAATGTGAAAGAAGAAATGGAACATTTCTTGAAAGGTCTCAATGAGCTCATACCAGACAATTTACTGAGCATATTCGATGAGAATGAGCTTGAGGTATATACCTTCAAATAAACTTAAAATGTTCTTCAATTAATCTATTTATTCGCCCGTGCAGCTGCTGCTGTGTGGCACTGGAGAGTACAGCATTGCTGACTTCCGAGCCCACCACATCATAAACGGAGGCTCCCCAGAGTTCCGTCGCATCCTAGACTGGTTCTGGACGGCGGTGGCCAACTTCACACAGGAGGAGATGGCGAGGCTGTTGCAGTTCACTACGGGCTGCTCACAGCTGCCACCAGGGGGCTTTGCAGAGCTCAGTCCCAGGTTCCAAATCACCGCAGCTCCAACCTTCGGCAATCTCCCTACAGCACATACCTGGTAAGCATGTCTTCGAACATTATTTTTTATAGTTTTGTTAGTTTGGGCATGATTTACATAGAAAATAGTCAAAAACAGAAGAGTACTTAAGTCTTAATAAAGGGGCATTCACAAAGCCTTAAGACCACATTTAAGGCTCAATAATTTAAGACCAGAAATTTTGGGTCTAAAAAACACATCTAAAATGAAGCTTTAAATTATTGAGCCTTAAATGTGGCCTTAAGACTTTGTGAATGCCCCTTAATATAACCATCTTTCGCAGTATAATAAATTATAGTTTGTGTCTTCCTATAATGTCACTAACCACAATTACCATACTGCAGTGAGAAACCTAATAAAGTAGTTAATTATCTCCTTAGTGAATCATATGAATTGTTTTTTCATGACAGACCCTGCTTTTTTTTTTATTTAGTAACTATAACACTAATGAGTGTATACTACTGTATGCATGCTTTCCGACATGCATGTTCTTTGTACTTTATAGGATCATTTCCTTGGTTTTTATTTGAAAATAATATGTTGCCAGGCTAACAAAGATTCCATTATTGTCAGATTTGTAGAGAGTCCTTTCATTTTTTCTTTTTTTTTTCTATATTTAAAATTATGAATGTGTTACATTACTTCCCCCTTAATAATAATGATAATGCAAAAATCAATAAAGTTAAATAGCTTGTTTATTTGTAAATTTTAAAACACTAATTTTTCTCTCTCATTTTTGTAGCTTCAACCAGCTGTGCTTGCCAGACTATGAGAGTTATGAACAGTTTGAGAAAGCACTGTTGCTGGCCATCAGTGAAGGAACGGAAGGGTTTGGAATGATCTGAATTATCAATAATAAATTGACTTGTGTGTAAAGTGAGGAAGCAGCCTAGTGTTCAAAACACATCGTGCCATATTACTTATTTATTATTTGCAAAGTTGTAAGATTAAAGTGAAGAATACTAATAATTAATACTAAAAATGTTTACAAAATAATGCACATAAATATATAGATTCTAGAGGAGGCTAAAATATATAAATTACATAGTCAAGAGTGTCAAGACCCTGTATGTATGATTCAGTGTTCAGTCGATGAAATTGTACTTTTTTATTGTTTCATAAAATCTAGACACTTGTGATCTAGATTACAATAATTTACCTTAGACTGACCACCAGGTGCATCATTCCTACGAAGTAAATGAAATTTAAATTGTTAAAAAAAATATACATCATGCAAACATGAAGATTAATTTTATACTCCACTTTTTAGAATTGACCTATAGTGAGCAATACTGTTTTTTAAATTATTGTATTTTTTAACAGAAAAAGAGGGCTTTTTAAATTACTTTATATTTATGTACTTAATTTTGATGTGAATTAGGCTAGCTTGGAAAATTTCTGTATTATCATGGAAATGAATAAGAAATAAGTGCATGAAATGGTTAAGATTAAAAAAGATATAGTGATTTTATGAATATAGGATAAAAAAATATATATAATATTTCTAATATATTTGTATTTCCTTGGAGCTAAATTAAAGTAAAAAAAAAATAAATAAATAAATAAAATCCAAAATTTTCTCATTCAAACAAGAGTAAACTTTAAAATAAAGTTAAAAGTTTGTTGTAGTAATTCGCTAGAACTATAGTGCAAATCTTTTTCTATTTGAACAATTTACATTTTTGGAATAAAATTAAAATTTTAACCTTCGCCTTGTTGCAAATTATATCCTATCAATCAGGTAAAGGCCTGTTGATTTTAGAGGGTGTATTTGCTAACATTAGATCTATGTAAATTATTATAATTATAGTCAAATGAGTGGCCAAAATTTGACATTTAAATTCAGATGTGTTAGGTTCGTAATTGAAATTTATTGTCCTGCAGATTTTAACATGCTTCATGACAAAAAGCACAACGCAATTTAAAAACTTCATAAGTTGATATCTGTATTAGACTATTAGACAATAAAACATACCATTTTGTAGTTAATTTCTTTGAACACAAAAAAAAAAAAAACTTTCTTAGCTGATGAAGTGTTCTCCAATACTAACTTGAGACTATTGATAATGGGTTTTCAGTAAATTTAAGGTTTCTTCACTATATTTATGAACTCTAATTATAAATTATCTTTAAACTACAATTTATATAAAATTATAATAGAAAAAAAAAAAGGCAACTGAAGTAATAATTAAAGTAATAATCATATAGTGGCTGACATGTTATGTAAATGGATGATTCGGATCAGCTACTTATAGTTGGGACCACATTTAAAGGTGAAAAATTTTGTTGGATTGGAGGAAAATATAATTTAGATACAACGAAGAATAATTTTGAAAGAATGACATAATATAAGCACACATATCCCATCTGTATGGGAAAAACTTTGAGGATATTGCAACGGTACATTGCAATAATTTCTCTTATGAATCTGAAATTATCAAAAAGGTTTTTTAGAATTTGTAAGAAAAACAGAATTCACGTGATTTGCTTCAGATTGTGGGCATTTTAGCATGTGTGCAACCTTAATCACTGCTTAATTCACTCGAGAATACATTGCAATTGTCTCGTAGATAGTACAGAAATTCCAAAATATATATTTTTTCTTTAAAAAAAAGCTGTAAGACACATATAGCTGTGGCACATATTAGGTCTGTTCGTAAACTCTGCTCGGTGTACACCTTGCCCCTACTTTCTTATACCAGCTCGGAGGGTGGGGTAGGGAGTGCAGTGAAAAATTACGTCAAGATTTTTGTTCGTAAACTTGCTCAGAGTACACCGAGCAGGGTTTACAAATAGACCTTAAATTTGCATTGCCTAGTTTTTTTTTTTTTTTTTTTTTTTTTTTTTTTTTTTTTTTTTTTTTTTTTTTTTTTTTAAGAAAATCTGTGTACTGTGCTCATCAGCATTTCTCAAAGTTTAATATAATAGAGTGAGCTATAAATAATTAATTAATAATGTGTATTTGTAGGCTGTTATGTAATGATTGACCTTTTAAACATGGTTAATTAATACAATAGCAAAGCGTGGATCCTGGATGATTTAATATAACGGGAGACTTTAAAATTAAAAAAAGATAGTAAATTTAAATAATTTAGTGCTTATGTAACTTCAATAACTTTTATTCAATAATGAAATAAGTATAAAAATATTTTTAAGCAATAAAACTTTTAAGTGAGGGTTTAAGGATTAACTAACATATATTATATATAGCATTATAATTAACACTGCATAAATTAACACGTGCTTGAATATTTTAACCTAATTAAATATTTTTAATTAAAAGACCTTTTATGGTAGCATCAATTATAATATTTAAAATTACATTTTAATATTCTGGAACACGAAAAAAATAAAAGAATAATGAGCAAATACCATATTAAAAAAAAATCACATATTGTTACATTTTGGTGCAATTTCAAGCACATTTTAAAAGTTTTAGCCAATAGGCGCTCTTTTATCCAGTATATTATTATGTTTATTGTGTAAAAGAAAAATTAGCAAAAAAATCAGAAACTTAAAGGTTTTAAAATTGTTATGCCAAATATTGTACTCTTATTAGATAAGATGAATTGTCATATTATAAAATAATGTGTAAGACATATATTGTGTTGTGAAAGAATTATACTGGTATTAATTATGTTTCCTCTAGAGTTTTGAATTAAGTTCAAAAATATTAATAATCTGAATAAAAAGTATTTTATACAAAAAAACAAAAACAGCATTTTAAATTTAATAAATGCGCTAGTATTTAAAACATTTTGGAGTTTTATTTTACCAACTTTGCAGGGTGTCAGTGCAAAACAATATTATATATATATCAGGGAGTGGACCCGGTCGTCTTTTTGAGCGGATCCGGATCCGGGTACCCGGATCCAATTTTTTTTCCAGCGGTTCTAAATTCGGGATCTAGATCCCCTTGAAAAAAAGGGGGGATCTGAGATCCGGAACCGAATCCCGTTCATCAATAAAGGGGATCGGGATCCTCGGATCCGGATCCCGTTATTTTGCAAGGGGATCCGGGTCCCCGGAGCCGGAGCCGTTTTTTTTTTTTTTTACTTTTTAATTTATCTTTTTTCCGCGGCAAATGTACATACAATTAGTACAATATTTTGCGTATAGCCGTATAGATGTTACAGGTACATATTAAATTTAAATGTAACACTGGACAGTACGTTCACATGACGGTGTTTAATGCGTATTCGTTGACGACACCTCACAAGAATAACATTATCCGTCGTCAACGAATACGCATTAAACACCGTCATGTGAACGTAGTGACTGTTATAACTATTATAAAAACCAGACTGTAATTATATGAATACTGTATTATCATGTGAGTTATGAAGTATCATGTAATTTTTATGTACAGTTCCTTTCACATTTAAAACTTGGAACTTTGAACTTTAAAAGTTTTGAAACACTAAAAACTATCACTATCACTATCACTATTACTATCATGTAAGTAAATTTTAAGTTTCCTAAATTTATTTTGCTCCATGTTCCAATAAAACCACATTTTTTTTTAACTTCATATAAATTTTTATACCGTTTGTTGATATTTTTGTATATTTCTTTAAAAACGGGATCCGGGTCCGGATCTGGATGACTTTTTTTTAAGCCGGATCTGAGATCCGGAACCGGATCCCCTTTAAAAAAAATGGGGATCTGAAAAACGGATCCAGATCCCCTCTTGAAAAAAGCGGGTCCGTTAGATCCGGACCCGGATCCCCTCGTCTAAAAAGGGGATCTGAAGCGGATCTGGGATCCGGATCCGGGTCCACTCCCTGATATATATATATATATAATATATACAAGGATTCTATTATTGTCAGATTTGTAGAGTCCTTTCATTTTTTTTTTTTTTTCTATATTGTATATGTATTATATTTTTCTTGCTGACTTTTACAATTTTGTTCTGCTCAGCTCATCCAAAATGCCGGAAGCCTTAAAGGTAGGTGCTGTTTTACAATCATCTTACATTTTGGATGAGCTCAGCAGAACAAAATTGTAAAAGTCAGCAAGAAAAATATAACATACAATTTAATATACAGTTTACAAAGTGAAATAGTACAAACAATTAAAAAATCACAAATGGAGTATCGCGCGACCTCATTTTTTTTTTTTTTTTTTTTTTTTTTTTCCAGAAATGGATAGAGGGTGCAAAGATTTGCTACCCTGATTTTTTTCAGATTGTTTAGAGCCTGGGAACTATTTCAGTGATTAATGTTCAATTCTGAGTAAATGAAAATAATAATAAAAAAAATAAGTGTCTTGAATTATTTTTAATCACTTAATATTTCTAATTTATAAACAATTATTCTACCAAAAAAGTCAGTACTTTTATTAAAAACAAGCCTGATGTGATTAGCTTCAAGGGGTTTGCCAAGGCTGAAAATTTGTGATGCGTTGATATCTTCTGGGTAAAACGCTTGAACAGCTTGAAGCACTTCACCTTCACTTGAGGCCAGAATATTGCAATCCTGGCCTACAAAACCACCCTGGAACTGTAGCTTGAGGCTGTGGATCATCTGACTCTCTGTAAATTCCAGGTCAATCCACTGCGGAGTACCCTGAAAACAATAAGATTTATTAATATGGGCTAACTTCAAGTAAGTTTAAGATAAAGGATTACTTTATGCCATTAGATAATAGATAATTGACTGTATTTTTATGAATCATCAAATAACTTAAAAATGGGTGAAAACAGGGCTGACTCTCCAGCTGTCAATCTTTCTCCGAATATCTTTCAGGTAACTACAAAAAAACTATTTAGTATTGTATTTTTTTTTTTTAGACTGCGATTTGTCAATTGTAATTAATGCTAATATTGCATGAGAAAGTTCTATATTTCCAATCAATTAACCTAACAAACACCCTAACCCGCTCACTAATGTAAATATCTCTCAATTTGCAAAGAGACGGCCCGGTATATGATCAATTCAAATTTGAAAGCAGCTAGCGGTAATTAATACTGTATATCTGCTTCCTAGCTACTTTACAACTGTGTCTCAGATAAAGTGATCGAGTGACTATTTACCTACTGATAATCAGCTTTCAGTAAACTTACAAATTTAACCTAAAAATATAGCTGTGCAGATTGACGTACATGCAGGCAAAATGAGAAACAACAGCAATAAAATTAATAACTAGCTGTTTCAAATAAATAAGCTGATTAAATGTGATATAGGCAGTCTCATGAACATTAAAGAAGATTTTTTAAATCGCTGCTCATATTTTAAAATTTTAAGTTATTCTTACAGTGTCGCAATAATGCATGTGGTACATGGTGTTTTCAAAATACATACAATTATGAATATTTTTAGGGAGACAAGAAGAGATGAAATTTAGCTTGTTAAGCATTGTATATTTTGGATATATCACAGATAAGTTGATTTTTTATAATGTATAATTCGATTCACACAGTAATTATAATATTATTATACAGCTTAAATTTTCTGGGTTTTCTATTTATTTATTATTTTTATTTACTTATTTATTTATTTTTTTTTTTTTTTTTTTTTTTGTCTGAACTACTATACCTGATCAGAGTTCCAGCAAGTATCCTCTTGGTCATCAAAAAGAAATGTTTTGCCATACTCTTTTGCATTTCTATTTAATACGGTACTGACTCTGAAACAATAAAAAAAAAATATTCTATTATTTTGTAACTAATATACGGTGAAATATAATATATATAACACTCTGTTTTGGGAGAAAGAGGTAGAGCAGAGCTTTAAAGTTCTTAATTTATGTATTAATAGCAGAGGAATGGGTGCAATGGTGACTGATATTATTGCACGAAATTGAGACCTCTTACAGTTTCAAAACCAGCAATTTGCATTTTCAGTAAGGGTCATTTTCCTGGTAAAAAATGAGTTCTTAATTGAATCTGCAATAGACCACTTGCAAAACCATGTTGTAGCAAAAGGTAAACAAACTCGTCTCACCCAGTGTATTGTTGTTGTTGATTATATGTGTCCATTTCGCTTATACATTGGACCTTATGGGAATTTTATGATTTTCACGTACAGATTTCAATATACCGTCCCTCGTCCGGAATAATGAGCTATCTGCTTACCATGATTTTTTGGCAATAATGAGCTATCTGCTTTTTCAGGTGAAATACAGTATTTCATATGAAAAAGCAGATAGCTCATTATTACCAGAAAATCATGGTAAGCAGATGGCTCATTATTCCGGACGAGGGACAATATATGACAAATGAAGAGTTGTAAAAATGAATATATCACCGGAACCTGCAGTTTTTGGCCATTATGGCGGCCACGGCCTGTTACGCGTCCCAGCATTCACTGAGGTGAGACTGAGGGAACTGTGGAAAACTTCAGTCAGGACGGACACCTCTATATACTTTTTATCAATGGTTAGGAGATACAAATCACTCACAACCAGAAATACTCCCCCTCTACTTCACTTCGGGTCTCAGCTGACCCAAGCTGGTTGACAACCATCACAACCTAGATACGGACCGCTCAATAACCATTAACAACAGGGATACGAACTGCAACCCACAATGCTATTCAAATGGTAGCTAGCTGCAATGGGGTCCTTAAAATTACAATGTGAGGATATGTGCATGTAAACATTATTGCATTTATTAGCGTATTTACAAATTTATGCAGAGACCATACGAGATCTTCAAGTCTTATATGACCATATCGATCATTTGCTACACTAGCGGCATCAATTTCAGGCTTCGAGATGAAGCTCTGAAAATTTTGGTCAAATTTCTGGATACATGCAGTACATATATAAAATGCCATACGACACGAAAGGTCTGTATAATATGCACATTTAATATGCTTTGATATATTGCATTAGCATGCAGTTTTCCTGTCTGAGAAATTTAATGAGCAAGACTTGCATTGTTTCTGGGAATCGTCTAGTATGTATATAGTATTACAGAAGGATTATAATATCCTTTCCCTGGTGGTCTCTATGATAGACTATGATCATTGGAACACATCAAATGTTTTTGTCCCTCCGTTGGACAAAAAAACTTATAACCACATGGTTATATATGTATGATATTAACTATTATACTGTACTACAAATTTGTAATGAGAAGCTTTAATATTGACGACACAATTCTCTCAGCCAATGAAAATCTAGCGCGCGAACTGCGCGCGACGACATGTTCTATCAAGCTTCCTATCCTTTAACCCAGTGGTACCTGGTTTTTAATTTTTTTCGGTGGTTCTTATGAAGGGCAAGATTAATAATTTATATGAGCCACGGGAAAGATCACTTTACACGACATAAAAAATATTCGAGATTTTGTGCAGCATAGAATTTGAATGAAAAAATAAATAAGATTTTTCTCCTAACAAACCTTATGGAGCGATGTCAGAATGCGGCGCTGCGGCATTTTTAAGTTGAAGCTTGTCATTTGCACTAAATTAATTAATTAACAAGTTGGTATATAAAACTATAATTGCTCCTCATTTTGAATACTGTGCATCTTTGTTTTTTAATACGAGCAAAAGAAATATCAAATTATTACAAAGACTTCAAAACAGAGCGATGAAAATTATATTGGGTTGTAATAAAAGAACTCATACTATATTGTTGTTGGAAACTCTGCAATGGTTGAGTGTAAAACAAAGATATGCATTAAAAGTACTGTTATTTTTTTATGATATTATTCATGATAAATTTCTTAAGCATTTTAAAAGTGAAATTGTTAAAAATAGTGAGATGCATACTTATAATACAAGAGGATGTAACAATTTTTTCAGAAAATGTGTCAATAAACAAAGATCATGCAGAGATGGATCAATTTATAACTGTGGGAAAAAATTGTTTAATGAACTACCAGATAATATAAAAATATGTCATAATAAAAAAATGTTTAAAAGGCTATGTATTAATTATATATGTGAAGGAAAGATTTCCCTATTATAGCAGTTAATTATATATGCATATTCATTGTGTAAGTAATTATTTGTAAAACTATTTTATATGTTAATTGGTATTTTGCTATTTCTGTTTTAATATATTGGTTCGTTCTGTAGGCATAAAAAATTATGAAACAAATTTTTATGTGATATTGTAAAATCAATTAATTAATATGTAACCAACTATTATGAATTTAAATAGCGAAAGCTAAAATAAAGATTATTTCAATTTCATTTCTCTCTCAAGCGAAGTGTTTACCTGCACTTAAATTCAATTTCTTTGAGAATATTCTTCATTATTACCACCACAAGTAAGTATTCTCTGCTCTCTGTACAGCACCACAACCACAGTATCGACGAATACAGTATGCATATGCATACACAAAACAAAAAATATAATTTTCTGTTGATGCTGATGTTGTTGATGCTTTTCTACCCAGCTGATTGACAAGTTAATTTTTAAAAACAACGCGCGTTACGCGCGTGATATATTTTTTTTATTTCCGGTTCCGTTCCCTCTCTCGAGTTTTTCGACTTGTTCAAGTTTCAATTTCGGTATATTCCTTATTCCGCTTGGCGAGAAGGCATCAAGGCAACCACGTTGACGTGAGGTATGTTGAACTTTATTAAACGTGATTAACGTGAATTTCTGTAAATTTTGTCACCTGGTACGTGTATATGAACTATCATTTGCTCTTCATGATGATATATTTTTAAGCCTTAGGACACATATGAAATGTTACTGATTTTATTGCATAATCTGAGAGAGCAACAAAGAAAAAAAATTGTTGCCAACCTTGCCCGTGAGGACCACATGCACAGAACTTTTTAGAGAATTTTGGATATTCCCTTCATCATACACTTAAAGTATGCATATCAGCATAATATATTATGATATACATATTTTTTTTAGTCTCGGCTAAAATTAAAATTCGAGCTATTTAACAAACAATGCTGTATAAAACAATTACAATTTTACAAACCAGGGAGCCAGAGGGATCCATGCAGTTGGAATGTCAAATTATCATAAATGTATTATGATTTGTGTGTCATCATTGTATGCATACTTGATATGCAGAGTTTAAAAGCTGCATGACTATATTTTATTTATTTTTTTTTTTTTATCAAACCCTATTGGGTACTTTTATTTACTAATTACATACTACTGTGAAACCCCGAACCTTCCGAAACCCTAACTTGAGCGTTTCGCGGGCTCTTCTGGAACGGGGGCGGCCACGGCCTTGCAAATCCATCCCGGCATTTGCCTGCGGCTGAGGGAAACGTGGAAACCTCAGCCAGGATGGACGCTACAGCTTTTGTCAATGAACCGGAAGTGCAATGGTCCAAAGCCAGGGGAACCACATAGTGGAAAAGCGCAACGTTTTACCCCTGGGTGGGAAACGTGGTTTTTGTTGAAAATGGTCACCCATCCAACTACTAACCACGTGCGGCGTTGCTTGACTTCGGTGATCTGACGAGACCCGGTCAAGCGCACTGCGCCACACCTCCATGCTATATTTTATATATATATTTATATATACTATATTTTATAGTATGTGATTAGCTGAATATTATTCATTTATATTTGTGGAGTCTTTGCCTAAAATTTGCTGGGTTGGGGGGGGGGGGGGGGGGCTGTTGACCCTATGAACCTTGCCTAACTTGCAATGCCTTCTATATGCATACTGGGTGCCTTAATTTAATGGGGATGGAAGTTGGAAATCTCCCTTGTATGAATGTTGTGGATGTATGCATATTATGCATAGATGGCACAAAATAGCACCCCCCACCCCCATGGTTTAACACATTTTAAAACTTGAAAAAAAAAATTGTATTTCCTGTTTTCTGCATTATCTTATATTATGCAGTCCAGGAGTGTATGTAGTATGATAATAACCAGTAATTACTAACAGGTCCAATGTTAATCATAATATTTGTGCGGTGTCCTACACTGCTGGGAGGAGAAAAGGCAGATGCTCTAGTACCTACAGGTCAAATGAGTTTTAAACATGGAAGCAATTTCTTTTATCATCTCGTTATGTGCTAAAGAACATATATGTATTACCGGTATTTCATGTTTCTAATTGTGTATTTTTTGCTTAAAATAATTGCTATTATGTTTAAAACTCATTTGACCAGTACTAATTTAAAGTGCCTTGGCTCTTACTCCCTCCAGCAGTGTACATGTTAACGTATGCATATACAAAATTGGTAATCTAATTCTTAATACAGTAGCAACACCAAAGCTTTAATTACAATATTTGAATATCCATGTTGCAAAAATTATAACTGTGCCTAAATGTTAGACTTCAATGTTGTGGCTTTGTTTGTTTGTTAGTATAATTTGTTTTTTTCAGTTTGCCAAAATGCAGATCTTCGTGAAGACGTTGACGGGGAAGACGATCACCCTTGAGGTAGAGCCGTCTGACAGTATCGAAAATGTGAAAGCCAAGATTCAAGACAAGGAAGGCATTCCTCCAGATCAGCAGAGGTTGATCTTCGCTGGCAAGCAGCTGGAAGATGGGCGTACTCTTTCAGACTACAACATCCAGAAGGGTAAGATATTTTGCACCTGTAAGACGTTCATTAGTTTTACAGGTTTTCGTAGTATACCACAGTGCTCTTTTGTCCAATCTACCATTTGTAAGTTATGATGCAATGTCTGAAATGCATTTGATAACTTATGAATGACAAAAGAGTCAGATCTTTGTATTTTTCAATTATGTAGAACCTCAAAAAAAATCTTTCAAATGGCATGAAATAAATTTAAAAAAATAATAATAATAAATGCGGCATTTCGGATATTTTGTCATAACTTACAACTGGTAGATTGTACAAAAAGGTGCTTCCATGACAATTTGTGAAAGATATAAGAGTTTTCACTAAGGTAACGGTAGTGTCAAATATCTTGTAGAAAAGAGTCTGCAATAAAAAGTATTGCTAAATGAAGTTATTTTGGCTATACTTTTCATACTTTTCAATAAATACTGTTATACCACAGAAAGCAATCTTCCACAACATACTTCTCCTAGCATGCTCTTAATGATGATCTCCATATTTTGCCTTAGGACACATCTGAATTAAAATGATTTTATAGCCTTATCTGAAAGAGCAAAAGTACTTGTATACAATATAGCTGCAGAGTCTGAACAGTTTCAGGCCTTTATATTAAATATCTGCAATTGTGTGCTTATTTTCTGCAAGGAGAATAAAAAAACGACCTACATGAGGTTTGTTTCCCAGGATAGAATTAGCAGTGCCATTGGCATACTTATTTTGTTGTGTTACCCCCTTGTGTCAATGCCAATAGACCACTTGCGAAACCCTGTTTTAGCAAAAAGTAAACAAACTCGCCCATCCAGTTCATTGTTGTTGTTGATTTTGTATGTAAATTTTGTCTATACATTGGACCTTATGGGAAATTTACAATTTTCACGCACAGGTTTCAATACAGTATGTTACAAACCTACGATTGTAAAAATGAAAATATTACCAGAATCTGCAGTTTTTGGTCATTTTTAATCCTGAAATGCTTATGAGAAGAAGTTTTCTTTATTTTGATATGGTAAATTTCATATGATACCAAATCAGCCCTGCATGGGGGAAGATGTGCAACTAAGCAAGCTTCAGTTCGTTGATTTTAACTGTTGAATAATCAACAAACTAGAGCTTGCCTAGTTATGTATCTTACCCAGGGACCGGATGCACGCGTTTTTTTCGTGCATCCGAGATGCGCATCCGGATGCAAATTAATTTTTCGTGCATCCATGGATGCGCATCAAGATGCAAATTTATTTTTCATGCATCTGGGATGCGCATCCGGATGCAAATTTATTTTCCATGCATCTGGGATGCGCATCCGGATGCATTAATTTTTTCCCGTGCATCTGGGATGCACGGATGCGGATGCAAGCCCATTTTTGCGCATCCGTGTGCATCTTGCATCCGCATCCGATCTTTGGTATTTATAATACACTTTGTTTTTGCAATTTTAAACGACAAGTGGCAAATAAATGTTAAAAATGCCTCGTGTTAAAGATTTATTTAGAGGCCATTAGCAAAAAAAAACTGATAAAAAAAAAAGATAAAAAAGGTGTTAAATGGATGCATATTTATTTTTCATGCATTCGTGGATGCGCATCCGGATGCATTCATTTTTCCCTGTGCATCTGGGATGCGGATGCAAGCCCATTTTTGTGCATCCGTGTGCATTTTGCATCTGCATCCGATCCCTGATCTTACCCCATGCAATTGGCTGATTTGGTATCATGAAATTTACCATATTAAATTAAAGAAAACTTCTTCTGATACGCATTTCAGGATTAAAAATGGCCAAAAACTGCATATTCTGGTAATATTTTTATATTTAGAATCATAGGTTTGTAACATATTGAAATCTGTGTGTGAAAATCATAAATTTCCCATAAGGTCCAATGTATAAACAAAATTTACACACTGACACACAATCAAAACAACAATCAACTGTGGAAGGGAGAGTTTGTTTATTTTTTGCTAAAACAGGGTTTTGCAAGTGGTCTAATAGACTACATGTGTACATGTTTGTACGTAGTAGTGACTGTGTTTTTCAAGTTGCTAATTACTTCCTTGTGACTGCAGAGTCTACACTCCACCTGGTGCTTCGTCTGCGAGGTGGTGTAATTGAGCCCACTCTTCGTATTCTGGCGCAGAAGTACAACTGCGACAAGATGATCTGTCGCAAGTGCTACGCTCGGCTCCACCCGCGTGCAACCAACTGCCGTAAGAAGAAGTGTGGACACACCAACAACCTGCGACCCAAGAAGAAGCTGAAGTAGAATTTTTTAATTTTATCCTTGCCAAGCTTTTATTGTCTTTGTAAATTTGTGACAAATAAACTCGTGGCTCATCAAATTTTATTCTTCGTTTAATATGATGTATTACCTCCTTTTATGGTACAATATTCCTACTTTAAGAAGTCAAAGGTAACACTTTTTTATAACCAGTAACTGAAAATATAGCTTTTTTTTTTCTTCTTTTTGTATGATTTAAGGGTAAGATAACACGAAACATCGATTGTTGTAGTCCCATTTGATTAACATGTAAACCTTAGCAACCTCATAATAATTCTGAATTTTTTTTTTTGAGAGACACTTCTTAGCACCAAAAAAATGTGGCAAAAATTTAAAAACAATCGGACGATCAAATTTTTTTAAATTAATTTCTTAGTTTCGGTCTCCATGGGAAAGCCCTATACTGAAAACTTAAAAAATTAATTTTTTTAATTAATAATTAATTAATTCGTCTGATTGTTTTGAAATTTTTTCTACATTTTTTTGGTGCTAAGAACTGTCTAAAAAAAAAAAATCAATTATTATGAGGTTGCTAAGGTTTACATGTTAATCAAATGGGACTACAACAATCAATGTTTCATGTTATCTTACCAAGACATTTTTATGATTTCGGGCAAATAAAAATGCTGCAACAAGTATTAAGGGTAAGGTAACGCCACCAATGTTAAAAAAAATCCCTCTCACAAAAATTCTGAAAAAAATTTAAAGTGTTCTCCTCTACACCCCCTATCAGTAGCTAAAATATCAGGTATACAAATACGATCTAGTTTTTGAGTTATGAATTTTTAAAGTTGACCAATTTAACATGGGAGTTTCATTTCTCCATGTTAAAGTAGTCAACTTTAAAAATTTATAACTCAAAAACTAGATCGTATTTGTATACCTGATATTTTAGGTACTGATAGGGGGTATAGAGGAGAACATTTTAAATTTTTTTCAGAATTTTTGTGAGAGGGATTTTTTTTAACATTGGTGGCGTTACCTTACCCTTAAAACTTTTTGCAGCACATTTTTTTTTTTTTTTTTGCAGTCTTCTGAATTGTATTGAGGCAATTTTACAACTTTGCCAATGGTATTTTGTGTATAATAAAATGTGAATTTTTATATTTTAGCCTGGCTGCGAGGATAATAATTATTAGGGTTAAAGTTGGTACTCGTGTGTTAATATATTATTATATAATATACCCCAAATTAAATCATTTTCTATTACCTAGCTGTTGCACTTGTGTGTGGTTCCCCAGGCTTTGGTCCATTGAGAAAAAGTAGAGGTGTCCGACTCCGTCCTGACTGAGGTTTTCCACGGTTTCCTCAGTCTCACCTCAGCGAATGCTGGGACGCGTAAGCATGCAGGCCGTGGCCACTATCCGTTCCCTACCCAGTACCCCGCCACGAGCTGTAAGCTTTTAGAGGTGTATCCTTGTAAAAAAAAAAAAATCTGGCCATATATAAGACACGGATCTCTGTAGGGTACCGTCTCACTGATACAGATACAGTTCATACAGTAGTAACATTAATTAAAAGGTTTGAATTTTGCCGCTGCATGTTCCTGTTTCGAAATATCAAATATGAAAATATTTCATCGTATTTCATTCCGCATTCCCATTTCTTAATTTCAAGTGAAAATCGATTTGAAGCTTTGTTTTGGTTGTGCATCTAGAAAGTGTTGGAAATATGTGTAGGTATTTTTTTAAAAATTGACAGTATTATCCGTAGAATTTAAAAATGCTTAGTAAGAAAAAGGTAAGTAACTTATTTTTCAACTATTGGATCCTCCTCTTGTCTTGTCAATTACAGAAAACTTTATTTTTAGGCGGCAACGAGTTCGGAGTCAGGGTCATCTAGTAACAGCTCGGGATCATCATCTAGCTCCTCTTCGTCGTCTGGTAGTGATTCTAGTTCATCTGACACTGAAAATTCCTCTGCATCACAACCCAGTGTGCGTAGTCCTGCAGCAACCACCAAGAACAGAGCACCATCTACAGATTCAGAGCCTCAACCGCCGAAGAAAGGCAACTTTGCTCGCAATAAAAACACAGTTACCAAAAGTTCAGTTGAAACGGACAAGAAACTAACGAAAACAAAAACTAATAAGCCTGCCTACACCTCTGAATCTGAGGAATCTGTAGGTAAACCAGCTGCAAACACAAAGCAAAGAAAGGTCCCTGCAAAACCTAAAGCCACAGCCACCGTAACCCCAGTAGTTAAACCAAGTAATAAACAACAGACAAAACCTGCACAGCGTGGAAAAGGTGCACCTGCAAAAGGTTCAACAGCCAGCCATGGCAAACAACAGGATTCCAATAGCGCACAACGAAAGCAACAGAAAACTAAGAGTATTTTTAGTCCGGTGCACAGCAGTGAAAGTGAAGAGCCCTCATCTCCTACCAAGCTGGCCCCTATGAAAAATTCCTCTTTAAACCGTGCTGCTGCACAGAGTAAACAGCCTCCTCCCAGGAGTAAGACAAAGGAGGTTGCACCACCCCCACCACCTCCAAGTCGAGACACTAAACACAGCAGCACAGCCTCGTCCAACACTGCCTCGTCTGCAACAACAGGTACTGGTAATTAGAGCACTCTTGATCGGTACTATTAACACTAAACCATAGCCTAAGAAGAAGGGTGGAAGGATGAAGGAGTGAAAACAGTATACATGTACCGGTACAGTACATACTGTACTGTAGGAAGCTAATTACATACTGTATATTACTGTTAATTTAATGTAACCCACACAAAAAAAATATATACTGTGTATATATAATATATATACGATAGTAACCTTAGATTGGCTGTGTAAGTTTCATGTAGTACTCTCTGTCAGTGTTTTTTTTTTTTTTTTTATATTTTGATTGTTTTAGAAGTACCCTTTCTCTCCTCCCTTCTCCCCCTCCTTCCTCCCAAATTATTGCTTACAGCAAAAAGAAATAAGGAAAAATACATCAAACCACTTTTCCTATTGCCTGTCTTTTCCAACTCTCCCTCCGTGTTGCTGCTATTTCTTATTGCACAAAAAAAAAAATACAGTATATATAATAATATAACATATCGTCCCTCGTCCGCAATAATGAGAGGTCGAGCGTGGCGCAGTGCATTGACCGGTTCTCGTTAGATCACCAAAGTCAGGCTACGTCGAGCGTGGTTATAGTACTTGGATGGGTGACCGTTTCAAGTAAAAAATACGCTGCTCCCTCCCTGGGGTAAATTCATCTCGCTTTCCACCCAGTGCAGTGATGCACTTGTGTGTGGTTCCCCAGGCTTTGGACATTGCTTTAGTCCATTGAGAAAAAGTAGAGGTGTCCGTCCTGACTGAGGTTTTCCGCGGTTCCCTCAGTCTCACCTCAGCGAATGCTGGGACGCGTAAGCATGCAGGCCGTGGCCACTATCCGTTCCCTACCTTATCCCTACCCAGTACCCCGCCGCGAGCTGTAAGCTCTTAGGGGTGTATCCTTGTAAAAAAAAAAAAAAAAAAGAGCTAACTGCCTACCAAAATTCAAATGCAATAATGAGCTGTCTGCTCTACCAGGTGAATGCAATTTTAATGTAAAAGGAAAAGCAGACAGCTCATTATTGCATTTGAATTTTGGAAGGCAGATACTGTAGCTCATTATTGCGGACGAGGGACGATATACTGTTGGCAACTTTTAATTACTATATAGCTTTTTTTTTTTTTTTTTTTTCTTTTTCCTCTCTTGCCACAACGCTGAAATGTAAATAAAGTGATTCATGATTTATATCAGTACTGCAGTGCATGTATATGGTATTGTTTCTGATCCTGTGATCCTTTTGCTTCTTAATTGTAATTTAGTAGCCCTAATCAACAGTGAAAGTTACTCATAATTTATTATTAAACTTTCCAGACAGCAGTTCGGACAGCGAGTCCAGTGCAGCTTCTTCATCTGCAGCTGCCACTCCACAGAAGAAACCTGTTAAGCGTGCAGGTGGCAGCACTGCTGGGGGACGAGGTGGTGGCACTCCAAGCAAGGCCGCAGTGGCTGCGAAAGGAGGCTCAGAGAGTGACGCTGAGAGCAGCCCGCAAAAGCAGCCAGTCACGAGGAAGTTGACCCGCTCCGCCAGTGCTCGTCGCAGCAAGCATGTGCTTGCCAAGCAGAGCGACTCTGAGTCAGAAGCAGGTAACACTTTGGTGCAGTTGTCACTCCAAAAAGTTTCCTTCTAAAAGTTTCTTTCTCTAAGAAGAGATGGCAATTTCTCTGGTGAAGAGTGTGCATATTGAAGTTGCTAATGCAGCAATCAAATGAAATAGAAATTCTAATTACATATAACAGTACAGACGGCAGTTGCTAAACAAAACAATTTTTAATGTTTATGGCAAGACTCAATTTACTTCTCTAAATTTCCCAAAAATAATATTGTATGTATTCTGTATACAATCAGGATATCAAATAGGTTATTTATTTAATATTCCATTAATTAGTTAAGGAAATTCAATATTTTTACTCTACTTTATTTGATTCTGTACTGTCTTTAACTGTCTTTACTTCTGTATTTATTTTCAAAATATTCTTAAGAATTTCATTTCATTTCATTTTTTTTTTTTTTTTTTTTTTTTTTTTTTTTATTTATTTATCCTTGCACCAGTTACAATATACAGTTGGGTCTTTATAATGTACAGTACTGTACTGTAAAATATGGTTTGAAAATTTCTTGAAAGTATAAATTCAATAAATTGTAATCAAAATTAAACTGTGCGAAGCAAACTCATGACAAAAAGAAAAAAAGATTTGCATAGATTCAAGAGTTAGTACTAAAATAGTATTGTCTTTTCTTTGTCAGACATCAAGCCAACAAAAGCTGCAACCACGGGCAAGAAGGCCCCCGCTCGCTCGGCGCCTCGTAAGAGTAAGGGTCGGCCTACAAGCAGCTCTGGTGAGGCCTCCCAGACGCCCGTCATTGAGGAGCGACATTGTCCCGTGGCAGGCTGTGACTCTGGAGGACACCTCAGCGGTCGTAGCGACAAACACTTCACCCAGGAGGCCTGTCCCCTCTACCATAACAGAAAGCCTCAGGAGTGCAAGGTATCAACAAACACTACAAAAGTTCATTACAAATGTCAGGCACGGATACAGAACTAAATTTCTTCCGGGGGAGGTGGGGGGGCGGTCTCCATAAGACCAATGTTAAAAAAAAAGTGGAATGGCGGAAATGCTTCTTGCATTGCCTATGTTAAATTCAAATAAATCCAAAACAAAATTTTGCCTGATAAACGTTCACCTCTCACCTCTCCTTGACTCTCTTCTAGAGTTGTTAGTTGTAAAAAAAAAAAAGTACTGTATGCAAGAGCAGAATATAACTACAGTAAATGTCGCTTTATTGTACCTAGAAATAGTTTTAATTACTTTTTTTTTCTTTTTTTTTTTTATTATTGCAGTATTTTATTTTATTAAACATAAATAGTGTGCAGATACAATTATTAGACATAAATGTAGATAAAACTAATATATAGATAACATAGACATAAGTCAGAAGCACAACAAGAGTTATGGAACATGGAAAATAAAACACAATCCAGTGCTTTTCAAATACAAATGCAACAAATGCAAGTTAAATCAGCAATATGAAATTTAGGAGATCTGCAAATTAAATTATGAAATTCATGAATTGTTGTCATGTAAGCACATTATATTATAGATTATATTTGCAGTAATTGGCAGTACAAGTTGAAGTAATTTATATTTCCTTTACCAACACACATTGTGTTTTTGCAGAACTGTTTTTTTTTTTTTTTTTTTCTCTCCTTTCTTTAAAAAAAAATAATAATAATATCAAACAAAAAAGTTTGCCATTTAAAAATAGCAAAACAGTAAACTTGTATTATATAGGTATATTTTTTTATTGATATAATAAAAATAATAAAAATAGTACACTGTACATTGTATACTGTAATAAGTGCCTATGCATAGTGCATAGTATTGTATCTGACATTGTAGTGAAGTACCCTAGTTAAAGGGGTACCAAAGTGAATACTTTTTTTACATGTTCGGGCAGCTACGAATTATTCTGATATCCCTGTGGCTCAATATTTTCGTACAATGCCTAGTTATTTTACAATTAATTATTTAGTTTAAAAAGTGAGTTTGATAACCGTTGGTTGATTCAAGTCGGTGCGCTCCAGCAGCAGCCGCTGATACGACGAGAATCTCCCGCGAATCGGGGGAACCTCCTCCCGCCCCCTTCTTGTTGTATCACCGGCCGCTGCGGCCGCGGGCATGCTTGAATCAACCAACGGTTTTCAAACTCACTTTTCAAACTAAATAATTAATTGTAAAATAACTGGGCATCGTACGTAAATATTGAGCCACAGGGATATTAGAATAATTCGTAGCTGCCCGAACATGTAAAAAAAGTATTCACTTTGGTACCCCTTTAAGGTACCGTAATGTAAAATTTTCAAAATTATTTGTACCCTTTTATTATTTAACATGTTGCAGATTTTAACTTGAGTTGGTCAACAAGCAACTTGATATTGAGAATCTCTTGGGGATTTCTTTCTTGCAGGACTCTCAGCAGGAGCTTCGTAGACATGACGAAGAGAGAAAACGAGCCCTCGCCTCACTTGGCCGCAGGTCTCCAAATCGTGTGCAGACAGCCGAGCAGAGAGCCTACCAGCAGAAGGTGAAGGATCTGCGGGCCAAGTCCCCCGTACCACCTCCTGAGGACCCCGAGGACAGCAACTCAGATGATAAGGACCGGGAGCCCCGTCTTGCCAACGTAGCACCAGAATACGACCTCAAACTGTTCCAAGAAGCACAAGCTATGGCCAGTGAGAAAATAGTAAGTCACGTGTTAACATACATACAATACATATCGTCCCTCGTCCACAATAATGAGCTGTCTGCTATTTCAGGTGAGCGCAATTACGAGCTTTATTTTATACCAATTTACAGTTCATAATTGCGCTCACCTGAAATAGCAGATAGCCCATTATTGCAACGATATCGTGGTAAGTAGATAGCTCAATATTCCGGACGAGGGACGATATATAATATAGTAATATAAGTGTAATTTTGAGTCAGCAAAGGCTGGGGTCTTTTCTGATACAGTGCATCAAATAAATTTTTGAACATTCTGAATATACCATGCCCTAGTAGACCATAGATGTAAGATCTGGTGGATAGCTGAGATTGTAAATAATATTATTTTAAACCTAGTAATTTATCAAGTTAGGTAAAATGTTAAGACAGCCCAGAAGAAAATTGTGCACCTGAAAATACAGGTACTGAGGCACAGTTTATTTACTAAAAGGTTTGTAAAAAAGTTCTACTAAAAGAAGTTGCTTGTTTAAAAGCTAACTCTTAAACCTAAACTACGAGCTTTTTCTAGAAGTCGCGAAACCAGTAACGCCCTCTCTGATTGGCCGTGACGTCACTGAGCCAAACCCCCTCCACTTACTTAGCCTGGCTCTGCCAGGGTTAAAAGTTGCGACTTTGGAGTTGCGACTTCTGTTTAGGCGCAAAACAGAAAGCTCATAGTTTCAGCCTTAAAGGGACATGGGACCATAAAATCATGAATACATAAAAAATTTATTTAAGATATTATGTTAATGCGAGAAATGAGTAAATTTCCGTTTTCGGACCAACTCCCAAATTTATAAAAATTAAATAAATATAGACAGCTGCAGGGCAATTGCACAGGCAACATCGCACTGAGTACGGCTGGACGAGAGGAGGGGGGAGTGAGTTCCATGGAAAAGAGGCAGCTATGTTGCTTTTCGTGATTGCTGATGTCAGCAATCTACACTTTAGTTATGTACTTGCTGGGCACCTACCCTGAGGCATTCACCACTGTGCAGCATGTATTCATGCTCAGTTATTGGTTAACTTTTAAATAAAAAATGCTTATTTTTATGGACCCCTGTCCCTTTAACTTGATCCGACTGAAGTATAAAAAGGTGTAAGAGGTAGTGAGATGGATCCAAGTCCCCAAGCAGTCTCAAATCTCAAGCATAAAAATAATAAGTTTACATTACTGTATAGAATTTAGTGCAGCTAGAAGAAATTGAAAAAGAGGAGTTTCTTGCTCTTTAAATGTCCCAAGACCTGACATTCCAGATGAGAAATTTTAATTTGTGTGTCCTCTGATGAAGGGGAAATTGTATTGAAAATGTTATTTGAATCCATGGAATCAGGAAATGAATTTAAACTATAGTTTTCTATAGTTGAAGACATACAGTATTCTGCTGATTTGCTGATTTCAACTTTTTTTTTTTTTCTAATTTTAAATACCCCTCCCCCCCCCCCCTTCCCCATTTATAATTATCACCAATACCTTGTGCTTGTGAAACAGGAGGAGGAGCTGAAGGGTCTGCCGTGCTCCAAGGGTACCAAGTACATTGAGATGGGCAAGTTTGAGATGGAGGTGTGGTACCAGAGCCCATACCCTGAGGACTATGCACGCCTACCCAAGCTCTACCTGTGCGAGTTCTGCCTACGCTATATGAAGACACGTACCATTCTGAAACGCCACCTTGCCAAGTGTGTTTGGAGACACCCCCCAGGAGAGGAGGTTTACAGGTGGGGTTCACTGAATAACGCTCTCAGTTCAGCCATACCAGTGCTGACGAATTAATGCTATTTTTTGTTAACTGAGTTCTCACGGTTAAATTTAGGACAAGTCATGAGAATCAAGCGTAAAAAAACAAGATAGAAAATCCACTAAAATTTTGTTTACTTAATTCAAATTTTCGAATCAGTTTTGAGGGTTTTGATCATAAGACTAGTCGTCTAATATACCTAACCAGTATATTGATTGTCCTTATAGATGTTTGGCAAATAGTCTGGCATTGGAGTCAGTGTGTGATACTTCACACACTATGCTAAAACATTGATATTTTTTGTGACATTGTGGCAGGCTGGATTGTTGAGCCAGGGGCGGATCCTGGCTCGGGGGGGGGGGGGGGGGGGGGTCCTGCAATGTTAAAGGGGGGCAATCACCGCCGCCATCCCCCCCCCCTTCCCCCCTTGGATCCGCACCTGGATTGAGCTGATACCTTTTTAGCGATGGCAGAGACAAAGGGTAGGGGTGTGGGGATTGTAACTTCCATAGACTGTATAGTTCTTATTTCCTCTACCTAATTACCTATTGTCCTGCCCCTCCCTCCCTCCCCCCACACACACACTTTTCATTCATTCATTTATTTATTTATTTATTTTCCTTGCATTGCCACTGTTTTGCAGTGAATAGTATCTATACCGGTACTGTATATAAAATATAAATGCTTGATATACAGTATATTAAATTTAAATATATTAAAATTTATATTAAAT
Source organism: Siphlonurus alternatus (assembly GCA_949825025.1). Lineage (NCBI taxonomy): Eukaryota > Metazoa > Arthropoda > Insecta > Ephemeroptera > Siphlonuridae > Siphlonurus > Siphlonurus alternatus. Next base: position 15,894,347 of record OX463782.1, on the reverse strand, counting down.
TGTTACTGGTACCGTCTGAACAATTTTTGTATTTGTTTTTTTACATGTAGTACCCTAAAAGTAGCGATAGCCTTTAAAATTGTATATGCAGTTCATAAATTCAGATTAGTCAGAACTCAGAAGTAACATTCTTTGTGTGAGACGAAAGTAGGTAATTTAATCAGTTAATCTACTCTATCAGCCAAGTTTTTAAATGGAATCTGATCTAAGAAAAGAAATAAAAAAAAAAAAAAAAAAAAAAAAACATTGAACTCTGGAGTAGTTTGCTTAGTCAGTATCCCCTGATGATAGATTTTTTATAAAACTCCCATTAGTGAGTGTGTAACAGACTGTTTTGTTGCGCTCAGGAAGGACAAGATCTCGGTGTGGGAAGTGGATGGCAAGCGCTACAAATCGTACTGTCAGAACCTCTGTCTACTGGCCAAGTTCTTCCTGGACCACAAGACGCTCTACTACGACGTCGAGCCCTTCCTCTTTTATGTGATGACCATTGCAGACTCAGAAGGCTGCCATACCGTCGGCTACTTCAGCAAGGTAAGAGAAATCAACAATTTTTAATAAACAGATCTTCTGAGTTAACTGAAGTAGGGTTGAAGTAAAGTAGTTAATTCGTAAGTTGCTTAAGTAGCATATAAATATACAAATATATTCTCGATCAGTCGATATAATGTTGCACATAAGGAATGTCTCCAGGTGCCCCCACCCTCTCTGCACCAAAATTTTGGATTTAACATGGGCAGTATATATAGGCATTTCCCCCCCCCCCCCTTCATTTTTTTTTTTTTTTTGTAACTGGCCTGTACGGCTTGATATACCACGAACGTTACCCCTACTCTGTTTGTAGTCATTACCACACAGTTTATAAAGATTTACTGAATTTAAACTTTTTGGGATTCCTAGACTGGGTGCTCTTCTTACCTCCCCCAAAAATTGCAAATCTGCATCTGTTTGTATTGGAGCTGCAGCTCCAGCAAATGAGGCAGGAGTATATTTCATGCTGTCCTGAGCGGTACATGATCAAATGTACAGTTTGATTATATAAGTATTTATCAAATTTTTAATTATAGTATGCGTTAAAAGACAATTTACAGTATTTGTAATTCTTGCTCTTTAATATTGTACTGTATGTTTTTATTGTGTTTCTGTCACCCATATTTATGCTTCTTCCGATACTTACTTTTGAAGTGAAAGAGGAATTTAACCATTTTAAAAATAAATCAGTTTCTGGAACAATTTATTTTTATATGTAATTATGCTTACTAGCACAAGTATCAACTGTGTATTAATTTATTATATATATATTATATATCGGTATATTAATGAAACAGAAACATTGAGCTTTTTTACGGAAATAAAAGTACGTGTTATCAAAAATATATTGACACATTATAAACAATTAAGTGTACACTATCATCTCTATTTTATGACAAATATTTTACATCAATAGCTAGAGGAAAAGTAGAAAAACGAGAAATCCTACGGTATGCTGCTTAGCCTAATTTTTTTTCCTTTGTATTTGTATAATTTTAATATCAATTATACCTAAAAAAAAAAAAAAAAAAAGTGCTCAATCAAAAATGAATTTCTTGCAGCCTTGAATAAAATTGAGTTTGCAAATCCTGTATTATTAATTTATATTTGAGTCACAGCAATTTTTTTCATCTACTGATAATTATATCTTTGTGGAAGGGGGATTAGGAGTTAGGGCAGGGTCTCGAGTGGTTCGAAGATCGAAGGTCTGGGGGCCGGAAGCGGGGGCGCCGCTGTCAACATACATAGCCCCTGTGGCCGCCTAATGACCTCCGCCCCAGAGCATACCGATTAAATGAGGAGCGAGAGACTTAGAGCTTTATTTCTGCTCTGTATATGTTTTTTTTTTTTTTTTTTTTTTTTTTAATGTCCAAATTCCCATGTCAGTTCAACAAGGAGCAAATAACTTTTTGCGAGTGATGATGACGAAATGTTAAGCTTGTTTTTTTCCGTATTTGCGTTGTAAGTTGGAAATTACTTGGAATTTCGTAAGCTCACACATCCTGAACAGATCTCAGAGGACAAGGATTGGCTTCATTTTTCCTTATTTCAATTTTCTACCCTGCTCTGTCTTCGTTTAGGTTTGTTATTTTCTTGTTGTTTTATTTTGCCATCTATAAGGACATATAACCATTTAAGATCTTAACTTCCTGTTTATTCGTCACTGCTGCTACTGCCATTTATATGAATTTATTATTATAACTTCCCACTCATGTTTTACATACTGAAATTTTATTACAGCTAGCTGTTTGATGAGATAAAAATTTATATCCATTGACGCAGATGAATTTGATTTTTCTCCCTTTTTTTATTTTTTTATTCTTTTGTCTTCTGGTGGGGAAAAAAAAAGGAGCGCCATTGCTTGCCGCGAATCAGTGAGGAATGTGGCCGTCGTCGGGTCTAGAAACCGTGTTGATCGGTTGGCTTGCTCCACTCGCTGGTATGAGTGGTATGGGTCGCGGAATTTTACTTGTCAAGTCTGCCGGTAGATTTCGCCAGTGTAGACGTTGGGGCGTCTGCGACCTTCGCAGTCCGTGTGCCTCGTGCTGCCTGCCCGCCCGCCTGCCTAGTCCTCTCCTCCGCCAGACACATCTTATTGCCTGCGGAGGAAAAAAAAAAAAAAAAATCCCCTCACCCCACCTCCCCCAGCCCCAACTCCTGCGCTCGCCTGCCTAATCCGGCCGCGTCTTTTGCCGCAATCTGCAAAGCAGAGTTACTCATGACTCATGAACAAATAAATTCAGAAAAAAAATCTCCTGCTAGTTATGATAACATGTTTTTTGTATTTTTATGAGTGATATTACATAAAATTGACTTAACTTTTTTCTTTTTGTTTGAACAGAAAGTTTGGATAAGGGTTGATCAGAGAAGAGAAATCTTATACTCATTACTTGTACCTTGTAGTTGTAACTTACTTTTTGTTACGGCTGGATTATAGTACTAGCTCCGTTAACGCTATGTTATTATTTTATGACCAAAACACTGTTGAAAGTCAATATATTGCATTTTTTTTAAATGTTAAAAATATCATTTAAATTAAAACTATAAATATAATTTTCTTTATTCAGTTTTTATTAAATTAAATAAGAAATAAAAAAAAATCAGGTTTTTGCTCGTCACGCCGTCTCACCATGCAACTAAAATTTGTAGACTACAGTGACAGTTACATCATTTTTTTTTCTATGCTCACTTATGAATAAAATTTATATCAGAGCAGAGTTGCTCCATTAAAAAAAACATACTTATTCTTTTATATAATTAATTAAAAATTTCTTAAAATCAAATGAGCTTCGAAAATTGCACTGAAATACAAAATAGTATAATGACGTGGTTACTTTATAGTATTGTACCAAATTTTGTTGATATTATGCTGGTTGCTCGCTTGCTTCCTGAAACCATTAGAACTGCTTGCTTGCTATTGTTGAAGGTGAAAGATGACGACGATGAATGTTGTAGTGACGTCATTACGTCTGATGGTGCTGCTGTTGGTGGTTCTATATATTATGGGATAGTAGGAAGAAGAGGAGGTATGAGACTGATTGAATGAATGGCGGGGGCATGTAGGGTTCCGCCGATGTTGTAGCTGGAGGTTCTCTACTGATAGAGCAAGTAAGCTCTACAGGGAGTCTAGTGGCGAGCAGAGATTCGCACTGAGTGACGTCGAGATGACGCAAGCAAGCCCGAGCTATTTGGCGCGCCATGTTTCCACCCACATATTTTCCCACCCACACTTTCGTCAGTGTTATAGCAATGGCACATACCTATGCGTCATTTATCCATGCACCTATTATAGTTCTGTTCGGGGAGCGGATAATTTTTCTCCTCCCGTCAGCTGCACTATACTGTCAGAGACAGTCAGATGTCAAAAAGGTGTGCAGCTCTTATTATATTAGGAGCAAATACAGTTTCGACTGATCACTTTTTTTTTTCTACTAAATTATGATAATAGTTATATTTATTATACATAGCATCACAGTGTTAGATTAGCAATTATTCCTTGATTAGCAGGCGCGCGGATCCAGGGGGGGAATAAGTTACCCCTCTAAAATTTTGGATTTATCATGGGCAATATAGGCATTTCCCCCACTCCAATTTTTTTAACACTGCATGGTTAATTGGTGTAAAATAAAAGTGGTTGATTTTAAGAAATTTTTAATTAATTATATAAAAGAATAAGTATGTTTTTTTTAATGGAGCAACTCTGCTCTGATATAAATATTATTCATAAGTGAGCATAGAAAAAAAAATGGTGTAACTGTCACTGTAGTCTACAAATTTTTTGTTTGCTTGATATTTAGTGCCTTTTTAATGCACTGAATGGCTTTAATTTCTTCCTGTATCAATATATCGCTTTTTTATTCTTATATTCTAGAAATTACAATATTACGAGTTAGTTTGAAGTTTGCTGATGGTACAGGGAGCTTTGCTATGTGTAGCTAGCTGAGACTGGAGGCGGTAAAAACGTCTGTATGTAGGTGGTGGTGCTTGCGATCATGCGCCCTACCGGATTGAATAAGAACATGGCTCGCACCTTTGGTTCAATAGGTCTAGACTGAAGTAAGGAGAGGGAGAAGACGAGAAGCTATAGAAGTGCTAGAACTCGGAACAGATCAAATTGGATGTACAGACGGTCCATACTTAACTTGCCTTAGGCTATAGCTACCAACAGCATCATTATAAAACTCTTGACTCTTGTTCTCAGACCTAGACTGCATGCTAGACAGTATGATCATTGTTCAAACGTATACTATACTGCTATATTGTAGACTTGGCGTGTAACAGTAAATGGGTCATGCTTCATGAATCAAACATTTCCAATATACATCACGTGACGAGGACGTTGTCGCCGCTATTCACTTCAATAACAAAGGCACTTCTCCGCCGCCGCGTCTTATAGATTGTGTATTCATGTATTTCACGTGCAATCGGTATACATCTAAAAGTTTAATTTATCAACTGTTATAAATATAATATATACACTGCTTGAGAATAAATTAAATATTTAAAAAAAAATTGTTGTGCTTTATATAAAACTTATTTATTCATACAAAATACTTTTTTTTTAATTTCCACATTATGTATGTTATTTTCTTCGTGCATGATATTCAAATCGAGGCTTCAAGTGTTCCCCAGCGGGAAAATTTTCTCCATAAGCCGCCATAAGCCTCCATGTTACAAAATTTGAATTTGTTCTCAGGAACTATGAAAGCTATTAATTTGAAACCATCTACACGCCCCCCCCCCCCATTTAGATTTTTTTTTTACATAGGTTTGGATGGGACGGTGGGAACACCGCAAAATCAGCTGACTTGAAGCCTATATAGTAAATACAATAGTTCAATTTTTTGTTGAAGATATATGACATGACAATCAATCTATTATAGTCTCTTTCATTTGCATGATTACATTAATTTTATGTATGTATAATTGCTTTATTGTCTAATAAACTATAATAAAGTATAGTAAACTATAAAATTTACTTTTATCACTAGATCTTACAAAAATTTGTATAACTTTTTGGCCGTATAGAGACTATATAAAAAAACAATTTTTCTTGGTTAAAATAAATGGTTATAAATAATATGTTTTTATTACCAAATAAAATTTTATTAAATATTTTTATTGTATCGTTTGGGGTGTGCCACCACGTGTACAATATTGATTCGTTAGACTGGAGAATAAGTCTGTTGGCGCTATTTGCGGCTGGTAACATAAGGTGAGTTTCACTGAGTTTGCTACCAAGTAAGAAGGGCTGTTGGCCGCGCCACGAGGAGTTCGTATAGAACTGGCGAACCGTGCACGGCGCACTTGCTGCTTCGTTCTGCCGCGCCGTCGTTGCTGTGCTAGACAGACATGACAAGCAAAAAATTCGACCCTTTTTTTTTCGTGTGTGCAACATGAGCGGAAAAAAAAAAGTTTTGCAAAAGTCTGGTAGGACCACGCCAAAAGTCGATTTGCAACGAGACAACACGAACATTTCCGAACGTAGCGTACATAAAACTAATATAAAATTATTATATAATTATAAAAAAAATAAAGAACATTGATTGTTTTGGAAAAGTTTGTTTTCCGATGGTATTTTTATTTTTTATTTAACCTCGAGCGTTTTTACGTCATGTAAATATGTTTTCATATATGATATAGGGTTACATATAGGCTATTTAAATAATAATATAATTGGTGTATTAAACCGTGTAATTGCATTTTTATTTTAATTTAAACCCCCTTTACGTTGTTAGGTTGTAATAATGTAATTAGAACAAAAAATTTCTCTGCATGTATATAATTTTAAAATTTAATAGAAAATAAAGTGGATGTATTTAAAACATTATCAAATTTAAATGTGCATGGTAACCCCAAAACGAATTAGAAGAAGTTAAAAATATAAATATTATACCGGTCGGTATAAGCGGACGAAATACTCCCGGGTAGACTAATAAACTATATATTCTTCCTGACATTTTTAATTTAATTATAAAGGGGCCCCCTTCTACGATTTCGCTTTTCGGTTTCTTCTTATTAAAAAGGGGGTATTTTGTCCTGGGATATTTCGTCCGTGAACCAATTATGGTAATTATGCCACAGCAGAGTCAGTGAACACTGTATAAATTGTGTCTTTGATTATTGATTAGTACTGCATAACAAAATGCTTGTACAAAATTTGCACTTAAAAACACAATAAAGTATAATTTTGTTTTGAGTGTAGACATTTTGCAGATCATATATAATAAGAGGAAAATATCAGTGTCGGGATTAAAGTTTGCCGACTGTTTCAGCACTTTCAACCATATACCATGAGCTATATACACCTGATTACTATATAACAACAGCTTCAGTGTCAAAGGCCACAGCAGAATAGAGAAGAGCACCATCCGTATATTATATACATAGTTATATACTGTAGGGATGTTCTAATCAACTGCTATATATACTGTGCTAGCTGCTGCTAAACCTGATTAGCTAGCAGAGAACGAACGCGCAAAAGCTTTCTGTCTATACACTGATCTGCTCGACCCCAGCAGCAGCTATATATATATATATATATATATATATCTACTTCACATTGTGGATGGATCACAATGTCGTTCATTTGGTGCCCAGTTCAATCAACTTTCGATCATTTCTCCTCTCTAGCTGCGTTATATGTCATGTATTCTATATCCACGTAATTCTCTGTTTCATCAAACACAGTAAAATACGAGTAAGATTGATTAAACCCTCCAGGCTATAGAGTTTAGCAAATATGAAGTGTATTCCGGAAGTACAAAAGTTTTTACTAACTTTTTTTATGCCATGGCAACTAAGAGTTTATTTTTCCATAAATATGATTTTTCAACGTCTCTATATACAAGTTTTTAGAATTATAATGTTGATTTAGCTCATCACGTTCGCCTATAATAATGTTCTGGTATATAGTAACTTTGAAAGTAATAAAGTGCTTGAAGGTGCCTAAATTAAATAAAGTGCCAAATATAGGCAATTTAGTAAGTAATAGTTGTTATATATAGTTAATGTTAATATACGTTGTTATGTTTTATGTTTGGAATATTTAATGTACTCATTAGTAATTTTTATACTCTAAACTTGTTCAGCTGCATGAATATTTTTGTTTTTAAATTTATACAATCCTTATTTACCTTGCAAAATGGTTATTTTGTTATAATTTTATATTTATATATATAATATAATATATATATATATTATACATGCATGCAGCTTTTCTCCCTATAAACCTACAATACAAAACAATTATTATATGTTAAGAAAATTAGAAAATTAACAATATATAACATTTCAGTCTAACCTGATCGCAACATTTTTTTTTTAATCAAATTAATTTTATTGCCTTCTTCTGAATTTTGTAATGATCAATGAGAGCATTCAGTATGAAGTGCATGCATCTTTTAACCGTAAAAAGATTTGATACGGAAAACGTAAAGTGCGTTATTTCCTGGAATGTCAAACTGTACTTAGCGTCACGCAAGATTCGAGGATAATGCACTGCCCAGTCCAACACAGCCTGCGCACTATAATATCGATCACGATCTCGATCTCGATCTCGATTTTTTTTTTTTTTTTTTTTTTAAATGGTACTAGATTTTCAATATTTCATCGAGTTATATGCAGCCCCGAAATTTTCATAAAGGAGTGATTCTATAATTTTGAATCTTTACACAGGGCAAGGGTAAGGACTTATATAGAAATTACGCCTGGGGTGTGAAAATATAAAGAAAAATTTATTTCTATATTAGATTTAATTTGAATTTTACAATGATAATATCAAATGCGGGGTGGACTACTATTTTTCTTTGCGCTCTTCGCCAGTGCACAGGCCTTGATAGAGTGGGCAGTGGATATATAATGTTATCCGTAATACATTGCACGGTACTCTAGCCAATAGAGATGCTCATATATATAATTACATATATACCATCTATATAATAGATGGTATTTGCAATAGTCGCGGCGTTATGTAATTACATAATTACTACGTATATACCGATATACGCATGTAACCGTCGTTGTGAATTAAGATATTACGATGTTACATGATCTTAAATTAAAAGAAAGTTATTCTATACACATTAATTATGCATGGTATAATATCGTCGTGTATTAGTACATTGCAGCTACAGTATAATCTATTATATATTGGTTACTTGACTATAATTTTTTTATTTATAAATAATTAATACTGTCTAATAATAATCTATCTGCCTGTAATAATTAAATTGAAATTGATTTATATAAAATATAAAAATGCATGATCAACATGATAACTGTTGTTCCATCCTGCTGTTGAGGGGTTCTATCTACATTAAGTATATTTATATATAATTATAATATATAAATATTATACAAAAATACAGATGCTGATGTGGCTTGTCCTATATAATTTTTTGAGATGCACGCGGCGGGTACATCTCTTATTTTAAGTATTTTATAGGCGAGAGCGTGTGCTGGTGCCACGGTGTTTATCAGCAGTAGAGGGGGTCGGGGAGCACACACGTGGCCCAGCTAGCTAGCGCATGACGGTCTGCTGCTAGGCGCCACGACGGGGCTTTGGACTGAGCCGCCCCCCTGACAGCACCAGATACGGAGAAGCACATAGTATGCAAATTTAATAGCAATATTAATCATATTTATTGCGTATATACATTAAATATGTATTTCCATATTATTTATTTTGTCTCACTCACTTAATGTATTTATTTTTGTTTTATTCATAACACTAATTTTTACAAAATAATGCAATTAAAAATTAATTTTTCTCATATTTATTATGCCGTATTATATAATTATATATATTATATATATATATATTATATAATGCAAAATTCAAAAGTTTTTAAATTATAAAATTGAGTTCTCATAAGCAATAAAAAAAATGGCAAGAGATAACAGTTCATTGAGCTTTCAAAACTGCATGACGATAATATCGATATCACTCAAGGGGGTAAAAAGGTTATGACTGTGCTAGAATAATGCGTGCATGATGATGAGAACTATGACGTCAATCATCAAGTTTTGTGAAACTTATAAGAGATCACTTGTGTCAACTTGACCTATACTCGTTGATCAGTAAAATTACAAAAGTTTAAAGCTCCACGCCGCTTGAGGTGACCCCTGCTCACGTGTATTCTCCGTGATTTTTGCAAATATTCTTGCGTGTATTCACACGCATGCACGACATCTGTGTTCTGTGATGACACAGCAGCCATAAGCAAGATAATATCAGTGATATCCGCGCGGGCGTGCTCTTTGCCCGCGGAGCAAGTTCACCCAGTATACACATCACACCCGTGACACGCGCGTGCAGAGTTCGCACTTTGCGTGGCAGCAGCTGTGCTCCGTCTGCAAAACAACTGCTAGCACATTGTATTATATAGCAACAATATGAGGATAGTGCTGACGTTGTCACTGAAAAATATGCCCGACAATTTTTTCCTATTTTGAATTTTCTACTATACTAATAGTATTAGGAAAGACATATCCATGCAGAACTTATAATATTTTTGGCTTGATAATCTCCAAATATATGGCAATGCCAGATTAATAATCTGTTACAATTTAATTTCTATTTGAAATAATCAAGAAATTTATTCACTTTATGCATTATTTATGTACTCATGAGGAAAATATAATAAAATAAAAAAAAATCGCATCTGTTTATCAATTTCAATTAATTAATTTGAAATTTGATATAAATGTTATCGAGGTATTGATGTGGAATCCATAATTTTTTATGTATTGTTATTAATTTATTTAAACTTGTGCTTAAATACTACATGCTGGCTTCAACATTACAATTAAAATAATGCCTTACCTCCCACTGATAAATAAGTGGTATATATACGAATAATATGGACTCGTGCTGAGTGCAAAAACATGAAAACTTATGGAGTGGTAATTCTCCAGTTAATTGCTGTAATTGCTCTACAACAGAGGTGCCTGGCTGCCGGTGCAGATTGCTTACCATCGTCTGCTAGACTGGCTAATTTGTGACTCTTAGCACCCCACAAACGAGAGAGACCATGTTACATTTAATATGTTAGCGCGTTTTTCTCCGCAATTTTATTTTGCAATGTTTAGCATTGCGTAAACTTCTTCAAATTCAAATTCAAATTTTTATTTCGATCGTTGGCTTTACAGCATAGATCACGTCAGAGTTGTTACATAGATTATACATAACAGATACTTAATTCTAATTAACATAGTACTTAAAAAAAAACATACATAGTACTGTACATAGATGTTTAAAAATAACATACACAGGTATATAAAATATTCATGAATAAAAATACACTAATAACATGATTATGTTCATTATTAACATTTTTTTTTAATTTTCACGATATTTTTTTATATAAGAGGGGAAAAAAATGTTTCAAAATCACTTTCACATAAATATAATTCACATATAATTTCTTGATTCACTCTACATTCTACATTGCTTGATGCACAATGTGTCTTGATGCACTATATACAGTTCACATAGCACTTTGATGATCAAATCTAAAAATAAACAAATTTACTGTTTTTAATTTGGAGCCATTGATAAAGATGACATTTTTTGTTTTTGTTGATCTGTAAGAGCAACGTTCCAGTTTGCGACGTCCTCATCGGTTATTTTTGAGTTTTCATCATAAAAATCTTTAATTTTGTAATATTCTTTTTTGATTAATATAGCTTTTAATTTGTTTTTGAACACATTATCACTTATTTCATTTTTTAATGACTCAGGTAAAAAGTCATATATTTTGTGAGTTTGGTAGTATGGATTGTTTTTATAAAAGGCTGAATGATGTTTTTTTATTATAACTTTTGATTTATTTCTAGTATCGTATAGGGAGAGATGTCGGAAACTAGAGCGTATGACTCTGGGTGTAATCTTTTGTACATTGCACAATTTAATAGGTAAATCTAATCTAATTTAATTTAATTCGAATCTAATTTTTAAATTAAGTTGTTAAAAAAATTAATTGAGCTTATATGTATACTTTTTTTAATATATATTCACTATTCAGTAAAATAATTTCATGATATTTTATCCTAATACCTGTCATAAAAGTTTTACTGCAAGTAATGATAACTTGTCATTTCCTCACCTCATATTTCATGACATTAGGTAAGTCAAAATCAGTATGCAATTAATGTCATGTTGCTGTCAAATGATGAGCGGCAATTCCACAGTATAGGCTGCAGCGAGCAACAAAGAGCCTAAAATAATGTTCCGATGGAATAAGCAAGGGATAAACATTTTCTAGTATATTTTTTCACCTGCTTTATACATTAATTTTTATTACCTTATTTAAACTAATATAAAATAAGTTTTTCTATATATTATTAAAATGATAGAAAGCTTTATATCAAATTTAAGCAGGTGTTTTAAATTTAAACATTATACATTTTAATTAAATTAATGGAAAGAAAATAATAATTATATACTCAAATTAATTAAATAGAAGAAGTAAAAAATTAAGTACTCCATTCAACTGCAGTGTTTGAATTAATGTATATGGGAATGAAATTGCCGTCTAGTTAAAATTCCAGGCTATGTAATCTTGATATTTAATCAGCTGATAAACTATATAGAAAGTTAAATTTCTATCGTAACTTAAAAAAGTTTAACAATTTTAGAATTATGTAATTTTTGGTATAGCATAAAAGCAATAAAATCTGATGATGACTATAAGCTAGCTGTTTTATGGTATCAATCGAGTGCCTCATATATATTATATTTTACATGCACTGAATATAGGCCATGACATTCCCTTCTAATTAACTTATAGTGAACCACTTGTGATATTTCATTTATATTTTATAATGATCGTGAGAATGATTCTAACTCGCGTTTTTGTATTGAATAGGTCTAATTTTAAATTTAGCATTGCTATTTCTAAAATCTGTTTCTCATTTATATTTTAATTATCCATTAAATACTAAATTTAGCTGTCGGTAATTAGCATCATGCAAGTTGATTGATTTTCTTTTCTATCTACCTTTTTTTTTCCCCCCAAAATTGACTTGATGATGAAATTTATGTGCAATATCGAAGATATAAATGCTTGTTTTATGTCGAGAAGTATAGTCTGTATGCTGGTTACTGTTGTGTTGGCTTATGTACGTACAGTGAGTACACTCTGCTTGGAGCCACTACACAAAGGAATGTTCCATTATTCAACGCGTGCCGCCGTCATTGCTCCTGCTACTGCCGTGTGCTGCTATAGAGTATAGACGTTCTACCGCTGCAGCTAGCATGTGCCTTTGAACTTTGAACATTCAATTAGAGCGGTAAGCGAGCCGCCGCCGGTGCTCCGTAGCCACGGAGGAATGCCGCCGCTTCTACATGGTGGTATATAAAGTCATGCAGCTTGCCTTGCTTCATGCCTACAGCCCCCGGCTTCATGCTGCTGATGTATCAACGGAGATATTTAATGTTTGACAAGAAAACCACTCATTATTAATAACAAAAAATGATAATATGATTGTTCCAGATAAATAAATAAATAAAATCGTCTTTATTGAGGGCGGGATTTAGGCCATTAGGCCCACTCTTCCATCCAACCCAATGAAAATACAATGAAGAGATTTTTAATTATTTTTAGTAAAAACACATAAATATACTGTTGTAATACCCTACATAGTACATACTATATGTAACATACATTTAAATACAAAACTATATATATAATATAGTTATAATATAAATAATATCATAGAAAATTATATTAAAACACTGCAGGATAACAATTTGTCATGTTAAAATTAATCTAATAATGACTCCTACATAAATGACTCTCACAATCAGATATATATTTTTCAATTTATTATTGTTATATAATATATATAATATATCTCCAGCATGCCAAATTTGAAAGTACAGGCTCCATGTAAAACAGAGTATTCCTCATCAGACAACTTCAGCAGCTAGGGAGGGTGTTCGTGAGACACGGTGAGACACAGTGGGAAGTAAGAAACATTTGTTAAGAAAAAACCAGCAGGGCATTATAATTTTAATTACTTATTATAATTATTATTATTATTATTTTTTTTTTTAAATAATTTTACATGCATAGATAAGAAAAACATATTACATTTGTTATTGGTATGCATGCAGGAACATATGCAGAAATTTAAAATATTAATGTCTTGATGATTTTTCTACTTTTTTTTCAAATAAAAACAGTTTAGCGCACTGCACACATTTTCACACAGAAATATTGTCTATAGCACTAAGACCTGAAATTCATCTTTATAACTTATTGCACTGCACTTTTCACAATTTTTCATCATTATATTTATATAAATATATATTTATACATATATTTTATAACTAAGACACGAATTATGCTAGGTATAAGTTCACTTACATTTTAAACATAATCAAATCAAACAAATCGTACCATTCCTATCAATAATTTTATGCATATTAAATTAACTGCATGATGCTGACTAATATTAATCCCTAGCAAATAATAAGGAGAAGACCTTCTTTTTAAACACATTCAACGAAGGAGAGTTCCTTACAGTCACAGGCAAATCATTCCACATTTTTGCATATTTGACCGAGAATGAACGGTCATACCTTGCAGTCCGGTGCATGGGGATTGTAAGGAGGGATGAATTTTGAGATCTGTTTCCTCTATTATGTGTATCACTTAGTTTTTGTATTTTTGATGTGATATATAGTGGTAGGCGATCGGTAAGATATATCGCTTTGTATACCAAGCAGAGGGAATGTAGATTTCGACGGGTTTGCAAACGAAGTATATGGTGCTTCTTATATGCAGCTGATACATGATCGTATTTTTTTGTGCCTTCGATAAATCTAACACAAGCATTTTGAGCTCGCTGCAATTTACAGGCAATGTCCTGGTTGATGTCACTTAAAATAATATCGCAATAATCAAAATGTGGCATGACAAGTGATGATATCAACAAAGATCTAAGCCTGACGGGTATAAATTTACGAATTTTAAACAGTGCATATAGACAGCCATATACCTTTTTACATACTGCTTTTGTTTGTTCCACCCATGAAAGCGTAGAATCAAAAACAACACCAAGATTTTTTGCAGACTGAACGAACATGAGAGGAGTGTCATTTAAAATTAATTGTGGTTTTTGACATTGAATTTGTCCCACTTGTAATTTGGAATGACCAATTAGCATACATTGGGTTTTGTTTGGGTTGAGTACAAGGAAGTTTTGTCTGGACCATTTGTAAATTTCGTGTAGATCTGTATTCATTTTTTCTATTGTTTGATTTAAATTTTTAATATTTGAGTGTATATATAATTGAAAATCATCAGCATAAATATGATAATTACAGTATTTGAGGACTTTTGGTGCATCTATTAAGTAAATAGAAAAAAGTAATGGACCCAAAACTGACCCTTGGGGCACCCCTCGAGAAATAGGCAGCCACGTTGATACTTGATTTCCACTTACAACACGTTGTTTCCTTCCTTTTAAGTATGAATCAAACCACGATATGACACTAGGTGCGAAGTTGAGAAAATTTAGTTTTGCTTTTAATATATCATGATCTATTGAGTCAAAGGCTTTACTAAAATCAAGTAGCGTAAGTATGGTAACCTTTTTCTCCTCCATTGCTTTTCTTATATCCTCTGTTATTTTCAGTAAGGCAGTGTGTGTACCATGATTTGTTTTGAATCCTGACTGAAATGGATCCGAGACAAAAAATTCTGAAGTTTGAATATAAACAATTTTTTCAAATATTTTTGATAAAACAGGTAAAATGCTAATTGGGCGAAAATCTTTTACTTCAGTAGGATCACTTACTTTTGGTAACGGCGTTACTAAAGCTTGTTTAAAAGGAGTGGGGAATTTGTTCATGGAAATAGATTTATTTACCATGCATGTTAGTGTAGGTAGGATTATATCTAATATTGGTTTTATAAATTGTATACTAATCCCATCAGATCCTTTTGACTTGGTCGTGATATTTTTAATAATTTTTTTAATCATTGATAGTTTTACTGGACCAAATGTAAACTTACGGCCTGTTAAGTTATTTTTACTATTTATATTGTTTAATGTTTTCGTTTTAATGTTTTCATCAATATCAGTTGGCAAAGTAGTAAAAAAAGAATTTAAGTCATTAAGGCTTAAATTACAAGGAAGTGATTCTGACTTTTTTTGTTTACCAATACCGAGTTTCTTTGTATTTTGCCATAGTGTCTGCATTGGGATGTGTGGACCAAGTGAATCATGTGAATAACCAACTTTGGCATTTCTAGACATTTGTTTAGTTTTATTGCGTAATATTACATATTTGTTTCGGTCTGCAGGGTCCCTTGTTTTTTTATACACACGAAAAGCAGCATCGCGTAGTTTTTCCATATCAATAATTTGTTTACTACGCCATGGTGCAGGTTTATGTGTTACCCGTTTTGTCTTCTCAGGTGCGTGTATATTTATTAATTGTAGTAGGTTTGTGTTGAATTGTTCTATCATTATATCGACATCATCAAGAGGGTGAATCATAAACCAGGGAATTGCTTTTGCATCATCACGGTATTTATTTATATCGATGTTTTTGTAATCTCGATATGTCACCAACTTAGGTTTGAATTTACTTGGTTTCATTGAGTATGCCATATAAATTATATCATGATGAGATAAGCCTGAGGCTTCTATTTGATAGTTTCTTAAAACTTTTTTATTGTTATTGGTTATAAACAGGTCTAATAATGTAGGTGTACTTTTAATAGAATGTAGATGCGTAGCTTCTGATGGTAGCACTGATAGATTAAGACAATCCAACGAGTTGACAAATGATTGTTTCTCGCGTGATTCTCTTAGCATGTCCGTATTAAAATCTCCAGTGAAAATTACATGTTCATATTGAGGAATATAGAGGGATACAAAGTTTATAAAATCATCAATAGAGCAAGTTAACTTGGGACGATACACTACTGCAAAGAGAATTTTTTGTTTATTAATATTTAATTCTAGGATTAAATATTCTGTAGATGGCTTTGTGTATCCCAGATAGGGATACGTAACTTAATAATTATATCTTAAGTTGATATTTTTATATTGCTTCGACTGCAGTACACGTGTCTTGTATTGTTGCTATTATATTTTTATATATTGAGGTATACTATGGTCCATATGCCTCCTAAATATGAAGTTCTGAATATAATTGTCAAGATTATATATACGAGTATTATATTATGATGTTCCAGACACATCTATCAGCAGGGCACCATCAGCTTATAATAATCAAAAGTAAAAAAAAAAAAAAAAACTTCATTTTTTCATAATACATTTAACCATAGCCCTCTGGTGGAGGGCTATGATTTAACAGAAATTGCTAATTGTATCAAACGAATGAATCATTTAAAAATTAAAAGAAAAAAATAATAAATAAAAATAACAAGACAGTCGGACGACGTCCGGGTCTTGCTGTTCATTTACAGTCCAGAAAACTCCCTATAGTTCCTATATAACGATGCATGACCAACAATTTGTATATACCCAGTAAACTGTCCTTGATGCATGCCATCATGTATAATAGCGCAAGTGCTCGGTGAATTTATTAATCGTGGACGAAGCACTTTTGCCAGAGTTATAATGTTAGGTTTCGTAACTGCATGCAATAGAGTAAAAAAAACAAACATTATAACCTTGTCATTGCACAAAATAAAAATGTAACATAAATGCTCATGCATACATTGAAGTTATATACTGTCTACACAATCACATGATGCAGCATACCATGCATGCAGGATTTTAACATTTTTATGATGCAGCCATATATGTAAAATATATTTACTGCATGTATAGACATGTATAGCTAATCAATATTATATTAAAATTAACATATTTTTTTATATATATAAATTCATTTTCTTGCTTACAATATACCTACTACACTTTTACAGACGGTATTAATTTGCATAGTCTTATTCAAATTATAAAATATAAAAATAACGCTATATATTATGCAGACATAAGAAGAGAGAGAGAGAGAGCTGCGGCATGGAGAAAAATTGCTACAATCCAACACTTCTTTATGAAGGTGTCGTGAGCAGAAGGCGGCTGCTGCATGCTGCTTTCTTGGACCAATTTTTCTTCGTATTCTTATTCTGATCACGTGCTGATGCAAGCGGGGGCCTTCAGAGGAAAGAAAAAAAGCAATATAATAAAGAAGAGGGTCGGTATAAGAGCAGCATCGTAGCAGCATCATCCTTGCAAAAATTGGTATTGCCAAAGTGCAAACTCATATTCTTATAATATATAAGAAAGGAAGAAGTCGAAGAAAGAATGCAGTGTCTATTTATTATTCCAAACTTGTATATTTGTACTGCTGAAATATGATAAATATATTTGACAAACACACACAATAGAATTATAATCAATTTCTCGTCATCGTTTTTAGATTTTGCAATCTTATAACTTATAATGAAAGTGGGGGATTCGATCCAATGATATTATATTTGCCATGAGGTTTGTGCAGTTGCTACGTGAACCCACCCCGTGCTCCTTTGAGATTATGGGGGTCCAGGGAAGATTGTTAGGGGAGAAAAATTGAGGCTGGCGGGGTACTGCAAGGAGAGTTGCGCGTGCGAAGAGCCGACGCAGCAAGAGAGAAGGAGAAGAAAAGAGGGAGGAGGAGGAAGGCATACATACACATATAGAGAGTTAGGATGCAATTGCCATCAAGTACGCATGTGCGAATTTGCCGTCGTGTCTGGCCAGGGTCAATGCCCTCTAGACGCCTGCCTGTCTGCTAAAAAACCCTAATATCGATCGTCTACTGTACTACACACATAAAGAACAGCCTAACGTCTGTGTCTATGTTGGTTATAGTTGGTGTTCTTATATTGCTATTACAGGGGTTCAGTTAA
Source organism: Siphlonurus alternatus (assembly GCA_949825025.1). Classification (NCBI taxonomy): domain Eukaryota; kingdom Metazoa; phylum Arthropoda; class Insecta; order Ephemeroptera; family Siphlonuridae; genus Siphlonurus; species Siphlonurus alternatus. The sequence continues at coordinate 15,875,934 of OX463782.1, read as the reverse complement.
TAACACAAACTACTGTTTTTATATTATTATATCAGTGGGAGTAGTTCTTCATTTCTTAGGTTGAAGTATAACCGGAATCATCTCTATATAAGAAGAGGCGCGGCGGCGGCGGTGGTATCAGTAGCCCCCGCCCTTGAGTCCTCACTTGGTTTCCTGGCATTGTTTCACCCGCGTCTCCTCAAGATGAGACCCCCAGTGTGCATGTGTGTGAACACCTCACGTGCACAATCACCGCCTAGGTGCCCCAGGGATAGTTTGGGAGGAGTCCGTACAAGCAATTTGTAACCCCCTCGTTTGTCTTGTCTCATGATAAACCCACACTGACGATGTCAATAAAGCTATAAAACGATTTACTTTTGTTATGATCGAATATGTTTATAAAAAGTTACAACGGAATTATAACGACACAATATTAATCTTATACATTGTATAAAAAAAAAATACAAGTCATTCAACAACAATAATAAAAAATACTGCAACTTATATTTATACAGTATTATGTTGGCTTAAAAGGCTTTAATAAATTCATATGAATTGCTGCATCATGATCAATTTTACCCAGATTATTATTATTAGTATATAAATAAATTTAACACTAAAACTGAAATCATTCAGTTCATCTCGCTTGTCCTGATGATGACTTGTCCCAACAATTAAAACTCATACAACATTGATTTTTGCATTAATTAAATTTTAATATCTTGATGGATATAAATTATCATAAATATACACGTCGTTAACTTCAAGAACTACTCGAGTCTAGAGTACCAAGTACTGTACTACTCATGTTCTCCTTGACAAGAAGCATTAAGTGACTCCGCGGGTTGGTGGATGTAGAGGTGGTGGGGGTGGCTCGCCCATACGCATCTGGGCATCTGCAGCAACCCTCACTCCCACTCCGTGCGCCACACACCTACGTGTGTCTCTAAGTTTGAGGCATGCGATGTATACGACTATAAAAGTGCCAATTGTCTATACCAATAATCAAAATTCGAGAAATGCTTTCTCTGATTCTCGCACACTCCATGCATCATGCAGCATTTATTGTTGAATGAAATGAAATTTATTTGATAGCTTTCGCTAATAATATTACATCAGTACATTCAATAATGGCAATGCGTATAGTATAATATAATTATACTGGTAGTGGCATTTGGAAATTGATTTCCTTACAAATATATTTAGAGTTATCTAATTATAATATAATGACAATAAAGTTAACATATTAAGAATAAAATGCAGCCTCTTTTCTAGCTTCCTGCTGGCAAATAAATTTGCATGCATTCCAATTTTCATTAAATCTTTTTATATTATAAATATTACATTAAAAAAAAAGAGAAAAATAATTGAGTATAACATTTCATTCATACACTTCATAAGATGTCAATATAATTATATATACCATTATATTCTTTATATTAAATTTAAAATTCACCGTAACAAATTCTACTTTCATTGCATGCATGATGCGTATATTTTATGTCTACTTAAAAGCTTAAAATGTGAGCATAAAGCATTATTTTCGGCCTATAATATTAATTTTTTTCTCATTAAATCTGTTAGAAGGATATATATTGTTTTTTATAAACTTTTACATGATGGCTTTGCGCTCTATTTTTTTTTTTTTTTTACTCTTTTGACTAAGTCTTGAAGGAGGTTTTCTTACTGTGCATGTAAATTTATTACACTCCCCCGCCTGCTGGTCCAAAATGTGGACGTTGAAAAAAACGTGTGGTATTCAGTGCTGAGTACTGCAGCATCAGCCAGAAGCACTATTTTATACGTACGACGAAGATTTGAGCTCAGGGCACCTTCTCATACTCTGGGGCTGTGAAATGAGCCGCCGCCTCTTCATTTCTCGCAGTCAAGCGGGCCGAGCGGGAGGCATAATAATACTCAATAGTATGCGTGATATCCCAGCAGCAGCCGCTTCTCACCACCTGTCTTGTGATGCTATACCGCCTCTAGCTCCATGGCTCGACCTTACAGCCACGCAACCAAAATTCGCAAGAAAATTAATCTTCTTGTGTATTCACAACCATGCAACATCAAATTTATATAAATATATAATTTATTTCTTAGTAGTAGTATGAAAATATATAATATACTTATATTTCTATACTTACATACTATGTAAATATATTATAAATTGGAAAAAAAATACAGTCATTGAGGGAGGAACGGTGACGCTAAAAGCTGGATGACAAGTGTAGTAATTATTATTATTTATTTTTTTTAGCAAAAATATAATATGCACTATTAGAAACATGAATTATAATAATGTTCAGTAAAACAAGTCTAAGTTTACGCCCGACTCTATGGCGCCAAGCTCCAGACAGTCTAGACCGACTGACGCCATTCATAGAGCCTTAAAATAAATTTCAAGATGGCTGCCGCGTGCAGTCGAATCCACACGTAAACTAAGATTTGTAATACTGTATTTACATTTATAATGCTTTTAGCACATACCAGTGCATGGCGGTAAGCAAATAAATTACTTGTGATAAAAAAAATAAAATCAAGGAACCACTATAACAGTATACTCATACTCCATCCGTTACCGTTTCTCCCCCCGTTACTGTATTAATAATTTGATTGATTGATTGGTTGCTATTTCGGGGCAATTGACACATTTTGGTCAAGAGTATGCCCCCGTATTAATAATTTAATATATATAGTGCTTAATTATTGCATACATTACAAGGGAAGCATAAATGACCAAAATGTGCCAATTGCTCCAACATACAAAATCAAACAATGTAAGTGCATTCAATTTGAGTTGATTATTATTATTATATAACATTAATATTTGTTATATTATATGTGAGATTCAATGCAGTAAATATACATGAGTACAGTACACTATTATATATATATATGTAATTATATATATATATATATATATATATTATATGATACGCAGCAACAATAAAGTATTAAAAATATAAGATACATGCATGAAAAAGTAAAAGCATCATTTCCCTTTGTCATGTTGTTTTATTATAATAAATCAAGTTGAACTGTCGTTGTGTGAAGTTAATTGATAGATTGATATTTTTACTTATATATTATATTTTTTATAATACGCGTATACTGCATGATAATATTATTATACATAAGGATGGCTATGACACCGAGAGTAATTACAAATGTCATACGCAGTTGAAGATTTACATGCCCAACAGTCTGTTTCCTAATTATTCTAATGTGAATGAGAATTGATGGACCGAGTTTTAGATAGCATGATTCATGACATGCCAAAGGTATGTATTATAAATTACATCATAGTGATAACTATTTTATATATTATTTTATACAGTTCCATAATGCTTCAACGAGGTCATATTATGGTCAAGTATATTCAAATTCAAATATAATAGTAATATTAAAAAAAAAATACAATTAACAATTCAAATTCTTGAAGATAATACAATATATAGGCTTATCGAAAAATTTATAAATTTTTATGACATGGAATAAAATAACTTACTTAATTGTAATTATTCAATTACAGTTAAGTTATTTTCTTACATGATAATATATATTAGCCAAGAAGAAAAATAATAATAATAATTTTATTTCGATCGTTGGCTTTACAGCATAGATCACGTCAGAGTTGTTACATAGATCATACATAACAGGTACTTAAATCTAATTAAAATTACCTAAAATTAACATACATAGCTTTACACAAATAATTTTAAGTAAATTTATACTATTAAAGGAGGGGAACCGCTTCAGCTTTTATATTTTTAACGTTTTATAAATAACGTCAAACTTACTTGTGCATTAAAAAAATAGTCACCACCCTCCTCCTTCTACCAGTTCAGCAGTTGACATTCAAAAAGCGCGCTGAAGAATCTTGGGGCTTATGACGTCAAGATCAACGATTGGTTGCGTTTGACCTATCATGGCGCTTTACGTCATATGCCCCAATTTTCTTTGGCGCGCTTTTTGAAAATCAACTGCTGAACTTTCGGAATGCTGAGGGTGGTGACTATTTTTTTGGTGCACAAGTAATTTTGACATTATTTATAAAACATTAAAAATATAAAAGTTAAAGCGGTTCCCCTCCTTTAACATATCTATTATTCATTATTATCAGGTTTTTTAATCTTGATGTTTTCTTTTTTTTTTTTAATATTTAAAAATAGTTTAAGTTTTCAAAATCACTTTCACTCTTTTTAAAGGCATACAGGCCTCAAATTACAAATTAGATAGTCACCAAGTGAGTTTAGAGTAAATAATCAACATTCGCATCATTTTTTTCCACGCGTGATGCATCCGTGCGAACTCGCAGTTCAAAGTAAGAAATTTAGTCCTTGATGACGTCATGAAGTCCTTGATGACGTCATGAAGTCCTTGATGACGTCATGAAGTCCTTGATGACGTCATGAAGTCCTTGATGACGTCACAACTCAATGCTAATCGGTGCTATCTGTGAGTTGTGACGTCAGCAAGGACTTTCTTTGTAGCGCGACTTCGCACAGTCGCACCGCGCGCATGTAAAAATAATACGAATGTTTATTATAAATTCGAGCAACACATAATGTCTGTCTAATTTTTAATTTGAGGCATGTATCCCTTTAATATAATTGATTTATTATCTCCACATATGATTTCTTGATGCACTATTAAATAGATCACATAACACTTTGCACTATAGTTCACGTTCACATAGCACTTTGATAGTCAAATATTAAAATATGTTTACTGTCTTTATTTCGGAGCCATAGATAAAGATAACATTTTTTGTTTGTTTTGATCCGTAAGAGCAACGTTCCAGTTTGCAACATCCTCCTGTGTTATTTTTGAATTTTCATCATAAAAATCTTTTATATTATAATATTATTTTTTGATAATATATCTATAAATTTAAATATATATGTAAAATTATATTTTCTTTATTAATTTTATCTTAAAATCACAAAAAAAAAGGTCGTATTATTAAATATATTTTTTATCACCCTATAATGCATCGATAAAATTCTTTACAAGAGTGTTATAACAATGAATTTTTCTCGCTTGAATCAACTTTTGAGTCAATAATGTATTTCTCATACATAATACATGTTATGTTGAAGCTATAGTTTACTATAGTAAAGGATGATATTATTGTTTATATATAGAACTTTTTTGTGGGGATCAATTTGTGAAGTCTCACTGTTTTTTCCATCGTCTTAGACCCCCCTCCCCCCTATTATAGAAGTGATTCACCGAAGATTCCTGGTAACTTGGTTACACATCACACATCACGTCACAGATGGCTTATCGCGTCACGTATTTTTGATAGCCTTCATAGCATTTGCCTTCAAGCTATTAAGAATGTTGTGGACCCAAGACAGTAAAAATATATTATTATTATTTATTATCTATATTTTTCTACATGAATTTTGAGAGAATAGGTCTTACGCCATCAATTTTTTTTCTTATTAATATCTTTATTTATTTATTTATTTATTTATTTATTTATTTATTTATTTTTCATGTGGCTGTACATAATACAACATAGAGACAAAAACACTTAAAAATACCTTAAAAATTAAACATGAAACAGTATTAAATGCACTTAGAATTATCAATAAAAATTAAAACAGACATTAAATAAACATTTATACACATATATAAATCATGATAATACATCATAGTAGCATTGATCCACTATGTTAAATTTCTAAGACTTATATATTCTTTTACTGAATTAAGTGTTTTCACTTTAAAATGTAGGTAAATTGTTTTTATATATTTGTACGGAATATTATACGTACATACTGTACTGTACGTCGTTATTTAAATAATAATAATATAAAAAAATACAGATATTATGAATTTACTTTAAGAGAGGACTCGGTGGAGGGATACTTGAGAATTTAAATATAAATTATTAAAATTATACTTCAATATCATTTTGGATTAGTTGGAAAATGTTATCTTCTTATATAGTGTTTTTTTTTTTTTTTTTTTATTTTTACTAACAGCATAAACCAGCAGCCACTATTTTTTCCTCGTGATATAATCTTTCATACATGGAATATATTTGATGAACAATCTGAACATTATCATATTTTTACAATTTTGTTAGTTAAAAATGCCAAGTCATGATGACTTAATAAATAAAAAAAAAAAAAAATTAACGAAAAATACTTGGTGTATTGTGCTGTATATATTTTTATTGCATTTACCACACACCAATTTTTTTTTTTTATGTGTGTGTGTGAAGGGAAAGCCTCGTTACCATATGTGGTTACCTGGCTTAGTATACAAGGGAGAGAAAGTTACACAACCAGGATGTGAACCAAGGACCTCGATCTGTCCATAATACCAACTATATTTACATGCATAAATGTACACATGCAGATGAAAAATACTTTACACTCAATTGATATCTTTTAGATTTTGTTTTTAAATATGTTATCTTATAAAAGGCTAATAATCCAATGACAGGCATAATAGAAATATTATCAATAGCTTAAACGTTTGGTATGCTCTTTTATCTACTATATGGTATTCTTCAATTTTTTCTACATTGGAATTTATATGCGTTGTTGGTGAAGAAAAGAATATGGAGATGGTGTTGTCAGCTATAATAGACGTTTGGGGTCGTGTTCACATTCCAATGGTAAAGAATAGGATGGTTTTATGACTAGAGGTAGAGAAAGATTGACATGCATGTGTGTGTCAATCGATAGATTCCATACTGCATTAAAATAATATTTTAAGTTTTATTAAAAGTTGCTATGTATGGTGTTTGTAGTGTTAAAGTTTACACCCATGCAAGTCGGCATTATACTATATAGAATTATTCTCAAATATTGACTATTTGGCATAATTCATTTATTTTATTTGATTATTATAAAACCAAACTTTCTTGTTTTAAAACAAAAAGCATCATTATTATTTTATTATTATAATATTTTATTATATATATTTTCATACCTTATAGTTAGCATCCATTTTTGAATGGGTATATAAGACAATATTACTTCAATTTGTACATTTATATTATTATTGGCTACCTTAATTTAATTTTCACTCGTGGAAAGTAATTTAAATAACACTTTTTGAGTAGCTTAATGATGCCGGTCTTGTAAGATCCATTCTGTTCATTTTTTTTTTTTAGTGATGTGATGTGATTATTTTTTTTTTCTGTATATAAATGCCACCCTTATATAAAGATGAAGCTTTAAAATAAAGTTAAATATTTTTTTGTTCGATGTAGTGTTATAAGTTATAAGTGCATCTTAACGGCATGCAGCAGCGGGCGGCATACATGCAGCCACCCACTCTTGACATGTTATCTCACACTCTCCAGTCTAATCTGGTCCCTACTTGTGTGGGGGTCTTGGGATCACTTCTGACTCATACTTACTTACTCACTTTCCACTAGTAAGTAGCTTTTGACATGATGACGACTACGTTTTTTTGTGTTTGTGTTTGACCTCTTAGTATATTCTATAGCTACTTTGTTTGGTCGTCTCTTTTTTGAATGTGATGCTTTTGATGTGTTGTTGAGAAATTTTTATAGCCACCTTAAAAAAAGATTTTGTTATTAAGGGTATATAGTTCAAGTAATATAAATCACGTAGTAAAAGCTACTATTTTTTGTACACTCTTCTTTTCTTTATTAAAAAAATATATGTAACTTCTTCTTCTTCTTCTGGTTCAGAAGAAAGCACTAAGTTCTCAATGTTCAAATGTCTTTGTGTTTTTGTGAAGATGTGAATGCCATGCACAATAACAGCGCAATCTATTTCATTTATTCTTCGTAACTTTCTAAATTCTTTTGCTATTTTAAGGGATGCTTTTACCACGCAAAATATACTTGCAAAAACATTTTACTGATTATTATAAAACACAAAAGAAGAAAAAAAAACTTAGGTAGCCTGAGTTTACAATTTTTTTCCCCCTCGAGTCAAAACGTTTTGTATGCATGATTGTAATACAATATGCAGTTTTGAAAATACCTTAATATTATAATAATTATTGACAACTTGTCTGCATGGTGTTCTGATGTGGTCATGCATGAGGCCACGTCAGACGTCAGGTAAAGCTAATACATTTGACGAGAACTAAATAGAAAGATTAATTATTTTTATTTAAAAAAAATTATATATATAATATTATTATCGATTTTCTTGTTCTTATCGTGTATTTTATCACTTAAATTATGGATTAATTTCAGCAGGGAGTCTCAGGAAGGCCATTATTCGGTATACTGCATGTGTCATGCATGTACTTTTGGTCACTAAAAAGTCAAACTTAAATGTCATTCATTATTTTCACATAATATTTTTAAAAAGAAAAAAAAAAAAAACAAAAAAAACGGAGATGATAAAAATATTCTTATTTGCTCTATGAGTGGCAGATGAACTCTATTCAACATCCCTTGCAGCTATATAATATGGACCATGGCTCTAGTTTTGTCTATAATGCTGACATAGAGTCTAGTCGCGTCATAATAAGCCCGAGCTTTTGTGAATTCTCGAGTAGACCAGACAGACATTGCAAAGTGCTGGAGGGCGCGGGCACATCACGTAACGTACTGTACAAAAGCTTGCTCGATCATCTCATGCATATAACCCGACGGTCTGCATATATACTTGTGCTGCATGGTATCGCTGCTCTCCTGACTGTCTTTAACTTGTTCACTTCTCCATAATTTATCAAACCAGTTATTTACTAACGTCATAAATTATTTATCATACCACTACTATATATACATATTATTATACTCGTCTTTCTATGTGTAACTTTATGTATGAATAATTTAAAAATTGCTACATGTGAAGAAGAAAGAAATACATCAATATTTTATTAACTTTATATATGGTAAATTTATGTAAGTTCTTTAAATATTAATAAAAATTATATTATTATTCACATAAAATACATTTTTTTATGTATTTTGCTTCCTTTTTTATAACATTTTATTAAGAAGTAAAGAGAGGTAAATCATAGAATTGTTGCTTTTCCTAGAAGAACGATTTTGGTTTAATTTACACTGTATATTATTATAAAAATACTTATAAATTTAATTTATACTTTATATATATGGATAAAAAAATAAACGTGTATCTCCCATTTTATTATATAATTATATATACACGGGTATAATAAAGCTTCTTTTTTAGTATATTAATGAAGTGTGATCATGGTATGAGAGAGTCAGTGAATAATAAAAACTATTTTGATTCTTGTTGTTTTTATTCATCACATATGGTCACAACAGCTGCGTACAAAATTAAGAGAGAAATTAGAAGATTTTACTTTGATGTGTTATATATTACACTGTAATAATTTTTTGTCACCAATATTTTATGCAAATTATTAAAAGACCACCTTGCTTGCTTCATTCATATAATTGTAATCTATTATACTGTTAATTTAAATTATAAACTATTATTTTATATAGAAGGGTTAGATTACAGCTGTGCATGATAAAATGGCTGAATAAAAAAACAACAAGTTTTCCAATTATTTTTTATCAATGTTACTACAGAATGACAGAAATTTTCTCTATGTATGAACAGAGACCCACTGTTATGGCAGGCAGGTTACTAAATATTATTTTTTAAATAAAATTATAATTTATATTAATAGGAAAAAAGAAATAAAATGAAACTTGATTTCTTTCTGTCATGTTATTAGTAAAATTTGAATTCTCTAATATTTTATCTCGAAGTTTTGCGTAGTCAGATTCATAACACGTATTTTATAAATTTATGCATGCAGTATTCTTTTTTTAATACTTACAGGAGTACACGTATAATATTATTCCATGATTTCCTTGTGTGCAGATAGAAGTATGACATCTTAGTCAAGTAAAACTAAATGGAAATAAAGTTTATTAACATTGATCGAAACTATAATTCAATTCAATTCAATTCATTTATTTAATCACTGGATGTACAAGTACAACATGGATTACGTCATTTTACAAAATATAACAAACAAACACTAAAACACTTTACAACAAACATTATATAATACTAACAGTTACTAATAACCTGGCAAATATAATTAATATTAATTATTTATACAAAAATATTTAGAAAATCACACTAGACAATATATCTTCAGGCAACTTATTGCTAAAAAACATCTTTACAGAATAAAACTCTTTGTTAATAAGTATTTGTTTTAATTTTTCTTTAAATAAATTAATATTTTTCACCTCTCTCAGACACAATGGTAAAAAGTCATAAATTTTAGATGTCTGATAAGCAGAACTTTTTTCCAAAAAACTTGAGTTATGCATACTTCTAAAGCTATTTTTTCTTTATTTCTTGTATTATAAGAGTGCAATTCATTATTATGTGTATATAATTCTGGGTATTTTTTTTAAAAAAGAGCACAATTTAATATATATAAACTAGGCAATGTTAACATTTGAAATTTTTTGAAATGCACTCAGAAAATATTTAAAGCAAATATCCTAAAAAGCAACACATTTACTGTGTTGTTTTTGTACCTCAAAGGAAAAATCCTTAAATCTTACACACACGGGAGTTTAGAGTTCCACACATCAAGATGTTTAAATTTTTACACATTTAGTGTGTTGGATTCTAAATTTTTGAGCGTAAGATCCAACACCCCTTGAGCGTAAAGTTCTACACAGAACTGCTTAAAATGTTACACACTTGGTGTAAGATTCTACGCCCCAAGAGTGTAGGCTGCTAAGCTTTTTGTGTGTAGCTTTCTACGCACCTAGTGTTAAGTTTTCTAAGCTTTTGTGCGTAGCTTTCTACGCACCTGCAGTGTAGGATTTTATGATTTTATATATATTATAATAGTATTATACTATAGCCATGTCTCTTAACTTTTCGAAGACTTATAAGTGTATACGATAGCATATTGAATATTATAAATTAAAATACATCTCCTAATTTTTGGCTGCCTAATTATTATTCGAATTATTATTTATTCCTCTTATATTTATGATTTTCTTCCGTATTTTTTAAAACAGCTTCTATCCTCTTAAGTATCCTAAAATTAAAAAATAGTTATAATAAATTATACCATGATAATTGTGTATTTGCTTAAAAAAAGGTGGTTTCATGGATAAAATATAATTAAAATTTACATTTTTTTTTATTAATGCATTTTTTTTTTTATTACTTAAGAACACAGATATCACATGAGTAAAAAAAATGATGATGCAAGTAACAAAAAAGTAGATTATACTAAACAAAAACTTTTTATGCAGTTCTTTAGTTTAATAGAAAGACAAATTTCGTACGTACTTTAATAACCATTTGTAGGTGTACATATATATTATATATATTAATATATTTTAGACAATATTTTTTGAAACACTCATTAATACAACGGCACATAAATTGATGCTGAAAGCATTCTTGCACATATTGCACTCAAATACTCGAGGTTTTATTGGGTTTTCAGTGCACACAATGTTATGCCATGGCGACTCCCCGGCTTCTTGCCCGCCTAAACGAACGTTTAATCAAATCTACAGTTTCAATACACTGCTACACACTCGCACACTTCACACACTATTGTCGCATTATCTAAAACTCGATTACAACATGCACTTACTTTCACAAGTAATATATTACAAAATTTAAACTATCACGAAACGAAAACCTCATCAAATCCAGATATTGATGAACTATATAACACACAAGCGAGCAAACACACAGCAAAGAACTTCAGATCTAACGGTCGCAAATTCCTGTCTCTGATGACGCTGCGCGCATCCTTTGCGCAGATGTGTAACTGTGTAGGACTTTAAACTGAAACAAAGTGTGTAAGGTTTTAAGCACTACTGTGTTGATTCTTATACGTTTTATTCTAAAAACCAGCTTAACACATTTCGTGTGTTGCTGCTTAAGTTGCATGTGTAGGATTTTAAAAGAAGGTGTATAAGATTTTAAGCACCAATGTGTTGATTCTAATACGTTTTATTCTTAAGTCCATCTTAACACATTTCGTGTGTTGTTGTTTAAGATGCATGTGTAGGAAGTTACCTAGCTTGGTGTGTAAAACAACTTTTTAAACAGTTTTGTTGCTTAACTTTTACTCACCAAAGGTGTTGAGTTTTAAGAACATAGTTTTACCTCTCTCGTTACACTCTTGTATACTGACTTTTTACACACTCTCATCTTAAAATCTTACACACCTTGGGCGTACCCATACATCTTACACACTTAATGTGTAGACTACTACTCATTGAAATCTTAACTTTTAATACCTTTGTGTTAGTTCTTACACATTTTGAAAACGCAACACACAATGCGTAAATTCTAACACTTTTTGCTTAAGATCTAACACTTTTTACGTGGGATTTTTAAGCAAAAAGTGTACAACCCGTCTTTACACATGTAGGTGTGTTGGGACTTTTCTGCGTGTGGCTGACGCATGAATCATGCTTTTTAAAACGCAAAATTGTCCTAAGAGCACGTAAGTAACAGACATGAAGAATCTAGAGATACGATATAGAAAAGAAGGAAAGGTAAAATATTGTGTGTAAGTAGAAGCTTCAGAGTACATAAAAGGGGTAGTTGACCTCATGACCTTATGTTTGACCTGGATCGTATTTAACCCACGCTACATATTATACATACTATAATTTTATAATACTTCAGTCCGAATCCTAATAGAAAAAAGCCACATGGCAAGCAAGCAAGCATAGTAAAAGCTTACTTTTATGTTCTCCGGTCTACAGACAACAAGCACCTCCTTCTGCTTCCCGACTTTATATTATATACTGCATCAGCACCATCGTCTTCGTGTGGATGATATACCAGCAACAACAGCAGCTATATAGAGTCGTCTCACACTTGCAACCAGCGCGTGAGAACATAAAATATCACAAAAGTTGCAGACACCTGCATAAAGTCAACTTCTACTAGAAATTTATAACATCATTCTGTTACATAAAATATATACATATATATTATTTATATATATTATATTTATAGATATTTTTACAATGCATTTTTAATAATATAATTTTTTCTATATACACAACGGACTTTTTAACAATTTCTGTATAATATTATTCAAATGTAAATAAAAGTACGTAGTTCGTAGCCGGAATGAACCACTTGTTGAAATCTCAATGTATATTCTCTCTCATTATTATTATTATTATTATAATTGTTTGTTTTTTATCAAATCATTATATAATTATATACTAATACTCACTAAATTTGAAACCCTAGCTTCCGAAACCCTAACTCCCTAACTTAAGCGTTTCGCGGGCTCATCGGGAACGGGGGCGGCCACGTCCTTGCAAAGTATGCAAACCTTCCCGGCATTTGCTTACGACTGAGGGAAACGTGGAAACCTCAGCCATCAGGATGGACGCTACTGCTTTTGTCAATGAATCGAAAGTGCAATGGTCTAAAGCCAAGGGAACCGCATAGTGGAAAAGCGCAACGATTTACTCCTATAGGTGGGAAACGTGGTTTTTGTTTAAAATGGTCACGCATCCAACTATACTAACCACTCTCGGTGATCTGACGCGCGAGACCCGGTCAAGCGCACTGCGCCACCTCCCATTCTTATTTATATTTCACAGTTTAGAGTTAGAGCTGTTAGCCTCTCTTTATTTGCATTGTTATATAATTATATTGGTAACGATAAGAAATGCACTAATGCCACTAATACAATTATATATTATATTTTTTTCTAATTCATTATTTGAAACAAAAATCAATAAATTTAACTTAACTATCAATGTAAATAAATAAAGCGTTGTAATTTATTATATTGATTGTATTTCATTACCATGATTTTTTTTTCTGATGAACATGATGATAAATGTCTGCTAATTGTTGTTAAAGAACATAATGTTTGTTTGAACACGAGTCTTTTTTTTTGTATAACAACATCCTCCGTCTGACTCATTCATCCAGCTTTCTCTTTGAATTGTACTTTTGTATACAGTATAATTTATATACCGAGGCTGGTAATGCTCACTGTGATTCACTCCACTGATATAAGTACTGTACGTGTAATTGTACTGCTTTAATGTACAGTATTTTAACTGATAAAATACAAATGATACATGAATAAATTTTATTTACTGTCTAAAAAAACTTTACGAATTAATTGTCACTATTAATGGAATAATTTAAAAAGTTACATCACTTAAATTATAAATATCATCAATTAGTATAACCAAATTAACTCCTTGCTGTATAATATCTTAACTTTCTGCAATATAATTATAATTTATACATCATGCGCATTTCCCTCGATATAGTCGTTGTACACTCGTCGCCTTGGAAAATTTCCCACTTGCAGCCTTGTAAATCACCATGCTCTGTGTTATTCTTACGGGGAATAGTGAATAACAAGGCTGCAAAGGGAAATTTTCCGACGCGACGAACAGTACTTTGATATCTGCAGCGCATGTAGAGAAATAATAATTTATGTTTTGTTTTTAATTAATTTTATTTCAACAAGAAGTCTTTTTCTATTATATTTGTATAGTTTTTTTTTAATTTTTAATAATTTTTATTGTATAAATATTTTTTAAATTTATAAGAGCTTATTTTATATTATATGAAAATTAAAAATATTGCATATATAATATAATTTAATTTGAAAAAATACAATGAAATATCAAGATTTTTAGTGTTGCATTATCTGTGTTATATTGTATTAATAAAATTAATATAAATTCATAATTATTTTAGAAGAAAAAAGTATAAAAATAATATTTTTTTTAATACGTCAATTTTGTATACATGTACCCTGTATATTAGGCAAATTGTTTAACTTAGAAGCTCTACTGGTTGTCTATCGTAATCTTAAGTCGGGGACATAAAAAAAAAATTCTGGGTAAGACCGCCGGAGTAGAATGACTGGACAAAATTGCGCGTGGCTGCGAAAACGTGGTGGAGCGTAGGAAGTGGGTCAGAACGTCGCGCCGACAACACCGGAGCTAGCTTGTACCGCGAGGCCGATGATAGAGCAGCGTTACAAACCACCTCACCTGTCTGGAGAAGGGTCAATGAAACTTAAAAACTTATTATTGCTTTATTTATTGCCGCGCGTACTTTCATTTCAAATTTTGTTATTATTGTAGTATATATTTTCAAAATTTATTAATAATAAATTTATTCATAAAATTATGTAATAATATTAAGTTTTGATTGCATATTAATTTTTTTGTATAAATAATTAGCACTACCACGGTATTTATAAACATTTATGATTGTATATTTCTAGTGAAAATTATAAAGAAATTGAAAAATGTATTACATTAAGCACATTTTACAATATTCGATAACGTTGAGTGCTATTTTTTTACTTGGTACTTTTGTTCATGTTGCCTATAGTTTTTTAACTTCTCTTTTTTTGTTTGTATTATATTGTATTATATATATTGCAGCATTAAAGCTTGTTTCTCTCTCCTCTTATATTGCCCTTTATATTGGTAAAGTTTTTTAACGCTCTCCTCCCTCAATTCTTTGTTCACGCAGGCTAGACACGTGTCGCTAGGGCTGCTGATTGTGTAAGCGTGCGCCGCGACAATTTTTTATCATTACACCATCTTCTTCAAGTATCGATCATGCAGCAGTGTGTGTAGAATCTGATGCTGCTGCTACACTGTAAAAAAGCTATACCTATAGTAGGTATCAAATAACAAAGATTCCCAGCCTAAAATAGGGGTGCTTTACCCATTTCAGGTTTAAATGGACATATTTTCATTAATTTACCTAAATATGTAATATGATATTACATATTTAGGTATGCAATAACGTGAAACGGGTATTCAGTTGCCTAAATTGGAAACAAAACTACCTGAAACTTAGATGTACCCAATAAGGGTTACTTAATTACCTAAATATTAGCCTACCTACATTCTATATGTGCCCAGAATAGGTCTTTATATGAGCCTGATTTTTTGTCCGTTAAAATTTTAAATAAAAGACGATAAAAAAAACTAAGCCAATCAAATTTTTATGGCGAGAGATGACTCCCACCACATGACATCATCATGACGTGTTAGCGTCGGTCTGCAGCTGGAGTGCAGTTTGATGCAGAAACATCCTCATTTACTGAATAATATTGTCAAACCAAGGTAAGATTAAGGAAATATAAAACATAATTATAATCATGAAGTTATAATGTACACGGTGATACGAAAATTTCTTACACTTGTGTGCAATTGCTCTGTAGAAATCGAATGCATCATAGAGGCCGGCACGAATGCAAGGAGGGAGCTTGGATCTTGCCGTGTGGCCCGAGCTGTGAGCTACTGCGATCTGCCGAGGAATTACGCTACTAGAAGATAACGTTGAAAAAAGTCCATTTTTTTTCTTCAAATAAACTTTATTTTCTTCCAATCGCCGTAGCAGTGCGTGGCGCAGGGGTATGCACGCCTGCTTGGCATGCAGGCGGGAGTGGGTTCGAGTCCACGTAAGGCCTTTTTTTTACTGATTTTTTTTTTACCTAATTGGATTTTTGAATTGGATCCCCTTCCACGTTTCGCTTTCCGGTCCCTGATTAAAAGCCCCCCTTACGTTTCGCTTTCCGGTTTCATCTGATTAAAAAGTTTGGTTGGACTTTTTTCAACGTTATCTTCTAGGGGTCAGATATTCTGCCGAGTCGCCCGCCCGTCTACATTGTCCACATTACCACCCACCCGCAGCCCATAATGATGCTCTGCTACCACAGGTATAGTAATTAAAAAGTGAACATTTACTGCGACCTTTTTATACGTAGAAGTTTTGCTGGATAAGAAAAAAGATTCTCTCGTTCTCTTGTCTTAAACATCACAAAACATTATGATTTTTTTTTATTATATTAAATGTAACATGTATTTTATTCTGTATGGGTGCGAAACAAAACTTGAAAAAAAAAATAATAATAATAAAAAAATTTTAAAAAAAATATAAATGCGTGACATGAAAGAAAGAAATAAAATAGAAGTTAATGCATGCAGCATCCTAGGGATTCTTAATTTCTTATCTCATATGTGCTATATGAATTATGATATAGTCCTGGATATTCAAAAGACCCCTTTCTTGTAATGTGAGCGTGTATTAAAATATAACCAAGACGATTGTTATGACTTTTTTACACTATAATAACATAAGAAAATCTTACTGAAATATTGATATATTTTATTTTTTATGTTCCTTATAGTACAAGGAGTGTTAAAAAAATCAAGATAATTATCATACAAAAGTTCACTTTGTTAATATTAAAAATTTGCTGGATTTTTTATGTTTTTCTAATTGTAAACACAGTATCATAATTATATTATATGACAGCTAGTATATTAAGTAATTCTTGTGGTTCACTTTTTTTAATTTTTAATTTGTATCTTTTTATTTGAACCTTTTTAATTTCACTGTAATAACAGAATTGTCATCGATGCTAATTAAAAGTAAACGTTTTATTTGTTCTATAACATTTCTTTCTTTTTTCATTGCAGATTTCGCTTCACCAGGAGAGATCATACTCTCAACATTGTCTTCCAGCCTACAAGTCCATGCAGCCAAAAAGCAGTGGACCCACAAAATCCCCAACCCCATGCAAAAAATATCCGTGCGTGAGTTTTTATATAAATAATCCCGACTGACTCATTAACTACAAAGACGATTATTATTTATTTTTTTTCAACACCTACAAAAAAATTAAAGTGCTATAGTTAACAAAAAAATTGTGATAAAAAACTATGTTTATGAAGTGTTTTAAGCTTTTATTTCTGTTCTGCCCCAACGCCAAAACTACAAATATTCCATTGATATATGTATGAAAATGATTTTCATTGAATAAAAATTGTTTTATTTTATAATTATGTGTGTATTATTTATAAAAAAAATATATTTAGGAAATTATACTACCTAATTTTGAGTTAAAAATACAACTTAAAACGGGCTGATATTAATACCTATTTTCAGTATTTTTGAATTCCTAGGTTAATATTTAGCTAAATAAAGTTACCCGAATTAGGTACATAAAAATTATATGCTCATCTAAAATAGGTAAGCAGGAATGCTACCCGTTTTAGTTTAATAAGTTGACCTAATCTGAAGACAACCTCTTGGGTATCTGTAATTACCCGTTTTAGGTTTTCCTTTTTTACAGTGTATATGAGAAGAAGGGGTGCAAGAATCGGAAGATCATGAGTCTCAGCTTGTTAACGGTGGGCGAGAGGCCATAACTGCCATCTATTGGAATTGTCTAGGAAGTAAATAATTATTTCTGCTTATTTCGCAGTAATTATTATGAAAATATCTGAGGTCCTAGAGTTTAAGAGCCGCTAACCAATGCACGGATAAAAATTTTAACACCAAGTATGTTAAAATCTTACAAACTAGGCTTGTTATTCTGTCATTAAATGAGTAAGTATGTAAAAACTTACATATTAGGATTGTAATATATATTTTACCAATCAGTTTGTTAATATTGTTTTCATTTACATACCGTATTTGTAACGCATTTACATACTAAACTTGTTCATTTATATATTATATACTTTTACATACTGCCCTGTAAATATTCATTTTACAGTTTACATACTAAACTTGTTCATTTATATATTATATACTTTTACATACTGCCCTGTAAATATTCATTTTATAGTTTACATACTAAACTAGTAAGTTTATTCTAGTAGTCTGCCATGCCTTAAAATTACTTATTATTTTTCATTGAACTTATGATACGATACACAAGCTATATATTATATAATATATAGCTTGTGTATCGTATCATAAGTTCAATGAAAAAAATAATAAGTATAGTTTTAGAACATGTATGGTGTATCAAAGCTGCATCTACTTTAAATTCCTTTTAAAGTTTTAAGTAAGAAAAATAGAGAGGAGGGTGAAAGAATATGCGGTAATGTCTTTTTAACAATTTATTTATAATAATCAATGTTAACAGTAAATAATTCTAATTCTTGTGAATAATGATATACAATATTATGTTGCATGCTTACACACGTACGAAACAATTAATTCAAGAGTGATTGCAAAAATTAATGGGCATGGGCAGTAGTTTCACGATCAGTGTACCGTCAGTGCTTGTTAGTGGGGTGCTTCCGTCGTCGTGAGACCCGCTGACCGGGGACAGAAGTGGTGCATGTGGTGCGTAGAAATACGTGGCCGAATGATGCAAAACAAATGGTATGCAGAGCGGTTTGGCGGCAACAATACCTCATTCCTGCAATGCAAATACAACATGAGACATAAGGTTATGAAATGCCCAATGCAGTCGTACTATATATATATGTAGAGCTAGCAACAAATATATGAAGGTTATTTCAGTTTACTGCTATAATAGGAAGTACAGACTCGAATAAATGCATACGTTAGATTTTAATGAAACTTTCAAGAAAGCAATTGATATAAAATATTGATGTCGATGATTACATACAACAGAAGTAAGGATAAATTTTGCGAGGATAAGAGTATAAATCTATGTACTAGACTATGTACAAAATAAAACATGGGTAAATTTTGGAGGCAACAGCATATCCAGCATCAGCATAGCCAGCATCAATTGATAACCTGCATGTACAAAATAAAATAACAGTCACTTTGCTTACCGTAAGTTATTATTCCTCACGACGATGGTGAACTTTCAAACGTTGCACATTTCACTTCAAATCACAATTTTTCTTGATATTGCAGAAGTTGTAATCAATCTTTCATAATCAACTTGCACACGCTGCAGCAGGAGACAAACTAAAAGAAATCTCACCAACAGTAAATAACGGTTTCTTTTTAAAAATAACTATCAAACGTTGTAAAATTTACAAACAACATTGTAAAAACTCTTAATAACAAGTTAAGTATGTCAAATTTTTACCAACTTGCAGTAAAGTTGCGTCTCAATTCGATTACCGATCCAAGTATGTAAAACTATGTCCCCCATGACTCACAAAAATTACATACTAAATGTTAAATTTAACAAAGATAATTTTACAATCCCAAGATTGCGATTTTTACAGTAACTTTGTAAGAAATTTTACAAATCTATTGTTAATGTGAATATTACATACTGGTATTTGTGAAAATTTTTATCCGTGTGTAAAAGAATTAATAAGTTTCATTTAATTGTAACCCAGAAAAACTGTCAACAAATTTCTGAAGCGCCATTTTTTGAACAATTTTTCTACCTCAATTCCAGAGTTGTTCTGGACAGTTAATCTCAGAAACTTAAATTTATAATTAAATCGGATTTTTACAGCAGATAGCTAATAATATAGTGCAGGTATGCAGATGGTTTCAAAACGATCAGATGAAAACTTTCCAAGAAAAAAATTGAAATGTTCAAACGTCTTGCTTGAGCCTAACCCCCCTCCCCCCCCTTAACTGAATGCGAGAGCAGCAAACATGCATTTATTATTATAGAAGTGAGCTCTATATATTATAATTATTATAATTAAGGTATAACCTGAGAATTTGTCTGTCAAGGTCAAGAGGCGTGGCTGGCTACACCTGCAAATCTGACAACACTGTTGCAATAGTAATGCGAATAAAAGATTAGGAGGGGGTGGTAACTACAGTCCTTGAGAGCGTTGCCAAGTTTCTTAGGACATATCAGAAACGATCATCGCCACAGTTCGAAATATATGAAAACAATTCAGAAAAATAGTCCAAAAAATTAGCTTTTAATCCATGTAAAATTCTAAAAAAATTCTCGAGCCGTTTTTGTGCAATGTTGATTGAAAAATTTAACATTGAAAGGATACAAAATACACATTTGAATAAATTAATTATAATTAAACCAACGGTTAAAAAAATCTAAAAAAAAAAATCAGTAGTATTTGGACAATTGTTGTAAGTCTACCAAATTAATTTCAAGAACATCTGTCGATACGTCTTTTTTCGTCCGAATATCTCAGGTTAAGCCTTAACACAATTAAAACAAAATCTTAATATTATTATACATTTTATTTAAAAAAACAACAAACGTTTGAAAAACAATGCTGAAAAAAAAATGACAGCGTGGGATTATCTTTTAGTTTTTAACCTTATACTAAATCTCTTATTATGGTGACATAAGAATTTCATTTTTTAATTATTAATATTTTTTAAATCATCACTGTAAAATATTTAGAAATATTCATGATCATAATTAATGATGATATTATACTTAAAAAAAATGCTTATAATCGTAAAAATACATCATTATTATTTAATTGTTATTTTTAAATCAATTCAAGTTATATAGTTTTTTTTTTTTTTTTTTTTTTTATGAATTTTGTGCTGTTTGTGCATGCATGGAACTTGATATTAATGTTCCTAATACCCTGACTACACTGGCCATCACATTTATTTACGTTATGGTCGGAGATGCTCGGAATTATTCGGCTCGTGTTGAGACAGTTAGATCCTTTATTGTAAACTGCTCATTCAATGATCATCCAAGAACATTACAAACATGACAAAAACCTATTTTAATTAAATGTGATGCGCATGCAGTGTAGCTGCCATAGATTACATTTAATTTTGTTTTTAAATAACTTAAATTTCTCAACATGTATATCATAATTATAATAATAAATAAATAATATTATAGTGTTTTAATTTTTATAATATAATGCAGTAAAATAAATAAAACTTTGATTTTTTTCACTATATATACGTCAGGTTTATTATTAAATGCTTATCTCCCACATAAAAATGTTATATAATATTTAAAAATAATTGCGTGTATCATTGCGGTGCGCTCATCTTCCATATTTGTCTTTGCGTGTGGTGATGCTGCACGGTGCCTGTTTGCTTGTAATTATTCGGGGGTTACAAAAACTCTATGTCAGCATGAGTAACGTAGCTGTTGCTGTCGAGGTCTTGTGGCTGTCTGATTGTATGAGTCACGCTGCGGGAGAGCGAACGAATGAGTCACCACCAAGCGTCAGCTGATCAAGTCAGGGCGGTGCCCTTGGTGCTCACTCTCGTGCATTACCTATATGATTATAAAGCATGCAATATATGACATTACCTACCAGTTGGCTTGTCATCAAGCTCTCCCACCTTTGACTTAAAAATGTGTAATAATGTACTGTATATTCACTATAGTTCGTGCATATTGTATAAAATATGAAATTTCCTGCATGAAAGACTTAATAATGATATATATTCTGTTAATAAAGATCTAACTTCAATGCATCCAATTCTTGAAGGCATTCATTTGTTAAGTGAAGTTTAAATACTGCTCGTATTTTTCTTTTATAACAATAGAGTATTGTCCTCAAATTTTTTTATTGCAGAAATGGATAGAGGGTGCAAAGTTATGCTACCCTGATTTTTTTCAAATTTTTTAAAGCCCGGGAACTATTTTTAAAAAATTATTGAAAGTCCTTTTCGTGACGTCACGAGACGCCGCTCCTTAAGAAAAAGATAGGACTTGCCGCCGCGTGACGTCACAAAAAGGACTTTCAATAATTTTTTAAAAATAGTTCCAGGTCTCAAAAAAATCTGAAAAAAATCAGGGTAGCATAACTTTGCACCCTCTATCCGTTTCTGCAATAAAAAAAATTGAGGACAATACTCCATTAAAAACAACTATTTTTTAATAACGAAAATCCTCGAAATTACGTATACAAACTTAATTATTATATTATTATCACCACACATGATTTCTTGATGCAATGCACTACAGGTCACTTAACACTTTGTTGGTCGTATATATAGTGCTGTATACTGTAACTGCATGTCATTAATTTGGAGCCACAGATATAGAGATAACATTTTTTTGTTGAATAACAAAATGATGTTAAATGCCATGATGTTACATCATTGATATGCTATTATATTATCCCCATCGGTTATATTTTAGTTTTCATGGCATTTACGAGTTCCATTCACCCACATGCACATTGTATTTAACTCGTATCTATGTGTTTTGGCTATATTATATAACTAAAAAGACGTTAGAAATAATTATTATGATTTCAGTTCAGTAATTTTACTGCAAAAAAAAATGTCAAATCTTCGTGTTTGGACTCTTTGGTAATATATGGTAATATAAAATATATCATATTATATATAATACATATAATATAAGTACACGTCTAGACAAGACAAATTTATTTAACGCCCTCGCAAAAAATAATAATAGTAATAATAATAATAATGGCCATATATCGCCTATTTTACTTTGAAAAATAGTCCATTCACTTACGCCATCATCGGGCCACGCGTGAACTATATTGTTCTTGTAAAAAATAAAATAATCTAGTTCTAAATGACCGTCTCTATAAAAGTATAAAACTAATAATCATAAAGGAAGTAGATTGCAATGCAGTATTCATTGCTAAAAACTCATAATTATTGTGTGTAATATAATATATATAATTACGGAGAGGCTATTTTTGTTGTGTCCTTACGTCCTGGAATTACTATGGGTGTAGTCCGTATTATGTTCCGAACGTTCAGAACATATGAGTGATTACGGACCGACTCTGAACAAAAACATTGACTTCAGAACATCAGATAACGGACCACTTTAAGAACATCTTTTTCGCGGTAATACGCATCAGTTTAAAAAAAAATACGAAAAAGAGAGAACTGTTCACTGGCTTCAGAAATTTTAACATAAAACTCACGTAACAGTTATTGTTCACCAATTAAGCAAAGATTTACCTCAAATCAAACAGTTTATCACGTAGGTTGCACAGGTTTGTTACGTACTTTTCAAATTTCCCCCAAAAAATTGTGATCAGCTGACTCCATGGCGATGCGACTTCCCGAGCGGCCCAAATATTTGTATTTTCTTGGCCCTCAAGCGGTTGTTTCAGGAAGTTTCAATTTTTTTCTCAGTTTTTTTATAATATCAGCTTCTTAGGAAAAACATGGCGACTTCAATACGGCAGCGGAATGGCGCTTATCGTCGTCTCGATTATTATTTCTTATATTTTATTTATTGAAGAGTTATAAATGTGTGTGTAACTTTTGTAAGCCTTTATTGTGACTGCAAGAACTGTATCACCACTATATAATGAAGACAAGAGATGGATTCATCCTGATATGAACGAACGAAGTAAAGGTTAGTACATGACCAAAAGATCGGGACATTAGGCGTTGTTTATGTCCCGTTTTCATCAGTTTTGTTGCAGGATGTAATTTTTCGTTCTCTTGTGGCTATTCTGTGTAACCTATTAATATAGTAATTACCGATATATGCATGTTTATAGCTATTTTGTTTCGTGTTACAGCAGAAACAAGCCTGCAGCTGGCCAGGCCTGGACCCACCCATTGGATTTGCATGCCAAGGAGGAGGAAAATCTCGCCCGCGGAGTGGAAAACTCGAGCCTGGGACCATTTTGTGACAACTGTCAAATCTATTATGATGTAAAATTTCTTAAATACAAGTTATAAAACCCATTTTCTCTGTGTTCTTTTGTAAATAATCATAAAATAGTAAGCAAATTAATTAAAAAATAAACCGGAAGTGGAAGCCATTTTTATTTAGTGTAAGAAAATGAATAACGCAAAGCGCAACTTGACAAAGTTTGACCGACGTGCCACCTGGTGGTTGTTTCCGATAACATTTTCATGCGAATTGTACATATTTCGTTACATACAGAAGATGATCGGCCGTGGCTGACTCTAGTTCCGATGATTCGGAGGAAAAGTTCGCAACACTCGGAACCTCTTTTTTGAAGTCAGCTGACTCACTTCGGGTAACCTCGGAAATGGTTCTGAACATTCAGAACATAATTACGGGACGCCAAATCGAAGGTTCCGAACGTTCAGAACATAATACGGACTACACCCACTCTTGTGCGTCATGTTTATAAACGCTTTATTTATCACAACTTTCCTTTACACATTTTAATTGACCACAAATCCAAGTTGTGATAATGTCATTACAATTTATATCAAGATTGTAAAAGTGTCCCGTATCAACAACGTTGATGATTTTAATAAAAAATATATATAAAATTTTAATTACAACAATATTCGTTGTAAAATTTCGTAACATATGTAAATAATAAAACAAACAATAATAAATAATTTATCCTCAAGCTAAAAATATATATATATAAATATATGTATGTATATATATATATATAATGTTAATGTAAAATTAATAAAAGTTATTTAGAAATAAAAAAAAATCTATAATATAATATTATAATCACTTTTATATTTTTGTTAACAATAAACATTGAAAATTCATTCAGAAAACTGAGAAATTTGATTATATTTTTATTTTATAGAATTAGCAGTATAGTCAGTATTAACCACTATATTATATTTTGATATTCCACTCGTGTGAAGAGTGAAAACGTCATCGCCGCGAGGTCAAGTCAGAAAACAGACAGGAATATTATATAGGAATGAATATAGGACGTGAAACTTGTCCCGTGGTGCTTAAGTAGTAAGAAGTGACGGGTGCGACGTAGCGGTGATCCCCCTAGCTGCTGGCTTCCCGTGTGTTTCCTTCCCCCCTTTCCTCTCTCGCCGCAACCCTATCTGCTGCTGTAGTCGTGTCAACTCCCTACCGAGCTACTAGTAGTGCTAAAAAATTTATCTAGTGAGACAGACGATCCTGCCAGGTGAAAACCTACACGTGGTGGTAGTGTCACCCGTCCCTCCTCCTCCTCCTAGATATAACCTGGGAACATGATGTTTTTGCACGCTTTGCCACGCCAAAGTGCAACATTATTCGTCTTTTGTTATAGACCTCACCTACACTAACCACAAACTTTACTTTTAATAACTTTGCACTAGGTTTTTTGTTTTTGAATAATTTCTCAAAACAAAACAAATGAAAAAAGCTTGTTGAGGAATAGTCTGTTTGCTATTTTGTACGAGTTTTGGTCAGTCAAAACGAGATTTTTAGAGAGAAATGTGTATTATATAATATAAAAAAGGCAATGTAATTCGTGCAGACAAAAGTCTGCAGATTATTGGAGCGAAAAAGAAATAAGAACTGTTGAAATGAGGAAAGGGTTAGAACCGAAGAGAAAGAATTTTTCGTACATGCTATAATAGCGAGGGTTTTATATTATTTCCTCTTCAACAGATTTTTGCTACCGCCGACGGCTTTCCGTGAATTTTCATGCAGTCTGTCGAGGATAAATTAAACACAGGGAATGAAGGGGAAAAAAAAAAAAATGTCAAAAAAAGAATAATAAAACCTCTGTATTTTTTCAAACCTTTTCTGTCAGACTGATGGTTAGATGTGTCTTAAAAGACGCTAACCAAAAACTCGCCATACCAGAAAATAATATGGCCTCCTTCTCTATTTTATTTTTTCCTTCTATACAATATTCCTCCGGGATTATGCCAGGCTAGCTAATATTCCACGCTGGCGCCCACACAACTAGCTTCTTATCTCTTTACTCAAAAAATAGCACATAATGATGAAGAATTCTATAAGCCTAAACCGTTTTTTTTACCTCCTTTGTAAGTTTGTACCCATTTTTAGTAAAAGAACTACTAACTGTACATTTTTTACCCTAGGTTTTTATTTAACAAAAAAATGTATAAATTTGTATTTAATAACCAAATAAATACGTGTATAGTTCTATCAGGTGTTTTAAGTTTTTGCAATGATTTATAGTATATAATAAAAGTTGTTTTTTTCATAACAATTAAGTATTTACAAGCTATTATATATTGAGGAAAGCAGGTGTTTCGTCAAGGTGTGCGATATGCGTCATTAGAGCTTCTTATATACGGTCTGATCGTGCAACCGATGGTTTTATTTTTGCTACTACGTGCACAACGACAATGAGATCATGCAATTTGGTCAGTGACTTACGTGTCTCTCGCCCTCTGGACTGGACCGATCACTAACCACGTTAATTTGTGTCGCACAGTCAATGCATTTTCGTCTTCATTGACGCCACGATCACAATCATCATTCAGTCAACATTAATTTTCGTTAAATTTGTTTAGAGTGTGGAAAAAATATGTGAATGTTTTTTTGTTTTTTGTTTTTGCTTTGAATTCTCTTAGTTTTTTTATACTTTTAATAATCATGTAATGCGCATAATTCTTTTTTATGAACGATTAGAAAAATATAATATTAAAAATTATGTAATTAAAGTAGCTTAACTTATTTAGCTAACTAATAGAATACTGACGATGACGTTTTGTCACATGAACTTTACTCCATGTATGCTATTGGATAACAATAAATTGCAATTCTCTCAAACAGCAGCATAGCAAAGCTTCTCTCTTTTCTACGTCGATTAAACTTTTATATCGTCCGAACTGTTAGTAGATCAACATTTCGTATTACATGTTAGTTCGAATCTCAACTATACTGTCTGTTTTATTGCTGCGTCTTGGTCAAATAAACTGGACTTTTATATAAAGTGATAGAGAACAGGAGAATACCCTTTTCTATGTGTTCACTCTCTCTTAAAACACAAATAATTTATAAAAATCGAAGTCTTTTAATATCTAATATTTTTGTTAAAATTTTACGTGAGAGGATATTTTTTATCTGAATTATATTTAAATTCTTTTTACTCACAGCTTCATTTATTTTGCACCAAAAATGTTCTCTTTAATGGAATGTTTGAATAATTGACTTTTATTAATTTCGTTATACTGTATAATAAAGCTTTAATCCAGCAGCACCGAAAGTTGTATTAAAATACATATTTTGTTCTGTAGCTATATATATAAATGATAAATAAACCATGCAGCAAAAGTTCTACTTGGTAATCCCCCCCACCTTCCCATGCAACAACATTATTTTGTTATTTGTTTGAAATTTAACAAAACTGAAAAGGAAGGCATTTGATGGAGTTTGTCATTTGTCATGCATCATCCCTACATTGACAGATTTTTAATTTTTTTAGCAAGTAATATAATATTAATAATGAAATTATAACGTGCACTATAACGTAACATTTTTTATTGATATTTTTTTTACATTGAAATAATAATATATTATATATATAACTACAATCGTAATATAACTATATATGTAAGTTCAGTTACCTCAATGGTTATATTATATACAATGGTCGTTAATACGAAGTGACATCAGTTTTATATAATATATATACGATGTTGAACGCTGCAAAATTGGTTCATGGCACAATCTAGCTTATTGGTCACAAATTATCATATAAAATCAGCGTTTCATTGCAACATAATATTATCATAGTGAAATGAATTCCACCCTTCTAAAGGCCAAACATTGTCTCCTCTGCAGCAATCAATGCGCGCGCATTATTAAATTTAAAACAATTAATTAATATATTTCAAGAAATATCAATAAGTGCAACATGTTGTAATAATAAAATAGCATCATCTTAATATATATATATATATATATAATTATATATATATATATATATATAATTATATATATATATATATAATATATATATATATATATATATATACTTAATTTACTTTTTATAAGCTCATTCACAATCTTATTATGATCAAAATTAAACAACTTATTACTATAATAATTTTTTCATTTATAAACTAATTTTAAATTAAACACATTAAATTTTATTGTTATTACTAACATGCTCGTTTTATTTAAATTAGATTTAACTTTTATGTAAAGGCATATTTCTTCTTATCATCAGCAAATTATCGTCTGCATGGTTAAAAAAAGTACACGTTTATTACGGTATATAGTGGGTGATAAAAAAATATATATAACTATACGTCTGGACATTGGTATATAATGTGAAGTATGTAGCCTTACTATCGTATTGCTCGCCCTTGTAATAGTCTTGCACGAAACTGAAATAAAATCATGCGGGTTCTCGCGCTACCTCAGCATGCATGCAGCTTGCCGCCATTATATTTACTGCCTATATTTATTTATATTAATATGTATATTTTTTTCTACTAGTAAGAACTGTTTGATATAGCTCATATAATACCATATATAAATATTTGCATATATATGCAAATAAGTCGATCATCATGGATGCATGAATTATTCTGCATGTTAGTTATTATAATTAAGATGGAATCATGAAATTGCGTACAAAAAGATGCCTATATAATTATATAATATAATATAATTTTGTACTTCATTTATGATACTTTGTTTCGTACATTCAGTATAGAACTCGCACCATATTATTAAAAAAAAAAAAAACATGACATGACATCATGCATGCACAAAATTTAATTTACTGACTTTACTGACATTAATTAAATTAATTAACTCACATGCATGCAACAGAGCCCTCATCTAAGTATGTATATAAACTAAGTAAGTATATATTTTAAGGTTTTGATTTGTTCCAGTTTTTGTAAATTAAAATTCAATATTCTTTATTTCAATTTTATTATATATAAGAAAATAATCAAGCCACCTTATGTGAACTCTCTTATAATTATTTAATTTTAAATCATAATTATAGTAAGTAAAACAACTAGTTGCATTGTTATATATAGCAGATATTATAGTGTTATACGCAATTTAAATGTCATTTTTTAAACAATTGACAAAAAATATTATTATTATAATAAAGTTTATATATATTATTATAATTAAATATAGTGTTATTGAGCCGCAAGTTTTCCAAATATAATATAAACTTTTATATGATCAATTTGACCTCAGAAATTGTTACATATAAACTTAAGTCTGGATCTTGATGATGGTGGTGGTATTTTAGAAACTTTAATTGTGACGTGTTCACTGTTCCCTGGGACCAAGTTTATATACGCAAGTCTACACCTGGTCACGCAATATCCCTATAGCTCTCGCCACAGGCTGCTATATTATATACGTGAGATGTTGTGTATAGCAGCAACTTATCGACTTCTTCAACTCTCATTACTATATTATATACTGATGATATATGCACCCCACCCCCTAACTTCTTATATTCCTAGAAATCAACTCCCTTTAGAATTGTATCAATCCTTTTGTTATGTTTTTTTTTTATATACTCTAAATCTTTTTCTTTTTATTCTCCCCTCTTTTCTGTCTTTTTCTCTCTCACTCACTTCTGCTCGCGTGTCCACGTAAGTAACTATAAAGAATTGAAGAAAAAAAAACTCTGATGGGGAGCTACAGAGTCTATATAATATAAAAAAAAATAGAGAAAAAGAAGAAACATATAATAAACTGAAGTGCAATCTTATCGTTAGCGGGCTAACATCAAAGTTAATGTTAATTTCATTTATTCATATAAAGAACACGTGTATTTTTGTTGATTGCTGAGAAAGTGTATAATAAATAAATATAGTCTGGATAGATAAAAACATTAAAAAATTTATATATATATAGTATAAATCGATTTAAAATTCAATCAGAAGAATCAAAGTTTATATTGTTACAAAAACTCCTTTTATGGACTAAATAAATAATTACAACAAATTAATTCAATATATTATTGTCATTTTTTTATAGCCATCATATCATGCTAATTTTGCCACCAAGGTTATAATTAAAATTAAAATACACATGGACATATATTATATCTTTCAAAAACATTTAAAAAATAAAGTATATTTCCTCATTTCAACTTTGACACTAAAAAAACACACCTGCATTCACACCTGTGTGTTCCGTTAGATAAACCTATCCTATTATGCAGAAATATGATATATAATATTGAAGGTTACACAATAAGACAATGCATAACATCAGTTATATATTATATAACTATTATATATATTAATAATATTATATTAATAATATAATATATATTAATTATATATATTAATAATATATATTATATATATTATATATATATAATATACGTGTCGGTATAATGTCCATCCTGGCATCCTTACAGCAATAAAGCTGCTCAATTTGTATCCACAAAAAGCTGTCAATCAAGTGGTGGATATCATGAGGAGGATTTAGACTTACGTTGATGAATTTCAAGCAAGTTGTCACATGCTATAGTCGCGTGACGGGACGCACGTCAACATAAAGCGCAAAAATAAAATACTCAGGTGATGTATTTTTTTTCTTATGCCACAATATGACATCAAGGTTTTTCTTCTTTGATTTATTTGATAAAATTTTTTGAGCTATAATACCTTCTTTTTTCTTTCTTTTCATACGAGTAATCATAGTAACTTCGTAAAGCTACTTACGGTGTATTGAATATAAGTTTAAATTAGCTCATATATTACATATATTATATAATATAATAACTTTAAATTCTTAAATAAGTTATATAATATAGTAAATCTTATAAAATTTGTAAAATAAAGCTTTTTTGCTCTGATATACACAAAGTATTAACACTAATGGACAACCTACATGGAAAATTTTTACTGCAATGAAAAGAAATGAATAGAGAGCACCAAATTATGCTACTCAGATTTTTTTCAGATTTTTTTGAAACCCAGAACTATTTTTAAATAATTATTGAAAGTGCGGCCACGCTCCTTAGAGGCGTCAATAGGCGTCTCGGTCCTATCCTTTTTATTAAGGATTCAGGGGTGCCAACTGCCAACTTAACTTACAGAACTTTCAATAATTATTTAAAAATAGTTCCGGGTCTAAAAAAAATCTGAAAAAAATCAGAGTAGCATAATTTGGTACCCTTTATTCATTTCTGTAATAAAAAAAATTTCATGTGTAGGTTGTCCATTTTTTTATACTTTAGTCATAGAGAAATATATTATATCACTCTATGCTTTAGTCTTTTAATGTTATAATATTACATTTATAAACACGTTACATATATAAGCTGATGTAAAACAAATTAAAAACGTTTAACATAACGGTATTTTATAATGTTCTATACATACATATTATACATTTTATGTTTACAAAAAGGAAAAAAGGAATATTGAAAATAGCACATGTGTAATATAATTAATCAATTTCACTCTATATTTATAATATTGCAATTTTGAGGAGCCTATCGTATTAGAGTTTATGGCGGTACCCGCATCATTATATATTATATAAGGAGAATATGCGGTATTATTGAATTTGACTTGGACATATTATAACTGGGTCTATTGAATCATCCACTTGGGTGCATTTGTAGGGAAAACGTTCACTATGCAGGCAGCTGTCAAATGCTGATGATTGTCTCAGCTTATGTTTCGATTTGGCTGTGTTAATTGTTGTAATATACAATGGACAACATGCACATGAAATTTTTTTATTGCAGAAATGAATAGAGGGTACCAAATTATGCTACTCTGAATTTTTTCAGATTTTTTGAAAACCCAAAACTATTTTTAAATAATTATTGAAAGTGCGGCCACGCCCCCTGGAGGCGTCAATAGGCGTCTCATGTCTATCCTTCTTATCAAGGATTCAGGGGTGCCACATAAACTTACAGAACTTTCAATAATTATTTAAAAATAGTTCCGGGTCTCAAAAAAATCTGAAAAAATTCAGAGTAGCCTAATTTGATGCCCTCTAATCATCTTTCTGCAATAAAAAAATTTCATACGTATGTTGTCCATTTTTATTATTAGCTACTTGTATTATATATATATTGTATATATTATATCAAAATCAAAACACGACATTAATGAATTTCAAAAACTAAATTTCATGTTAAAATCATATTATATTATAAATTTAATTTGGACTAAATTATTATTGTTGATTATAATAATAATTAATATATTCTTGGGTTACAACCAATTGTAATTGTAATTGTAAATTGTAATAAATATTATGTATATTTAAACGTTATATAATAATTACGTGAAATAATGTTCATAGCTCATAGCTACAATGCAAATAATTTAATTGAATCATCAGGTCATCACAACGACTAATATATTATATATATAGTGAGTATTAAGGATCACTATGTCAACTACCATAGAATGGTAATAATTTTTTATGGTAAAAAAATATATAATTTAGATCAGAACATAGAGAACAAAATGACTGATTCACTTTCTGAAGTAAAAAAAAAAGTAATTATTCGGTCCAGTTTTTTATTTTCAATGATATTGTCACTATATATATATATATATATATATATATATATATATATATATATATATATATATATATATATATATATATATATATATATATATATATCCTGTATGTCTCAAAAACTACACTGACTATTGCTGCATGTTTTTTTTTTTTTTACTGAATATTTATGTCATAATGTATATGGAAAATTTAAGGTTTACCATAATTTTCAGAGTGATTCACCATTTCATAAGATTATAATAGTGACAATAAAAATTAATAATAAATAAAAATGTGTTAATCAATTAATTTTTTATTTTATACTAAATTTGTATAAAATTTTAATAGTACTTCAGTGTCTTTTGTTTAAGTTATTTAAAACACAATTTACATGCAACTACACTTTAAAATCATAAAAAAATATATATAACTGCATGGACGAATGCCTTGTCGTTTCCTTGTGCAGCAGCATGTCCTGCACGAGGGTGAAGATTAATTGTTGTTTTGACGAAAATAGCAAGCAAGTGGCGTATGTTTGTGGCGCGTGTTATCACAACTATATAGATAACAAGGCGGCCTGAATACTGCAACAGTCTCTTTGCGGTTCTTCACGACTTGCGTCAGTTCATTCATCAAACTCCTCATTCACAAATATTACGGGACTTTTCACTAAAAATAATTCCATGTTGACATCATTTTATAATATATAAAATTATCAAGTCTTTAAATTCATGAACACTCATATTATTAATATGAAAACTGTGCTAAAATATTATATAATATCTAACCTCGTTCTTGTAATATATATATATATATAATTATATTAATTATGAACTATTACAATGTATGCAATATCGCGCTAAAATTAAACTATTTATTTAGTAAAAAAATTTTCTTGTCACGAATACTAATAATTTCTAGTATATTGAAACCTATATTAATATTAAACAATTAATTATTGGTTGAAGTATTCAAAGTTAATATTGGGTGGTATTTTCAACAGTATACCAGATGCTGATTAAGCACTAAGAACTGAAAAAACAGTCCAAGCACAAATGTGCGCCCAAAAGCTTTCAATGGGGGGGGGGGGGGACGTGGTAATATATTAACGCCGGGTTATCAGGATTGGCGTCATAAAGTTAGTGCGAACCTAGTGTGGTGACTGCTGGAACTACGTGCGTCTGGCGAGGATTGCTGTATAATATGATTAACATTGTAAAATCATGTAAACGCTCTGTCAGCAGCCACAGCATAATTTTATAGAAATGACAACACCATAATTATAGTTGTCAAATACTTCCGGACAAATATAAAAAAATATTTCAACTTCGTAAATGATTTCTTTCCTAAAAATTTGATAATTTTTGTGATTCTCCCCATGCTATAGGTATTGCCGTATCCTCGATGCAAAGAGCAAATTTTGCAGACGTCAGCGCCATCTCTTGATCCTTTATGTCCTCTATAGGAGAAACTCTTTACCGCGTCAGAAGAATGTCATGAAAAGTAGCGGCCCAGCAAATATGAATTTTGTATAAACCATGATAATAATGCCCTCGTCTTCCCCTATTTTTTTTTTTTTAAATATTATGTATAATTATCTATTGAGGTAATATTCGAAAGCTGTCCTAAAAACCTCAAAATACATCATGTAATTGATTCTATGATTGCAGGATGAATGGAGTTAATTAATAAATAATTTTAAGAAATTATGCATTTATTAAAGTCAGCTGAATTTTATATTGTTGACTTTTTCTGTTTATTATTAATTCCGTAGAGTGAATTTGAATACTGCTACTTTTTTTTTAACTTGTTTTACAAAATTAAAAAAAAAAATGTATTAAATATATAATATATAATAACTAATAACGTACTATACCGATACATAACGATTAAACCGCTCAATTGATTAGGCTCTCTTTCATAATCTATTATACGACATGAATGACACACATACACTACATCACATCGCGTATTTTATACAATACCTGGTATTACTATCGAGCGAATGAGTAAGCAAGCACTCTGAAATATTAATATACGTATATAGTGATGATTTTCAACGTGCTGTTTCATCAAAGTGATATAGGTAATAATAATAATATACCAAGAAAATGAAGAAAGTCGTTTTCTTTAGAAAAGCTTTTCCTTCTAATAACAATGAATCATCTGTGGCTATAATATATAAAAAAAAATATATAACTATATTTATAACTTATAAATAATATACGATTATGACAATTATTAGCTAGTTCATTGACGTCACAACAGTTACATACCTACCACAGGACGTTATATGACTACATAAGTTGATGTTATATACCTGTTGAGGTGTATACGTGTGTTGAGTCATGCAGATGCTGTTGGCATTGTTTTTTGACTTGAAATTTGCGTCATACATGTTATACTATGTGCGAATATGTGTGCAGAAAGGAAGTTGGCTTTGAAAAGTATAGGCGCCAAACATTTTGCGTCATGCTATAATACGGCATCCTTCTTATTCTTCTTTCAGTCACCGCCGCAATGCTGCTGAGGTTCAAAGCTGTCGTGCGTGCGTGTTGTGCAAACTGACCACGTATTATGGATACTTCTAATCACCAAAGTATATTGTGACGTCATTCATGTGACAAATTTAAAAAATATACGAATAATACTGCAGTATACATGATCATGTTCAAAGTGTAGATACAACATGAAAAATGAATGAAACGATGTCTGCCTTGTGAAATTCTTTCTTGTGACTTTCTGGTATTACTTTTGACCACTGTTGTATTGTTTGTTATATTATAATATTATTGAGCTCTCAATAATCTACAGTCAAAAATTAAGAAGTGTTCTTTTTGCCAGAAACAAATTTCTAGTTTTTTCCTTGGTCGCAGATTAATTTGATGTGTCAAAATAATATTGCATTGCATTGTTTGTTTGTTTTCTTTAATTACGGGTTTATATATAGGGGTTAGGATAGAAAATCCCAGTTAAGAAAGATATGTAATTTTTTTCAATTGAATACATATTTATACAAAAAATGATGATGTCATAGTGTAATATTGTTAGTGTCAATGTATATCCTTTCAGACAGTCCGTTTTGTCACAGTGTTACTTGGCTATAGAATGGTGTAGCAGACTGACCAATGAATACCAAGTGCAATATAAAACTACTATTTTGCATCATCCTCTCTGAAAACTTATGAATGAATGAATCGTGATACGTGTATCCGCTAAGCAAACATAGAACGTAGTGCTATTATGTATACTGATGTATATAATATATTATGAATGAAACGCTACTTCATAATTACGTAACCACAACATGCAATGCCGTTTTATTTATTTATTTTTTTACCTCCTTTGTGCTAATTTTAAAAAAATCACAAATTATTCATATTTTAGCATTAAAAATAAGCACAATTAAGTTGGTATGACAGTTTAAAGTTGCAAATAAGATTTTCATGTAAAATTTTACTTTTATTTCTCATATAGATATTTGGCGTGTATACGCCGTGTACATTATAAAATTTTAAACACAACCTCAAATAAAAAAAAAATGCATAACTTACAATGCATTTAACATTTATTTTGTATCATTATTTTTGCTTGAAAAGGGCATTATAAAGGCATGTTAAAATTTGATGTGACATTGACAGAATATTGCTGGCTTGCTGAATTTCCGCCCTCGTGTCTCAAATGTTAAAAGGGCGTATAGTATAGTGTCACACACAAGGGTTGCCACTCAATGCAGTTTATCATCACAAGCTACATATGGCTTGCTTGTTCTATTCTAGTTTTCCACATAATAAATAAAATAATTTAGTCATCCGTCATTGTCCTCTTTCTAAACAAAAACACACTAGTAAAGCTTGTTAGAAGAAGGGGAGGAAAATGACAAATTAAATAACAATAGACAGTTGACAAATAAATATTTTATAATTTATAAGATTTGTAATAAATATAAGTTTATTGATATAAAAATATAAATAAATCATGTTAATAGATAATAATCATTTTGTAAGTCATTATGTTTTTTAATAAAATATAAGGATGTTGCAAATTAGCAATACTTCAAAAAAATATAGTAATTTGCATACACTATAATATTGTATACGTATATAGGCGGAGATAGTTTCTAGTTGGCCACTAATATATATAGGTTTCTCAGAGTATCTAAAATGTATATAATAAGTAAAACATTTTTCACCTGACAGGAAAGGTTTATGTTATCCAATAAGAGCTCGTCTCACTCTTGTACCCACCAATGATATACAAGGTATGAGTTGTGATGAGGAAGTTTATGGGAGGGGCAGGTAAGTAGGTCCCACGCCCTATTTTTTTTATCCCCCTCCCCCTCCCTTCGCTTAACCCACTTAACCCACCACCCCCATTCGTTTCCTCAAATTTGTTTTGCAAAGTTTTTATGACATGGTACTCCGATCATCCTCTTAATATATTTTTATAAAATTTTCTCAATGTACGTTATAGTTTACAATCGTTACGATTGGCTAAATTCAAATTTTGTTGAGTTATAATCATATAATGTATCATGGAAAAAAATTAAATTGCAATGTTTATTTTAATATGTGCAATAAATAATAATAAATATTTTTGCATGTTTTTATGATTATAAGCTGTTTATGGTAAAATACATACAAAGTTTTGCAGTCGATATTATGTTACATTTTATTTATGAATGTATAATAAGACTAATATAAAGGAACAACTTGCTATAATAGTTCTTTTGCTTTTTTGAACAATTATTGACTTAATTGTAATTTTCTTTCAAAGAAACTGGTATTTGCTTTCTTAACAGTGCCATGATGTGTGTTTATCATTTTGCATATCAATATAAAATATAAATATTATGTTTTGTTGCTGCATTTTATATATTTTTATTAACAAACTTATTATTTAGTGCATAGAAAAGTTTCAGAGCAAATTCACCCCTAAAGTTATTCGGTGTAAATTTTCTGTAAATTAAAATATTCAACTAAAAGAATTCTGCAGATTTATTTTATTATAAACAAAAACGTGTAAGCATGGCAGGATAAATTATATATTTTACCTAATATCAAAAATAAAAATCTTAAGGTGGATTTTCATGGGCGATTTCCAGCCTGCGACGCGACGCGAATAAAGCGCACTTGCTGTAATATCCATTGGCGGCCATATTGGGTGATTGAAAGAAAAAGAGCATCGTAATTAACGCGATTACCGGTGAATTCGCCGCCGCATAGGATTTCGCAGCTTTTACGTCAAATCGCGCCGCTTCGCCGTTGTCGCTCATGAATATCCACTTTTAATGGAGCAAGATGTTCTTTTTGATATGTTACAAAACTCATGTTTTCATCTTTTATAGTATTATTGCTTGAAAACGTCATATTAATTATTCTGGACAGTTAAAATTGTAATGTTTATACAATAATAATAATAATTTTTTTTTTTCTGCTGCGTGTGTTGTTTTTTGTCTACTAAACATTTTTATGGGCCACATGCGCCACCTTTTGAAACATATAAAAGTTATATAATATTTATAATATTATGATATAAATAAAAAAAAAAGTAGCTGCAACTCATTTCCATTTCTTATATATCATTAATTTACGATTTTTTGTTTCTACTATTTTTCATTTAAAGCATATATTATATAAAATAAGTCTGTGAAAGCAGCAATTTGAAATCATAAAAATGCATTCTTATATATTATCATTAGTTTAATAACAAATATAATGATTATATTATATATACAATTAACTAAGTAGATAAGAAGTGTTGGACTTAAAAACTTTTAATTGATTACTCAAAATCGTGTTAGGGGAGGCCTAACATTATTATGTTCTATTAAGAAAGAACTTTTATATACTTAAATGATTAGTGTAAAGTGTCCTCCTATACCCATTACGTTTATCAACACACATGGCAGAATGCACTATATATAATTATTATATTAAATAAATGGCTCAAATTACATTGATTAAACATCAAACTAAAAATGTAATATGGTATAATTTTAACAACATAATTATTAAATCTGTTGCTTTAATTTCTGTTATTTAGGATTTTTAACAATTTTCCAATTATCATATATATTATATTATTAATGTTATTATATTTTTTGAAGAAGGGGTTTTGTTTTCACCAGAATATAATGCTAATATTTTTTTACTTTTTCTTAGTAAGGTTAAAATGCTGATGGACTTATTTAAAAATAAAGGAGAAAACATTATAATTATTAGGTCTGTTCGTAAATACACAAATCAGAAAGAATCGATTTTTATTGATGAACATAATTAAGGTTCATCAATAAAAATTTATTCTTTCTGATTGTGTATTTACGAACAGAGCTATTATCTCTATATATATAAGATCATGTGTTTTGGCCTAAAATGCTACTGTTTGAAATGAAAGAAGTTTTACTGTAAAGTAAATTGATAATTTGAAATATTTAAAGTTTTCTTGTATTACTGTAGTAGGTACATGGTCTTATTATAACAAATTACTTAAAATTTTAGTTATTATATATATAAAGAACACAAATAGAGCATTCTAGGAAGTAACTGAGGAAAGTTCATCCAGTCCTGCAACTTGATGTATCACGCAACACACCCCTCTACTTGATCCAAAAATGCGCTGAACCTCAGGAAATATATATCGCACTTTCCTTTACTTGGAATATCAGCTTAAAAATTTATTAAAGTGGGAAAATCAGTCATCTTGACATCAACTGCAATTTCCCTGTAGATCTTCGTAGTGCGTTGTAGTGTGTGGGCAGCCATTCGAGCGGCATTGAATTCCAAATATTCGATATATTTAGTATATGAGATTAGCATTGTTTGAATTGGGAACTG
This sequence comes from Siphlonurus alternatus, assembly GCA_949825025.1. Lineage (NCBI taxonomy): Eukaryota > Metazoa > Arthropoda > Insecta > Ephemeroptera > Siphlonuridae > Siphlonurus > Siphlonurus alternatus. The sequence goes on along the minus strand of OX463782.1, from coordinate 15,836,296 downwards.
CTGAGGCTTTTAGTCAAATCACCATCTCTTTATACTAAAAAAATTAATTACTCAAAATAATAATAATAATAATTTTGTCTTTTATTTCATGCAATAGACTAAAAATATTTTTAGTTTACCATCGGAAAAAATTGAGAAATGGCCGATTCATTCATGTTGATTTCATGTCGCGCGTTATTGATATTATAATAATCCTTAAAAATCGGCTACTTCCAAAGAATATGCAAAATTATTTGTATATGGTCACCAACTCTTTCAAATTAAAATATAGTACAATATTATAGAAGTTATAGGGATTAATGTCATTGAAATTATTTCATAAACATTAATTATAGAGAAAAAAAATTAAAACTTTTGCTGAAGTTGTCATGATGTTGTCCTTTTATATTATAATATTTATTGATGAAACACCGCTGTGGTGCCCTTTTATTATACATAAACAAATTATGTATATTAAGAAAAAATAAAGATACTCATTTTATAATAATATTATTTTAATGAAGTAATTTTTTATTGTTAAATATTTCATTTATTTCAAGCATAATATATACCTAAGCTTGCTACTGATGGATGAGTGCTGCCGAGTTGTTTGATATTGTGTAAGGAAACCTATATATATATATATATATATATATATATATATATATATATATATATACAAAACACAGTTAAAACATAATTATATAATTGCATATTTTTTTATTGACATTTTTACAATTCAGTGTTAGTTCAGTGTGTTAGTTGATGTTTGTAATGTTTAGATATTTTATTATGGTAATTTTAACATTTCGAATTGACCAATATTGATTTTATTATCAATGTTCTTATAATTGCTCTGCAAAATGTATAGTGGTTGAAAAATAATTTGATTCCTTTAACATTAGCAAATTATAATGTATTATATTTTTATATAATATATACAGTATACATGCACAAGTAAAATAATTTACAAATTGAAATTTGATGAGTTTTTAGTGAATGCTTTCTTGATGAATTTTCTACTCTCCGTCAGCATAAGGTGAGAATGCGAAGAATGTGATGTTGAATAGATTCCATGTTTCTCAACACTTAAGACTCTTGAGAGCCTTTTGTTATGTAGGATATTAAAATTTATAGTTAATATTTGTTATCTCTAGATATAATAAGACTGGCACCAAGTTTAACTATTATATACATGGCATAAAGATTATTTTGGAGTTGACTAATACCGTAAGTATTAGTACCGGAAATACCAACAGCAGCAAAGTTAAACTATTCAACTATATATAATGAAGAATTTGAAAGCAGACAGCGATTTAGAAGGCAGGTGCCAGGTTGTCGGTCTTATAAGAAATAATTGCATTAACCAGTAATTAGAAGCATAACGAGTCATATTATATGGGTTCAATTATATCCATTCCGGCGTCGCAAGGATGAAGAAGACTTAAAGGCGCAAGAAATATTTCAATGATTGATTGGTTGGTATTTTGGGGCACATTTTGGTCATGCCCCCAAGAAGAAATATTTCAAAGAGCATGCAGAAAGTACTATTTTTATACTATATTTTCTCCTTGTCACCTTTATACGCTTGTAATAACGCTTTAACTTTAGCATAGCAAAGACTAATATAATACATAGATATATAGACAACACCATTCTGTCACATATTTTTATATACTGTATAAAGCCTTGCGGGCTATAATCATTATCATCATGAAACCTATAATGGTAATTAATAAGTATTTTTCCTTTCACGAAAGGTGATTTTAATTATTGGCGTGTGGCGCCTGTATAAGACAGGATTTCATGTCGCGCGCTATTGACGACGATGTTGGAGAATCCAAGGCTCCAAATATAGAGAGGTAGGTCAGAGTAGCGGTGACCTTTGTTTGAGGTCGAGAGAAAGATGATGAAAACCATTATTTACTGTCCAAGTTCTTGATGACATTAAAATTCTACAGCTTAGTTCACTAAAATTATGAATTTTATCAGTATAGATATCGTTAATATAAACTTGTTGTCTATTTTAATGACCTTGTGTGTCTAACCACTTTAATTTTCTAAGAAAAACCATCATTGGTTGGTTTCCTTTTCTCTTATTCTTCTTCGGTCAATTAAAAGTATATGTTTTTATTTATAATATCGGAATATCGCACGATATATTAAACTATTATTAGAATTATTTATATTATATACACTCAAGGTTATGTTATTAAACTTCCTATTCTTATAATGGTATTATAGTAATGGTACAATCACTATATATTATTATTATTTATTATAAATTATAATATAGATAATAAGCTTTTGTGTATACATTTTGTAATTAATAGATTAAAAATCTTGTTAGTAACATTCACTACTTTGTAATAATAATTAAAGGTTGCTTGTAAGGGGGATTTTTTTTTTTTAATTGCATTAACTTGCATGATGAGAAATGATGTATGAGAGACTGCTTGCCGCCAGTTTGCTTTTACCATTATTGCTTGAGAGGATGATGATGGGACCGGAATTCGTGAATTTTCCGCCTGTCTGGTTGTGACGTCATAGCATCGAGGCCATGGCCAGTCGATCTCGGGTGTCTTTTTCGCCGCCGCCTGGAGAAAGAAAGGCAGCAGCAAGTACACGGTCACTACGTCACAATTACTTGTATATATTATAATTTTAACGCTTATAATAATATAATAATTATATATCATGCAGCTACTTGGGAGTCATAATAGAATATTTATGTACAAATGAATTAATTTTAAAAATCGCTTCTAAGTCAATTATGGGTCTTTGGATAATCCTATATAATGAATATACTATGTATATATATAATTATATATATAATTGAAATAAAATAATAATTTTTTAATAAGTTCTCCACCCTAATCCACCATAAGAAAATCCTATCTGCTATTTTTAACAAGTCCTGTACTATATCTAGAACTTTGTATGTTTGTTGATAACAGACATCACCTGCATAACCTGTATGAACACCAATATAAACCTAGCTCTCTACCTTCAGTTTGCTATAGGGAATTACTATATTAATTCCTTTGGGCACATTTTATCCGCAGCAGCATCAGAGAAGTTGTATAGTGAGTGTGTGGTGTTGCCGATTGGTGGGCAAGCAAGGTTGGCGCATCATTGTGTGCACCACCACTAGCCTCAGAGGGTTGGCTGTCTGGACCCAGGCGAGACGCCTCTCTACCCCTATATTTGGAGGACGGCAATAGCAGCGTCGGCGCGCGTCGGGACGCTGTGTGTATATACTGCCGTGGTCGCAGTTCAATAACTGCTACCACTCGCTTCTCGTTCTCCCACACAGAGCACCACCACCCTTTTGCCCACCCGTCGCGTCACTAGCAACCCCTCCTCCCCCGCCGCTGACACTTTAAATAATATATTCGTACCGCAGTGGAGCGGCAAATGTCCTCCTGATATCGCTTGTGCTGCGATTTTATATAGAGTATATGTATATTATAGTGGAAGAAGAGCTAAAAACTCAATACTGCCTGAACTGAATGGATGCAATGAACCGCCAAATTTAAACTAACAGTTTAATTGATTTTTTTTTTATGAATTGAAGCGTTTGATTGACTTAACTATTTAAATTGATAAAAAAATGTAGCAGCTGAATTTTTTATTCATTTTTTATAGTAATGTCAAAATTTTCCCATTGTTTATATATTTTTATATAAACTTTGCAATTTGCATGCTTATAATTCGCTAATTCACGCGCATAGATCGTATTATTTTTACTCTTTTGCCATGATAAAATTGTGACTGGTGATTTCATTTATACATATTAAAGAGACCTGTTCATCAGATTTTATACCATTTTTTCCCCCCCTAAACCTGCTTTAATATAATTATGTACAACATAAAAATACTTTTACCATTTCATGATGTCACTTAAATACACAGCGCTTAGTAAAACCTGAACTTCTTAATTTAAAATAATATGTCATGTTTAATTTAAAATGACAGTAATGGCTATTTTTAGCAATTTTTATTAAAAAAAATAGCTCTAGTACTTGTAATTATATAATAATATATATATTATCTATACACACATTACATGTGTAAATTTGTTGCTTCGAATTAAATAAGGATGTATTATAGCAAAATAATGATAAGTACTAAAACTGTTTTGCTCCTAGGTCCTTAATTCGGAGCAACAAATTTACACATGTTAACTTATGTGTGCATAAATATATATTATTTATAACAGTATAAATTATAAAATGATGTTTATGTTGTAATATCGGCCATATATATATTGTATTCTAATATTTATAAAGTTTACAAGCGTTACGATATTTGTTATACTGACTTAACTAGATACATTTTCAATAAAGTTGTTAAAAGGATACGTATTTATTATATTAGAAGAGTTTACTAACATTATATACAATTGCTGAACTTTCGTTTGTTTATGTTTGAAAGTTTGCATACCTTACAGGATAATATGATGTATTATTAACATGCTGGATATATATAAATTAATTATTTTAAAACTGAAGTCAATATAACAATAAATTTAATTAGAGTGAATTTAACATTGTGTATTTATATAGTATTCATTATAACATTTTAGTTGTATATTTATATGATGAAGTATATAAATAAAATACATTAGTTTTAATATACGCAATATAAATAGAATAGATGACGTACAAAATGCACTACACGTGCTTAATTTTCAATTTTTAACCTTGCAGCTCACAGCCAAACCATATAATTATATTATATTATCTTGTATTTTGGCTCCCTTATAGGAGAGCACTATGACATCAATCTGCCACATAAATACACTGCATGGTGTACGGACCTGTATCTACTCACGTACACCAGACCCATTGACAAAGTATCACAATCCTATATATAACAACGATCACCTGTCTGCGCTCCAACGGTGTGTTTACTCTTCTGATTTTATAGTTCTAATTTATTCCGATCCATTCAATCCATTCTACGAAGATTTTTTTTTTTTTTTTATGTTTTCAATCTCTGGTGGAATATATTATTTGCTAAAAATAATTCTTCGAATTCGTCATGTTCATGAAAATGTTTGGAAGCATCAGACATTACAGGAATTTTCATTCTCCATTCCATCAAAAAACCCCAAGAGCTATCGGTTGGCTGGTTCTGGCAGAGCAGTGAAGAAGAAGGAGAAAGGTATGCATGAGTCGGAGTCGTCGAACTTTTAGGTTGCTTGTGCTTACTGACGAGCTATCGATCGCGAGGCTATATAATACAGCAACTAGCATCAAGTAGCGAGCGAGACGGACACTTAGAAATATAACCATGCATAAGCCAAAGTCAGACAAATATAAATATCTCCCTGTTATTATACCTGTCAAATACTCAATCGGAAGGAACCACATGCAGCTATATATATAAAATGTAAATGTGTTGTGTCACCAGTTTTAGAAGCTGTTCTGCTGTCGGTGCCTTCTCCTTGCATGCCGCACCCTGGTCCTCGTGCCGTTGTGACGTCACAGCCACACCCAGTACTGTAGACCAGACACCCCCGCCCCAACGTGCACCCCACAAGGTCCCGCCCACCCACTGCGACGTCGCCGCTAATTCAACCATCAATTTGTCTCCCCACAATAATGGAGCCTCCTTCTCACGTCGCTTATACTATATTTTTTTTTAAGACGAGCTAATAAGTTATAAATATTTTTTTATATAATATACAACAATATTGTGCTACCTTGGTTGATGAATGATGTAATAACCCGTCCCGTCAAAATTATTGTTTCAAGTAATATTGTAATTAATATATTTATATATAATTTATGTATATAGAGTATAAAAAATTAAATGGAAAGACAATACAATGAGTTTTAATAGTAACAAAATAAATCAAAAACTTGTTTTTAAATATTATTAATAATAATAATAATATATAATAATAATAATAATAATAATTTTATTTCGATCATATATTATCAAATTATATAAATATACAGAATATACAATTAATAATTTCAATTAACAAAGTTATTTCTGTGTCACCAGCATTTTCCTGGAAAGAACTATTATATCAAAGAGATTTTTTTTATTTAAATATTTAATCACGCGGCAACATGACGATTGTAATAAAATTTCTTTGTCTCTTTGTTTCATTGAAACTTGATACTCGATGACTTGATTCATCGTAATGTTTATATACCGCGGTATATTTTGTATATATAATGAATGTTTCTTTTTTCCGCGAATTAATAACAAGTCCTTTCTAAGAGAGTGAAAGAGCTTTATATAAACTCAAACAAACACATTTTTTTTTATCATTATTACTAATATTTTCCTCGTAATGATAAAATTTAAATTTTAATCCATAGTAATAAAAAAACTGAGAGATTAAAAAAAAAAATCTTTTCCTCTGTAAAATCTAAGCTATAGCGTGATTTCACCCTCTTTGTTCTGTACGTAAGGCGTGTACATGCAGCCAAATAAGGTATGATGGCGTTGGATTGCGATGCCGAGTATGTCGGTATGTCGACCATTTCCGATGTTCTCATCGCAGCATCCGCTCTCAACGCTTGAAAGGAGCAAAGTATTCAAAGATTATCTATCTATACTGCTTCGTGACGTCATAGCTTCATTAGGAATAAAAAGAAAGAACATATATATCAATACGCATGCAACTGATTGATGCTAAAAGAGCTATAATGTCAAAAGAACACATGGTCAGCATCCATGATGACATCACCAATCCTTTGTCCTCCCATTTACTTACAAAAAAAGATTGGGCGCACGTAAGATCCTATACGGAGCAATTTTTCGATCGCTTATTGTTAACCCTCTAAATAAGTTATGTTTGCAAATTTAAAATTACGAATTGGCACTAACCTTTTACGTTTGCTGCTATAAAAATTTTATTATTTGCCTTGGGTCAGTTTAATTAAAGAGCATCTAAAGAATTTCGCGGTAGTAGTGTTTTGACTTTGAGCCGAAAAAACGTGCGCAGAAGGGTTGCGCGCCGATGCGCGGTGGTTGTAGCAGGAGTCAAAATCAGCAAACGAACATGATGACTATAATAATTTTTCTGATGGATACTGACCATTCTTGGACTTTTGAACAGTGCATGAGTTCATAGAATTTTATATCTATATACATGTTATTTATATTTTGCACACCTATATTAATGTTTATCATAATTATAATATAGTAATAAAAGGTGTGCAAAAAATAAATAACATGTACACTATGTACAGATATAAAATTCTATGAACTCACAGTTCAAAAGACGATCGAGAGGTAGCAAAGTTTGCAGACAGTTTCGAGGGAGTTGCAGGTCGTGGCCTGCAGAAGGAGCAGGCATGTCCGGCCGGCTGGTTGGTTATCTATCTGCACACCGCAGCAGATTGGCATTTCGCTCGCATCCTTTAACTTATCCTCCTTGCTTGTCTTATCGCGCCGATGTCGTGTGAGGAAAAAATAGCGAATGTGACGTAGGCGTCAGTTTCGAAGGAAGTGTTAGAAATTTATTTTTGTTCAGAAATCACTTCCTTCGTGGCTTCTAAAAGTAACAATAAAAACTTTAATTAAAAAGTAAAATATGCAATATCATCAATACATTTTGTAAGAAGGAAATTTTAGATCTTTTTTTTTTTTTAAAGAAATATGACATCTTTAATTTCCTGTATCTGGTGTTATGAGGAAAAAAACAAGCATACACATTATTAATGATTATAAATAATATGCAACCCCAACTGTATACATTTTTGCCACAATCAACGTTATTTAATGCAATGCTATATCATTATTATAAACATTGTGTTCAACTGCTAATTGAAGTTTATACAATGCATTTTATGTTATCAACTTTTATCGTGTTTTCTCTTGATCTTTCCTCACGGTTGTCTCACATGTGTGCGGGTGGTCCCTATGGAACCAAGTGGTTGCATGTTGGGGGAGAAGAAATTCTTCAATATCACGGATCGTGGGCAGACAGTGAGCGGGTCTCGCATTTTTTTGCCCTTGAGAGGCGTAGGAGGTTCCTGGCAGGCCATTGTTGTCGCGACATCGTTGTTGCTGCAGTGCATGCAGCAAGGCTTGTTGGGCTGCCGCCGCCATCATCGCCGCCCGTCGTCGCCGCGCGCTATCTCGTCTGACTTCCGGGCAAACAGCAAGCCCCTTGTCGGCTGGAGCGCTGCTCCTCGTGGGCCGCTCCTCACTGCTGCCTGCTGCCTGCTTGCTCTGCTGGTCGTGCACTCTGGTGTCTCTGGTCCCGGACTAATACCAAACACAACCCCGCCTTAACTTTACGTAACATCCCGGCTAGATAATTTTTATTTATTTGTATGTTTCGTGCATAAGATACAGCCCATTAGTAACACATGCATGGTGCGTGTATTCACAGATTATTTCATATAATAATTATCACAAATTGCAAAGAAAATGTAGTTCCAGTATTCAAAAATTGTCAAGAAACCAACTTTATTTTCTTATTATTATTTTTTCCTCCTTGGTTTTACCATAGGTCTGTTGCAATCTTATCAACCTTCTTGACTTCCCCCTGAGGCATATCTACATAATAGAAAATTCTGTCCCCTGGAGGATCTGTAGAGAAAAGATAAATGCAATTGGGGAGTCAGGAACATATTCTGATGTGGAAAGCTGGGATTGCAAAAGTGCCACTTGCTTGTTGCAATGTATAATATATACCGGGTGTCGTGATGGATGTTTGGTTACGAAAGATGGATCACAATATTCATAATCGAGTTGCAGAATTTGGTCATATCCGACCGTCAGGTCGTCAGATATCAAAAGAAGAAAAATTGTATATCTTAGGACATAATTTGTTAAATAAATTGTAACTTTCTTCAACCGTTTTACTATTTTTTTCTTTCATTTTTTTTTTTTAATCTTGCAGCTGTTATTTTACATAAATTGAAAATGCAGTTGTAATTGTTTGCCATAAATATAATCATATAAATATTATTAAAAATATGTATAAAAAAATCATAAATATTTGTATAAGAATAATGTGTAAGTGTATGCCATTATATTAATTTGTGTGTTTACAGTTCTTTTGTTTATATACTTGTATAACATATGTGCATATTATATACAGTATTGTGTATAACAGCTAGTCATTACAAAAGAGTAGTAACTTAAAACAGCATGCAGTACTAATAAAGCCATGTCTATATCATGTGTTTTTTGTTGCTTGGATTGCAGGAGAAGAATTCTTTCCTGAACTACAACGTGTCTTGCATATTGACGTTGCCTCCGTACCAGAGACAGGGCTACGGTCGGCTACTCATTGACTTTAGTAAGTACAAACATTTAATAAAATGGTGTAAATAACCTCTTGATACATGATGCCTGCTGTCATTCCCATGTACACAATATTTTGGCAAAATGGTAATTACTATAGCTTACGGCCTGTCAGACTTCTCTTTCATTTTTCATGCAAAGGACACGTGATGTCATGTCATAATTTTAGGTTATTATTTTACTGTAGCATAATGCTCATAACTTTTAAGTACACATCGTCGCCTGAGAATAGAAGTGCCTTAAGCACCACGAAGTTTTGATGCAAATGTGAGCCTTATGTTACAGTATAGCATAAGGCTCATCAACATTTGCATCAAAACCTCGTGTTGCTTATACAGAACACTTATTATATTCTGAGGCGATGACATGCAATGTGGAATAAATCATGTGTCTTATTGTATATATTTTATTACATATCCAATAAACTTGGTCAATTAAATATATATTTTAAAAATATGTTAGTCTTTTTATACGCTGGAGAAATTTCACTTATTATTAAAAAATAATCATACATAGTGTATAATACTGCAAATAAGTACATGCAAGTTCAATTTATTTCATTTATAATACAGATATAAAAAGTAATTCTATATAGCGCAGCTGCAGATCAATATAGTGGTGCTTGGGGAAAAGTATATACAATAATTTTGGAATTAAAAAATTTGGAGTAGAAATAGTAATAAACATCAACATGATGCAGTAAACATCAACAGTGCAACATAGCACTGTACAGTTTACTGCAGTATGCAAACAACCAAATCAAAATAATACCTTTATAGTAAAACAAGTTGAACTATGTGGCGCATGCTTCTTGCAACGAGCACGATTTTTAGGCTAGCTTTATAGTTGCAAAAAAATTTATTGATTAATTAATTTATTAATTATATTTTAATTTAAAATTTTATTAAATATAATATTATTTATATCTCCGGTAATTGGCATGTAGGAATTACACACCAGATAAAGGAAACACAAGAATTATGTTTTTTAAGTAAAAATAGATTGAATTTTATCTGTAACTTATGACAGTGCAAAGAATTAGAATAATACTGGTTACGCTGCTGTATATGTTGAGATTTATTATAATAATCATCCATTCAGGTAAGAGTCCTTATCCGCTCCAGTTAGTCCATGTGTTGTAGGTAGTTTATATAATAATAATTATCATTGCACTGCATATATATGTCACATATATAATAAGTATAATAACAATAACATAAATGATAGTATATAATACTATATATTATAAGCTTGTATATAAATTAATATTATTGACCGTCAGGTCATAAGTAAGAGATGAATGAAAGAAAGCAAGTTTGATAATAAAGAGTAAAAACGAATGATAGTTTGGTAATGAGAAGCAAGGATGGACGCTAGTTCCGTAATGAGAATGCTGCGCCGTCCAGACCTGAGCTTATATCCTCGGTGCAGGGGCACGTCACAGATTTATAACATGATGGGATGTTTTTCGCAACTCCAAGAAAGTGTTTGACCACGTAACCTGCCATAAATATTGAGTATTTATGTCATACTCTCGCATGTTCTTTTACCTTTTTAATAATAAACGAATATATTATAGAAATAAGAAATAACACTAATTTTAATTTTAACAATTAAAATAAATATTAGATATCAAAATGAAAATATTAATAATGTGAGATATGTTAATTCCATTCTGTAAACTTATGGCACCTGTATTGCGAGCGTCGAGACCGTCGAGTGAATGTTATAATTATAATATGCGTTACATTATACGCGCGGAATTCATATTAGTATGAAACGTATGAACGTCTCGCCGTCAGAGTGTAGTGTAATAAGAGTAACAAGCTACATTGCATGGCAGGTATATGAGGTATAACTTAATGAATAATACATTCTCACAAATTGCTTATACTAATTTCAGTAATAGCATTTTTATCATACACTATTTACACTATATAAGAGAGTAACTAATATAATAGGTGTGTATAAAAACGTAAATATAATAGGATAATATTATACGTAGTATATATATATCGTATATTTTATATTCAGCACAAACCGTGTTTACCCGCCAAGGTAAGAAAGAAAATTTAAAAGTCGAGCCGGGGTGGGACTCGAACCCATATCCCTTGCATTCGCGGCATCATATACGAATATTTTTTGCATGCATGCATGATAAAAGTGCGTTAGTTTATCCAGGAACAAGAAACAGTTAATTTCTCACAAGTTTAATTAAAACTAATGAAAACGCTGTACATAATTCATTATTATATATTAATTATAAGAATGGACACATATAATATTGTAAATATGCACCTATAATTATTTTTAACAATTAAATAATGAAATATTGAGACATATCATGGTATAGATTGACATGAATATATGAATAAAGTATAATATGTTATATATTGACTCTAATATATTTATAACTTAATCAGTCAAGTCAATATACAGTCTGTATAATATATATCATAATATTATAAAGTATAGTTGCAAATATTGTAATGCATCGAGGAAAGTTCGAGACACACCCTTATCCAGAATAATATATTTCTATCTATTTCTGGCAATATTTTTATGGTCTGTTATATAAATTGAATAGAAAAATCATGTTGGTTTGATAAACTAAATGATATTATATATTATATCCTCTCTCTGTTATATTATTTGTATTGGTGCGTGTCACAGCGATCATCCCTATATCTAGTATTGAGAAATCTCTCTATCACATCATGGTGTGACGCAAGAAATCATTATTGCTAAGTGGTCAGCAGCATCAGGGGGAGACAAACTTGCTGGTGACTCATTGGTCCAATTTGAACTGAACTATATGCATGGTGAGAGTGCATGCTTGCTTGTGGCTATTGTGTATAAGGAGAGCGAGGTGATGGTCGCCACTGCTGGCTAGCTGATCGATCGTACGTTCGCCGGCCAGACAGAAATACTCGCCCTCTCGCCACAATAGACATCATCGCCGCCGCAGTGGGACGTGGTTTCGAGGAAATCGCCGAGTCGCTTGCGAGAACTCGTTCACCGCACTCAAAGAGCCTTTCGAATAATATACCGGCCGGCCGCCGGGTCAAGCAGCAAGCTAGCCTAGCGATTGACACATCTTGTTAGAGTACAATTTTATATACCAAACGTTTTCTTTAATCTTTCTCTTTGTCATCGACTGCTCTAAATTGTACAATTGTGAACTTTCAATTCACAGTGAATAATACAATACAATTCTACCTTATTACAGCTCATTATATTATTTTACAATAAAAGTAAATGATGATATCCATGCATCCAAATTTTTATTTACATAAAATTCAGTCAAGATGCATGTTTCTTTTATAAATTTGTACAATTAACGTTCATTGAGTTGACTGAGCTTATATACATGCAATCATTAGCTATATTTGTATTGACGTGCAGAAGTTACTTTATTAATATTTGCAAGTATGTTTTATGCTTGCTCACGAACCGAGTACTGACAGCGAAGAGTGCGAGAAAATAGAGGCGGGCGGTGAGTTATGTTCTCTCCTCTCGTTAGTAAGTCTGCTAGTGTTTTCTCGAGCTGCTGGTGAAGCCACGCGTGAGGGCCGTAATACCGACGCCGCGGAGGCGCGAGACGAGACACACACAGACAGACTTGCTTGTGCTGCCGCTGCTACAGTTGCTGCACGCAGACCAAACATCAGCGCATACCTCAGGCGGCACCAAGAACACTCCTTTCTCCCTACTTGCCTCCCCTGCGTAAACTGTGTGCTGTGCGAGCTCGTGGCCTGTTGCTAGGCCACGCCAGCCACTACTCTTCTTCTATTCTTCGCACCCGCTTCAAACCCTCAAACTCGGTAATGCATACATGTCGTCTGATTTAATGCAGTCGTCTGCACGGTGGTAATGACTCAGTACTTGAGGCTGTGTACTGAACGTGACTTTAGTTGTAATGAGAAAACGTTCAGTCCTGAGGTAGATGATTAAACCGTCGCCCGTGACAACACTACCAATAAAAAGTATGCCATTCAAATCAATCCCTTTAGAGCCCCAATCCTCAAGATTTATTGGCTCAAACTCCAATGCAGGTCAACTTGACCCCAATGTACTCTCTTGACCCCAAATTTCAATTCAAACATCTCAAAGTCTCAAAAGATAATATTATTACACATTATAAATTTATTTCAAATTGTTTTAAAGACATTTCTGTTTTCTTATCAATTAAATTAAGAGTAATTGGCAAGAAATTCAGTTTGTGGTCAGTGATCATGCAATGGTGCGTTTAATTTTAAATGTAACTATATTTATTTTATTTTACATTCTCAAAATAATCTGCATAATTATACTGAGGAGCAAAATAATTTCAGACTTTGCTAAGAATTAGTGGTTTTGCTATTACCAAGAATTAAAAAATATTTATAAATAATATAAATATATATACCGTCAAAGACGCAGTAGTATTAATTAAGTGAACGAGAGCTATAAAATGGAGATATTTTCTATTTAATGATGCGGAGAAATAATAATGAACTGTCGACTGTCGGATTTATAACATCTTGTCAGTTGAAATATAATTTTTGCATAAGCCCATCCTCAATTTCTCTTATTATGTTTTATTGTTTTTTTTTTTATATATATTAAATTATTCACTGCTGTTTTCCATTTTTTTATGTAATATAATTAATTAATTTACATCTTCGTTTAAAATTCATATAATTTATTTCATTTTCTCCGTAAAAAAATATAAAATTTTATGGTTTAATTAACATCAAAATATTTTAAAATTTATCCTGACATGATCAATTTATGTTTAGAACATTAATTTTTATAACTCACAAGATGCCATGGTTTACAAACGTGTGAATTTTTTTAAAGAAATGTGTTAAATTATCAATGAGCTATTATAAGTTATATTCTAAAAGTGATGTTAATTTAAATTAGTTAGGCGATAAACTTGAGCTAGGTGGGGTTAAAGTGGCGAGACATGAGGTAATTTCACGGGCCTGTCTTATAGTTTGCTATGATAGACGAGCCCAGCTGCATGGTCTCATTGGACCGCTGGTAATGCTCAATTACCTCACCGACAAGATTATCACAAAGTCACCTGTTGCAGCATCTTGTATCAGTTTGTAAAAATTTTATGCCATTTATTTTTCATGGCTTAAAATTTAAAATTTTAACTTTAGCAGTCACGAGGATGAGGTAATCGATGACATATTATATCGGCCATCCTGACTGAGGGTTTTTATACCATTCTTTTGCCAGACCTTAATTATGAAATGAAATTTTATATAATGTATATATTATAAATAAAAAATAAAACATAGATCTATGATGTCCATCACTAAACTTAACCCACTCAACTTTTCTTTATATTTTATCTATACAATGCATGGTTATATAATTATGTAATTGTGAACTTCGAGGTCAAAATTTCGCCATGACCAAAAAGAAGTCTCGTTTTAATCGTTGAATACATTTTTTATACCTTATGTAGTTAAATGCATGTTAAATAAATGCAATATGAGGGTTACTGCTAACGCAACATTCGAAGCCTGTGTTTGTTGTCATTCATGGTTCCTTATTATTTCCTTTTGTATTTATAAAAATACAGTACAGTGTGTAAAAATCAATGGTTATACTGTATATATAATATTATTTTGCTGACTACTGTCTTCGCCAACTAGTGTATATACATTTAAATTCACCGGGAATGATTGTGACACCAAAGAAAAAGCTGTGAATTTATTTAAAAAAATATATTCTGATAATCTTCATTTCTCTTCTGCTTTAAACTTTAAAAGGGAGAAAAAAAATAACTTTAACATTGGGAAAGATAAGAGATGAACAAACGAGCATTATAAGCTATTATGTAGAAATAACTTATAAAAGTAGCATCTTACATCACACGGTCGACAGTATTTTACCATTTTTACCTTTACAAACAAAAAGTTTTCCCCACTGTATCTTTAGACGATGATAATTTACCTCTAAGACATCTCACCAACTTCCCCCTTAACTTTCAAGGTGTCTAAAAGATTTTTCTTTATGTTTTCCCAACTAGCTTCTGTTGATGGACCGACAACATTAACGTTACTTATGGAGAGGAAAAAAAAAAAAAAATGAAAATGATGCACTCACTTTTCTTATTTGAATGACTCGACTAGACGTTATACAGTATAATATATATTAAAATAATTTTATTTCGATCGTTGGCTTTACAGAGCTTACAGCATAGATCACGTCAGAATTGTTACATAGATTATTATACAGTATATATAGTATTCTATACATAACAGCTTATACTTAAATGTAATTAATATTATTATGAATTAACATATACATAGGCATACACAAATAATTATGAATAAATTTATACTATTAACATAAGGCCTGTTCGTAAACCCTGCTCGGTGTACACTTTCTGCACCCAATCGACCTTATATCCCATGTACATAAGGTCGATTGGGTGTAGAGAGTGTACACCGAGCAGGGTTTACGAACAGACTTATAATATATTCATTATTAACAGGTTCTTTAATCTTGGTAATTATTTTTAAATATATTTTGAAAATAATTCAAGTTTTATATATTTGTTGTTTGTTTTGGTAATGGGTATATTTTTTATTGTTATTATTAAATTGCATGTTGCTCATTTTATTGTTATTTATGTATTTTAAAATACATTTCTGTTTTTAAACACGTGAATTACATGCAGAAATTGGGGGGGGGGGGGAAATTGACAGGAAACGTGTTGTCCTGATGACCTATATAAGTAACATTGAGGCATTATCCTTTTTGCATGGCATTCAGTTGCTCTGCTGACTTGATGCTGGTGTTGCATGGTGGCATGCAAGCGTAATGTGTGGCGCGTAACTTCTTATGCATAATATATAAAGGTTTAGAGACATAGAGACTATATATATATATATATATATATAGTAATATAGTCTCTATGATAAAAGTTAGCATGCACGAATATCAAAAGTTCAGCCGGGACATCCGTGATTGCTGCTGATTGTATACTGATGTATAGTAATAAAAGACACGCACAGACCACGAACAACTGTCATAAGATAATAGCACGTGTGACTTTTATACTGTCCACCACTTTTCCTGTATTTGCAATTTCCCTATATATAACCTCATATCCTCTCCAAGTGTCAAGGAAATGGAAATTTGGTCAAGCTTTTTACGTATATTAAAGAAATCATATTGTAGCCGGTAGACTATATACATGCAGCATACGCGCGTGAGAAGTGGTAATCAGGGGGACTACTTTAGTACAGAAATAATATAAAATATGCACAAAGGACTTAACAAACAAACGGCAATGGAATTAATAGTATAAGCTCAACACTGGAAATCAAAGTGACTTTTGACCTATGAACTTCACGCCGTGCATGCAGGATATTAATATATTGATTTAGCAGCTTCATACTCTTTGAATATTAAAGCCACGTCAAAATTCAGATCATATAATACATATATAGCTTTTTTGGTAAATATTTCATTGCGATTATAGCTACTAATGCAATCTGCACGGACAAAAAATTTAGCCAACGGTTAGTAAGATTTTACCAACAAAAGGCGGGTCGAATCTCACTAAGACAGTAGCTGTGTAAAAATTTAATTTTTGAGTTTGCTAAATTTTGTATACTGAAAAGTAGCTAAAATTTACTAACTTTTGCAGTAAAATATTACACTAATGATGACGTAGAAGTTAAAAATGTGTTGCGTAGTAAAATTTTACGGCATGTTGGTAAAATAGAAGGTCAGTAACTTGGTAAAATGTAACTGGCAGTGCTAGTAAAATTGTTCTTCCTTTTACTGCAGGATTTTACTAACTAAATGTTGGTAATTTTTTGCATACCTTAGGCTTTTAAATTTTACATACTTTTAATTGTTACTAAATATCTACCGCCTATATGCAAAGATGAGGTCAAACTTTAAGTCCGGATTAACTTTGTTGATTTCGATTGATGCAACAATAAAAATCAACAAAGTAATCCGGACTTAAAGTTTGACCTCATCTTTGCAAATCAGTGGTAGAAATTTAGTAACAATTAAAAGTATGTAAAATTTAAAACAGACTCTTTGCGTAAAAAATATTTTCACTTAATAGAGCTAATGTTAAAAATTATGTTTTTTTTTTATTACTACTACTTATTGTCATGTATTGATCACATGATCACACACACAAATCACAAGAAATTTGTATTAAAAATAAATATTTGATATCCTACTTTAAAATAATCATCGAGTGCTAATAAGTTAATTAAAATTACAAATTATTAAGGACGGGAACACTTTTATAATAATTACAAAAAAAATTTAAGAAATTAAGTTAATGCATTTATTGGCTGATGAAAACTCAGATTTACAAAAAAATGAAGTTTGAATTAAAATCACTTCAAATAATAAAATTTTATAATCCGTGTAAGTCTTTTGAAACAATTAAAACGATGACTGCCGTATCTCCAGTACAGTACCCAGTGTAGAGAAGAATGTCCCCGCGAGGGTACCGTACGTGGGTCAGTCGTGGGTCGTGGATGCCGTGTGGGTCAATCAGTGGGCGAGGGTCGGTTACTGATATGTGTGGACGCCGTGGATAGTTCGCTGTAAGGTGATAGTGCGATCTAGTTCTGCGGTTGGCAACAGAAAAGACTCATCCCTCATCGCGATGTCACACCAAACCGCGCATCGTTGTCCTGCAAACATGATAATAATTAGACTCGGTACAATTAATGCAATGAACGTTACATTACCCAACAATAATTTTGATATGGTACACTCTACTTTTGTAGCCCTATATAAATATTTTCGTACTCTGACGTGCGTTTACAAGTTACAATTACGTTCACATGACGCTGTTTAATACGGATCCGTACACAACAGATATTGTGTGATATAGTGCATGTTTTTCTTATGAGGCGTCGTCAACGGATATGTAATAAACACCGTCATGTGAACGTAGTAGTGAATTTTGCAATATACAAACTTGCAATGCAAATCTCCTGTGACAAATTAAAGTAACTAAACAGAAATAACAAAGAAATTCTACAAAAATTGTAATGATCGACTGTATGTACATTGCATACTTCTAAAACACAAGAAAAATCAACAAATTATCATATTTGCTTACCTTATAATATAATCAGCCTGATGATCAGCTTGATGATCACAGTCATTTATCGATAATTTGCTTATTCCTGGGGTACTTAGAGCACTTTTAATTAGATATATTTCAGCACAGAAAGTTTTTGCAACCAGTTTGCTCAAATCGCACAAGCCAAATGAAGAATCCCAACGTTTTTTTTGAAAACAGGATGTTGTAGTTTGCACAATTTTACCATGTATGGTAAGATTTTACAATTCAGTTATGTTCTTTTTACAACGTTTAACGTGCTAGCGCCAACGTGCTGTGGACGTTGTAAACATCAGCTACTTATAAATAGTAAATTTTTACCAACATTCGCGATTAACAATTTAAGGCATTACAACATGCTAGCACCAACTTGCGAACATTGTAGGTTTTAGCTACTACGTGGTAAACTTTTACTAACATTCGATAGTAACATTTTATGACGTTATAATATGCTAGCGCTAACTTGCGAACATTGTAAATATCACTTACAAAATGGTAAACTTTTACCAAGTATTTTTTACAATGCTGAGATTGTAAATTTTGCAAAGCCCGTAGTAAAAATTTACAAGATTTGCTGTACAGTTCAACAAAAAGATTGTAAGTGTATTTCTTACCAAGTTTGCCTAGTAAAATTTTTTGTCCGTGTGCAGTATTAAAACGTTTATATATATTATATATATATATATATATATATATATATATATATATATATATATATATATATATATATATCATATTTTAGCATTTTGAAGATTGACGGCTACATCAATCGTTTTAGGTTGAAATATTGTATTATTAAATTATATTACCAGCATTCAAATTTCTATACTCAATTAGTATAAAATCAGTTTCACGCTATATTACAAATTAAATTTTTTATAGCTGCTCTATTATATAGAGTAATATATTTTCCACATTTATTATTTGCTTATCGCGTGCTTTACATTTATTTTATTCCAGTTGAATTGTCTTTAATTAGGTTGCTATTTTAAATATATTTAATTTATTTTTTATATCCTTTAGAATATTAACTAATTAAAAAGTATGATATAGTGTAATAAAATATTAATTTAACTCTATTACTTTTTCCCTGTGATATAATAATTTGGTCGATTGAAAAAGGTATAATTGGAAAGTGTAAGGAGGTAAAGTAGGCGTGAAGTGTTTTATTTTTTATATAAATTTGTGTCAGGTAACTCAGGTATAAGGCAGATTGAGGATATCCCTCGCATAAAATTTTATTTAACAATTAGGATATTTTAAAAATTGCAATAATTAAAGGCAGCATGCAAACTTTTCCGAAACAAAATTTTATGCTTTTTAATTTAGTATTTTGAATTTATTCATAATATAATTATCATGAAACAAGAAAACAAAGAAAAATCTAAACCATATATAATTTATATATAATACAAGTACAAGGAAAATATATTTATCGGAGACTTTAAAGTACCTGAAAGTCTCTGATACTCATATTTATGCAATGCTGCATGCATGTGGAATATTATAGAGGAGGCAATCCCATCATGCAGTATTCCGTATAATGTTGTATATATATATCGTATAATATACAGTAGAGTATAATACCATGCAGCCAGCTGCCAGCTTTTGAGAAGAAAGTCAAGAAACACAAGATAAAAAGGTATCAAAACATTTATTTTTTTTTATCATAAATTATTTTTGAAATAATAATTGAAAAACAAAAAAAAAGGATGTCCAGACCTCTGATGTATTCATGCAGATTCCTCCTCTCATTAGCACGGGCATACGCAGTGCTGCGTTCTTTGCTGCAGCTAGGCACGTCGTCACAAATGCAGCTGCAATAGTAAGTTCAAAAAGCAGCTGATCCTTCTTGCTGTATCATGCACTAATGGCTGCTGCTACGAGTGTGGCCCGTGATTGTATAATCAAGTCAATGAGTCTCCCGCTGGCAACACTTCTTATATAGATATAAACTAATTAGACATTTATACATACATAATATATATGCATTAATATTTATTTTTTTTTTATTGTATACAATTAAAATATATTAATATTAAAAGAAGTCAAGGTAATCTTTGTGTTTTTAATTTTATTATTATTATTGCAGCTGCATTGCAGGCTTTACTATACAGTATACTGTAATGATGCATTGCATATTAAAAGTATAGATATATAGATATTTCTCGTTATATTGAATGAAGGTAGATCATCATAGAATAGGAAAGGTTATAATACAAAAAGAAAATAATGTTATGATTACATATTATGTTATAATTTATTGAGATTCTACAGCGCATGGGTGTCACATTTAACTTGGTTATGGTCGTGTACCTTCGTCAAATTTCGTATTTTACAACGTTGCCGACGTTGCCACAATGGGGCGCAAAATTTCAAACACTGCTTGCGAGAGATGATCACTCGCTGCTGCCGCGTGTGCTCATGGCAACGTTGATCTGCCTCGCTGCGTTGCCAAATCTAATTGAGTGCGCCGCTTTGTGAAGTGCTGCTTGTTCTGAAGTTTAGCAACATTGCATTCAGCCTAGAAATACGACCATAACCAAGTTAAATGTGACACCCACTGTAGTTCTGTTATACTCATGATATTGTATCATACCCTCGATCATATTTTATTATTATGAATCCTCTTAAGTGGACTCGTTTAGAATCTAAAACTGATTAGTTCATTATGTTGCTGCATACACATTCAGGCGCGGATCCAGGGGGGGGGCTGGGGGGACTGCAGCCCCCCCCCCTCGAAATTTTGGATTTAACATGGGCAATATAGGCATTTCCCCCACTCCAATTTTTTTTTTTTAACATTGGCCTTATGGAGGCAGCCCCCCCGAAATTTTTTTCTGGATCCGCTCCTGTACACATGTGTTGTGTTAAAATCTATAATAATTCTCTAAATACCAGCACGATGTTTTGATATGCTCTGATGTGCATGTAAGTTCTTATACGTGCATGTAAATACAGTATAACCTCGTCGTGCTAACAGTATGGTAGCTAGGGCATCTTAATGCACTTATTTTAAGAAAACCAGGTTCTTCACTGTAAAGATATAATTTTATATATTTTAATATCATGCATGCATATTCTCAATATATATTTTTTTAAATATTATTATTTTTTTTTAAGATTTTATTTGCAATAAATTAATAATGAAATGCAAGTTCTTTATAATCCAATTACATAAGATATATGAATATATACATTATATAAATATATAATATTATATTATACCTCTATGATTATACGTATATCATTCATGAGTATATAAGACACGCGTTATTAAAACAAAAACTCCCAATCTTCATATAATATTTTTGAAGCTTTGAAGTGAAAAGTATAAATATATTAAAATATAATAGAGTATTGTCCTCAATTTTTTTTTATTGCAGAAATGGATAGAGCGTGCAAAGTTATGCTATCCTGAATTTTTTCTGATTTTTTAGAGCCCGAGAAGTATTTTTAAAAAAATATTGAAAGTCCTTTTTGTGACGTCACGCGGCGTCAAGTCCTATCTTTTTCTTAAGGAGCGGCGTCTCGTGACGTCACAAAAAGAACTTTCAATAATTTTTTAAAAATAGTTCCCGGGCTCTAAAAAATCTGAAAAAAATCAGGGTAGCATAACTTTGCACCCTCTATCCATTTCTGCAATAAAAAAAAATGAGGACAATATTTCATTATGTGTAATTGACTAACTGTATAATATAATACATATACATTTTTTTTTTTCAATGGGAAATTCTCTCACAACTTAAATTTTAATTTAACTACACTATATTATGATAGGTGACATGTTAACAATAAATTTGACTCAAGTTTCAAGTTCTTTAACTCAAATTTGGGGACTAAAGGGATTATTAGAATAAGGAGCAAAGTATGCAAACCGCGCGCATATCTGAAAACTGTGACGTATAAGAAACTCCCTATAGTTAACACACAACAAATGCCTGATATAATAGTTTGAGAGTCGAGGAGTGGTTGTCTATTTTACTAATATCAGTTTACTTTACGAGTGATAATCGAAAATACAAATTTATTGCATGAAAATTTCGTCTTCTTGGCAGTTTCTAGTTTCTACGTACCTTTTTGTCGCTAAATTCAGAAGAAGGAAGTTCTTTAAAAATTTTCCATGTCTCCAATTGACAGCCTACATGATTTTTATTTTTTATTGCAGAAATGAATGGAGGGTACCAAATTATGCTGAATTTTTTCAGATTTTTTTCATTTTTTGAGACCCAGAACTATTTTTAAATAATTATTGAAAGTGCGGCCACGCCCCCTGGAGGCGTCAATAGACGCCTTGGTCCTATCCTTTTTATTAAGGATTCAGGGGTGCCAACTTAACTTACAGAATTTTTAATAATTATTTAAAAATAGTTCCGGGTCTCAAACAAATCGGAAACAATTCAGAGTTGCATAATTTGGTACCCTCTATTCATTTCTGTAATTAAAAAATTTCATGTGGGTTGTCCATTTTGAAAATTGAATATAGTTTTACATATTACATTAATTTAATTAAATGCGTATATGCATCATTAATAATATATACTAACATTTTTTTAACAATTAAAATCTCGTTGACAACTTATAATAAAACATTATATGCTTATTTGAGTGTAATAAATAATAACGTCATCTTGGCATTTGTGAATCTCATTATAAGGATTGTTTGTTCCTTATACATATCTAGAGGTTATAAGCTGGAGGCGAGATATGCAGCGATAATATCTAAAGGGGTGATTCACGGCTCTTATAATCCACCCTCCATTAATTACTTGCCATGGCACACGACCTAAAGAAGAATCATCCATGACATTGCTTATATAAGCATGCACGTGTTCACTCTTCACGAAATGTGGTATGGTATAATACATCGGTGACGAGGAATAAGTGAGCGCCACAAAATGTTTGATAAATGTCGAGCATTTTGTTTTTACGAGCAGAGTATTAATTTACTATTTTTTATGTTCTTTTATTTTTTTTTAAAGCCATGTGTGGCATGTGTAATGATTTTTTTTTATTGAAACAGGAAGTTTCTAAAACTTTTTTTTTTTATTAATTAGTATTAGATGCTTGGCAAATGGACACTTTTTATGGGTGGCTGTTAGTGTTAGATCTATTCGAATTGATTTTTTATTGCCTCAATTAAATTTGTTATAAAGTGTTTTTTCCAGAGGGGAATATTTTTTTTATCTACAATTTAATTTAAATCAGGCATTTAGAAAACTGTAATTTTTATCAATTACACAGTACTTTTGTCACTGTGTATGCTTGTATTATCTTTTGTTGTAATATTGTGACGACAATGATTAATAATGACATTGTATTGAAAGTACTAATGCAGCAGGAATGAGAAGTACTTCATATTAATAGAAACAATGAACAACTGCATGAAAATTTTTTATTGCAGAAATGAATAGGGTACCAAGTTATGCTACTCTGAATTTTTTCAAATTTTTTTTTTTTTTTTAGTCCCAAAACTATTTTTAAATAATTATGAAAGTGCGGCTACGCCTTTTGGAGGTGTCAATATATAGGCGTCTTGGCCCTATCCTTTTTATTAAGGATTCAGGGGTGCCAACTTAAGGTATAACCAGGGTTATTCTTCTATGTTATCGGAGAATAGCCCTGATGGGTGTAACCTGAGAATTTGTCTGTCAAGGTCACACCATAAAAAAAACTTGGCAAAGCTTTGTTGCACTAGCAATGCGACTCCGGGAGGAGTGGATAGTGACTACAGTCCCTTTAAAGCGTCGCCACATTTCTCATCTAGTTTCAAGAACGAGCAACGCAGCGGTTCAAAATATATGAAAATATCCATGAAAATAGTCCAAAAAATTGTCTAAAAATCTATAAAAAAAATAAAAAAATCGATATAAAATTTTAAAAAATATCTCGAGCCGTTTTTGTGTAATGTTGATTGAAAAATTTAACATTGAAAGGATGCGAAATTCACATTTGAATAAATTAATTTTAATTAAACCAATGGTTAAAAAAATCTGAAAAAAATCAGCAGTATTTGGACAATTGTTGCAAGTACGTCTACCAAATTAATTTGAAGAACATCTGTCGACACGACTTTTTTCGTCCAAATATCTCAGGTTAAGCCTTAAATTACAATTAAAACTTTCAATAATTATTTAAAAATAGTTCTAGGACTCACAAAAATCTGAAAAAATACAGAGTAGCATAATTTGGTACCCTCTATTCATTTCTGCAATAAAAAAAAAAATCATGCAGGTTGTCCATTGAAACTATCATTTTATAATGTAACTGTGTGTGCGTTTACTGCAATGAATTTTTATAATACTTGATTATCAGACTACAGAATTTTGTGCCCTTTCTGAACGAAATTGAAAGTCATTTCTGCAGATGAAAGAATGTGTTCCGAGAAAATAAACGTAATAAGGTAAATAAGGAGACACACAAACACACGAGAGAAGTTAGTATAAAACCGAACGTTGACGAAATTAATTAGCATTTAGCCTTTTGATGTTTTAACAAATTTATTTATCCTAGCTGAAATATAAATTTTGAATATAGCTGGCTTTACAAACTTAGCTTGATTAACCTTATATTATGGTTATTATAATAATCATTAAACTAAAGTATACTATGCAGCTGTATATAGTTAATTTAAGAAAACACACATAGTAGGACTATACAAATATTAAAATTTATGCATAATATAACACTACTTTTTTATTATTAATTTATTTTTTTGTTTATTCATTATCATAAGAACAAAAAATAAGAAAAACAAACTTCAACATTCATCAACAGGGCAAAGAAATATTTACAACAGGAGGGAAAGCTGAAAAGCTACTATTTAATAATACAACAATTTGATTGTCTGGTTTGAATACATTATTGTATTCATTGTTATTTCGGAGATGCAGATGAGTGATAATTCCAAATCCCTTGTTCAAACTTTATACATTAAAATGTAGCGAATGAGTTTAGCAGGAAATTGCAATGCGAGCAGTAGCAGCTGCATGGCTTGATGGTTGGTATGAGACATATAGAGGTGCTAGAGCTCTTCACAAGGTAATAAATAAGAGTTTTCTTCTCTTGTAGAGGCTATTGTTCTCATTACTTCAGAATCAAGTATAGCAGGAAGGCTTATATTTATTATATACTATACAATAATATCCACGCGTGCTGCTGTTGGTGTTATAGCAATCATGAGCCTTAGGGCCGCTAAAAGTCAAGCCAGGTGCAAAAGACTCCACACACGACAGCTATACATAGATGCGGTGTATGGAGGTAACGGTGGCTATATGCAGCGGCGCGAACTTTTCCCAGAAATACAAAATTACACCTACATCAATTTGTGGTTTGTCAGTATTCAATAATATAATATAATATAATACAGTATAAAAAAGCAACATTATAGTATATTAAAACATATATATTATTATAATATACACAAGTTAACTTTTGAAATAATTTAGGTCAATAAATAATACAATTTTATACCATAATTATTTTATACTATTAAAAATATTTACTAATAAACATAGTATAATATAATAAAAAAAACTTGAATGTTCTCTCTTTTTTTTTAATTTAATTATTGTTATATTTTATAGTAAAAAAAACATTATAATTATGGTGATAAAAAAGCTATATGAACTCAGCATTCGAATCTTCATGGCAGCAGCCAATTGATTGCACGCACTTCTCTATAATCTGGGCACACTATACCTTATAATAGTATTGTCCTGATGACGTCACCAGATCGTGATAAACTCTCGAACGCATATCCGCTCTCTCACTCGATTAAAAATGATGTAATAGACTTTCAATTAAAAATTAAAAGGTAAAGATAACGTCGGTCAGCTGTTTTTTTAGCTCCATTTGATTAACATGTAAGCCTTAGCAAATTCACAAAAATTCTGAAATTTTTTTGAGAGACAGATATTAGTGCCTAAAAGCCATAAATAAAATTTCAAAACAATTAAACGAGCCGATTTTTTTAAATTAATTTATTTAATTTTCAGCATAGGGCTTTCCCATGGAGAGACAAACTAAAAAATTAATTTAAAAAAATCGGCTCGTTAAATTGTTTTGAAACTTTTTCTGGCATTTATAGGCACTAATATCTGCCTCTCAAAAAAAAAAAAATCAGAATTTTTGTGAATTTGCTAAGGTTTACATGTTAATGAAATGGAGCTAAAAAAAACAGCTGACCGACGTTATCTCTACCTTAAGAAAAAAAAAAGAATCCATAATCATAATGGCTGTATTAATTTGCTGATTTGTTATGCCTAATTCCATTCTAATTAATATTCGAGGTAACCAAAATCATATTATATTCAATTAAGTATAATATACTAATAATGGGGAATTCTCTTACAACTCAAATTTTAATTTAACGACTATATTATGATAGGGTACATATTAACAATAAGTTTGACTTAAGTTTCAACTTTTTTAACTCAAATTTGGGGACTCTGAAGGGATTATTAAAAAGGGGCAAAGAATGCAACCCGCGCGCAAAGCTGACAATTGTGACGTAGAAACTCCCTAGTTAACACACAACAACTGCTTGATATCGTAGTTTGAGCATCAAAGAGTGATTGGCTATAAATTTTAGTAACACAATCGAAATCAGCGGGTTTTTCTACCCTAGTATCAATAGTTTTGTCTCTAATATTAGTTTACTTTAAGAGTGATAATCGAAAATATAAATTTATTGCGGGAAAATTTCGCCTGCTAGGCAGTTTCTACGTCACGTTTTGGTGCTAAATTCAAAAGAAGGAAGATTTTTAAAAAATTCCCTTGTCTCCAATTTTGAAAATTGAAACTTTTTTGTTTTGGGACATTTAGTTTCAAGGCATAGAGCATCTGAAAAAAAAAATATAAAATAAATGTAGGAGAATTCCCCATTATATAGTGCTCAATTCAGAAAATTTTGAATCTCTAAATACAATAAATTTAATTAGATATTAAGTTTTGTGATCTGTGATGCATTACAATATTTGTCTACTTTACTACTTATTTTATTTCACTGTACAAATTTATTTTATTTTGTTTACTAATTTTTCTTGTATGCAGTATATTTATATATAAACTATATAAAATAAATATACTGTATTATATACAGTATCATATAGTGAAAATGATAGTCACATACAAGTATGATGATAATTATACAGTATATTATATAACATATAATATATTATAATATAATATATAATATATTATATATGAAAAAATTTTATTGCAGAAATAGAGTGTACCAAATTATGCTACTCTGAATTTTTTCAGATTTTTTTGAGACCCGAAACTATTTTTAAATAATTATTGAAAGTCCTGTGACTTCAGTTGGCACCTTTTAATCCTTAATAAAAAGGATAGAGACTGGACGCCTATAGGCGCCTCCAGGGGGCGTGGCTGCACTTTCAATAATTATTTAAAAATAGTTCCGGGTCTCAAAAAAATCTGAAAAAATTCAGAGTAGCATAATTTGGTACCCTCTATTCATTTCTGCAATAAATTTTTTAAATGTATGTTGTCCATTGTGTTATAATTATTGGTGCTTTGCTTCTAATTTTTATCCGCATCCCATTGCTGTACAGCCTATGATCGAAATAAAAATTTGAATTTGAATTACTGCATAATATATATTATATAAAATATAATTATTTTGTTATTGTGTATTTTTGGGTAAAAAAAAAATAATTAAAGTACAGGAGCACCTATATAATATAATATCTTTTATGTTTTTTTTTTTTTTTTTTAGTTTTTTTATATACTATTTAATTGCAAGTCCTTTAAGTTGGTGTTTTCGAAGCGTTCCTCGTTTATGACCAAGGCCTATAATATATTATTTTAGTAGATTTCCGGTCGTTGCAATGTCATGACTTGCCATGCATTGCATTGGCTGCTGGCTGCAGGTTTTGTTGACAGTCAACAAAAATCTAAAAGACTTCTCCATGAAGTGAAAATTAATGTCCCCGTATAGTAGTATTATTAAACTTTCGGTCATAAATTAATTGGGACCACAAAATTTAAAATTAATTTTGTATATTATATTTATCTATACTGTTGACAAAGTTTGAATGAAAGAATTCTTTTCTAAAACTGCATGATGATTCGACAGCATTGCCCAGTAAATTTTGATATAATAATGATGAGTGTAATACAAGTAAATAAGAATAATTATATTTTTTATACCAATTATATCATTATGGGACCTTAATTTTATTGTATAATATACAATGTTGAACATTAATCTTGTGCATATTTAGTGCATGGCATGTTGGTGTGCAACTGTGGGTCGTGTATAAAAGCTAATGGCTTAACCAGGGGTGGTACCCCTCCACTTCGAAAATAGAGAAAATGCATGCATGAGATAGTAGGTGGTCCACCTTTTTACCCCACCCACTTCTTATCACACCCTCTCTCAAATATAGCAATTAAAAAATAGAAAAACGCCGCGCAATGGAAAATTTTATAATTATATCGAGATATAGATTTATGATGCCGAAATTTCAAAAAGGTACATGGCATTTCCGGCAAATTCTATATCAATGTTATAATTATTAGATATTTTTGCTTATGCGTGAGAGCCTCTTGATCAATTTGTGCTGCGTTTAGGAGGCAGTCGTCGTCTGCACTCGGGGGCGGCTATAATGAAGGAGATTGCTCCTCTCATAATCTTCTCCAGCCACACAGAGCGACGGCAATGTTTCCTTGTTAAATGTGGTGCGAAACATTTGAGCCTGAAAATTAGCAAAATTAGAGATGGCAAAATGTAGAACGAGATCACGAGATGGCAATTAAAGTTACAGTACGAGTCAAAGGAAGTGGAATTATTATTGGGTGCGATTCACGAAGCATGCAGTTATCCAGTTTTCTAACCATGTTTAGCTTTACCACGTTTAACTATACCTGTTTTACGTGTTAAAACAACTAATTAAACGTGGTTAGAAACCTGGCTAACTGCTTCGTGAATCGCGCCCTCTATATATGTGTTCTGTGGCATACATGCATCATGCATGTGTAAGTATCTTAAAGGCCTTCTGAACCTTTTCACAGTATTAAGTACACGGTTAGCTTTGCTTCAGTGTGATTCGGTTACATATTTTTTTTTGTTTCAGTAGCACAAATATCAGAGATAATAGTCGATGAAGAAGCACCTGTGACGTCACTCACGCTCATTCAGCGGCGACAATATAGGGAAATCCCTGCAAAAGATAGGTTCACTCCCGCTGCAACCGCACGGCCACAATTTTACTTCTGGAATTTTGAAATTTACCAGGGCAGTCTTGATAATATTTGTCAAATAGACTGAAAGAATTTTTTTGGTGGCGTGTGTACAGACTGAGTTATTGCGGTAGCAAGATAAGCTAAAAATTTAACATTGTTTTCCTATACAATATTTTCGCTCCTCTTTCTACCGCAATAACTCGGTTTGTATGAATGTCATCACAAAAAATCTTTCAGGCTATTTGACAAATACTATCAAGACTGCCCTGGTAAAGTTTCAAAATTCCAGAAGTAAAATTGTGGCCGTGGTTGCAGCGGGAGTTAACCTATCTTTTGCAGGGATTTCCCTATATTGTCGCCGCTGAATGAGCGTGAGTGACGTCACAGGTTCCTTTTCATCGGCTATTATCTCTGATATTTGCGCTGCTGAAACAAAAAATTTTATGCAGCCGAATCACACTGAAGCAAAGCTTACCGTGTGCTTAATATTGTACAAAGGTTCATGAGGCCTTTAATTTTTACTTCATTTGGAGGTAACCTTTTATTTTTGCTGAATTTATTAATTAAATGTTTTCATAAATTGTGTATTTTATAATATTTAATTTTTTATTGCATTATTTAACTGTCAAGTTTGCACCAGTTTCCAAGCTTTTATCAAGTCAGAGGCTAATATTTATTATAAATTAAAAATATATAATAATATTATTATTATATGCCAGATCTTTTATGAAATTCAGATTAAAATAATCCCTTTACTTTACATCTTTATTACAATAAGTATCATAATATAATAACATTTATTGTATATTATATTTCAATATTTCAATACATAATTAATAATTATAAAAATTATAATAAATATTCAATGGCAAACTTCAACATACAAATGCCGAGCGCCGCATTCTGACATCGCTCCGTAAGGTTTGTTAGGGAATTTTAATCTTATTTATTTTTTCATTCAAATTCTATGCTGCACAAAATCTCGAATATTTTTTATGTCGTGTACAGTGATCTTTTCCGTGGCTCATATGAATTATTATTCTTGCCCTTCATAAGAACTGTCGGAAAAAATTAAAAAAACAGGTACCATTGGGGATAAGCTTCAGAGAACATGTCGTCGCGCGCAGTTCGCGCGCTAGATTTTCATTGGCTGGGAGAAACATTTCGTCAGAATAAAAGCTTGTCATTGAAGTATTTTTTAGGGGTCTCTCTTGTATATTATATAATAAATACATGCAATATTGAAGTCTCCATATATCACAAAGAGACAAATGTGGCAGTTAAGTCTAGCATGTTAAGTTTGAATTGTATATGTGATGGTATAGGAAATTCAACCTAGTATATCACGTACGTAGTCCATATTTTTGTGCCCCGGTCTGCTATACTTGCTATAGCATGATGTTTTTTTATAAAACGCTGCGTGGTTACATTGCTTCAAAGTTTGAGTATATACTGCATGATGCGTAGAGGAGATTTGCAGGCAGGAGGGGTTTGCAAGTACGGGCTTTGCTGCTCATATTTGATGAATGTGCGGCTACGATGGGTGGGTGAGTGGGTGGGCCCGGCGGGCGCGTCTGCTTCACGAGATCGACGTCGGCTAGCAGCAGCGAGTCACGTTGGTTCCCATAGCAACAGCAGGCAGCAGACAGCGCCACCACCACCTCTGTCTGCCTTCATGGATCGAAGGGGTGGGGCCAACCACCGTCGTTACCACCGCCTCAATACTGCCAGCCAGCCAGTCTGTAGTACTACCACACTATATACTCTAAGTACTCCATACTGTACCGAGAGGGTGAAGGCCGGGTGTAGCCCGATATAGCCTGCCAGCTATATTATAGCGTACCGAGGAGGGCGGCGGTAACGTCGGAGGAGACAACGACGGCATCTGCTTACTTGCTAGTGCGCGTGACCTATCCACGGAGTTTGCCAGTGACTCCAGCTATAGCTAGATGTTGGTAGGAGGTCATTGCCCAAGTACGTCATATGACCTCGCCGCCGCGGTGCTGCACCTATGTACTGCAGTCGGGACGGTTTTCTCGCCTGCCCCACCCCACCCTATGTCGCTGCAATGCATGTGTGCTTGCGTGAGACGACATCATGGCTTCGTAACTTTTGTGTTATACCTATACCATTCAATGTGACATGAATTACTCGTCCAATGTATACAGTCATTCGAATAAAAAGTAATTGTATTCCATCGCTATATATTTATTTATTTATTTATTTTATCATGTGGCTGTACATGGTACAACATAGAGGTACAAAAATACTATATATATTGAGTGACGGTTCTTATTTAGATGTGTAAAACTTATCTTAAAGTAAAGTGCGCACGAGAAATCTAACTAAAAATATTTCAAGTGGTCCTCCATATTGAACTGAAAGCCAAAATATTCCATCTCACATAGTTTCTACAGGAAAAAAAAAATACAGTCTGAGTGAGCCTTACCTGACAAAGACCCTGATTATTTCGAAAAATGAAAAAATATAGCAATGTTCTATGACTTGAGTTTTTTAACCACATGCAAATTTAGAGTTTTTTTTTTTTTTTTTTTTTTTTTTTTTCGAATCAGATTTTCCGTAAAAAAAATCTTGAAAATCGTCCATGTTTAATTATCATAAGAAATTTTCAAGATTTTTTAGGAAAAACTGATTCAAAAAAAAAATGTTCCAAATTTGCATGATGTGGTTAATAAAACTCAAGTCATAGAACAACGCTATATTTTTTTTATACCACCTAACGCAGTATTTTTTTTTTTTTTTTTTTTAGATAATCGAGGGTCTTTGTCAGGTAAGGCCCAATGTTAAGCGACGCGCTCACTCTGACTTTAGAATTTTTTTTCTGGGGAACCTATGTGAGATGGAATTTTTTGGATTTCAGTTCCATATAGAGGACCACTTGAAAAAACACAACAAAGTTTAAAATATACTAATTACTAACAATAATGCAATAAAAAAGTAAAAAAGACATTGCTTTGTTTGAGGTAGACACTTAGATTTACTACATTACTAAAGTATACATCACAAAGCTAAATGCATTCTTTATGACTAAGAGTAAAGTCTCTGTGCTACGTGTTGAAAAATAATTAAAAATAATAGTAAAAGTTAAAAGGCTATTCAACTATTTTAAAAATAATCTTTGTACTGCAGCACAGTGCCATGACTGAAGAAGTTAATGGTAGCCTGCCAGTCAATCAGTCAGTATGTTTTATATTTACGTTCATGTGGGCGACATGTGTAGTGTAAGTACACAGTACATACTCTGCACTTCCGTGTGTTTAATGACATTTAAAACTACCCACACACACACCCAACTTCCATACATACAAGTAGTTTATTGCTACATGTTTTCATTCAGTAAAATATATAATAATATGACACTTATTTCTGCTTATAAATAAGTATAATTATTATAACTTTAGAGCGAATTTGCATGCATGCACTACTTGTATAGTATATTATATAATAGCCTGTAATGCCTGTATGTATATAATGGCTTATAGTGTGGCTTATCAGTTTATGCATTGCAGTGAAGCCATTGTGTGTACTGTACATGCATGCATGCCCGGGCACTGACCTCACCCAACATCTGCGAACGTCGATGCAGTTGCTGCTGCATGTATGTAGTAGCCCCCTCGCCTAGCCACGCCCCTCTGCTGCTACTGAGCTCTTGAGCCCCCACATCCGCCGCCACTGCCGCTCTATCAATCAGTAAGGTCTTCCTTCTCAATCACATCTTCCGGCTAAAGTAAATAACCTTCGTAATGCTTATCGACTTTACATATAATATCTTCAATTACGATTTATCTTAAAGGGTAAAATATATATTTTTTTCGTGCTCCTTTCATCTTAATTTTTTGCTATCAATTCTATTAATGACAATGGGAACGCTCCATAACTTTCTGCATGGATAACTATCTTTGCTTCGTGAATCGCACCCATAGCATACACAATAAATATATAGCATATTATAATATATGTATGTCTGCATTTAATTTATACATATATACATGTATAATACTTTTATTATTTTCTATAATATATTATAGATATTATTTTTTAGGCTACATAACTTACAAGTTACATTATATATATAATATATATATATAATATATTTAATTTAAGTGGACATGGAGTTAAAAAACAGCTGTTCAGGTAACCTTAAAGCATTGATTATCTCTTATAACTAAAACTGAGTTAACTATATACCGTGAACTTTATTTGATATATAATTCTAATTGGCCTAAGGGAAAAGCGTGCATGTTATCATGGTTAAAATTTCATAGGGTTTTCTCAAAAGTATTTATATATAATAAAAGGCTTTACTTTAAAACTATTTTGTACTTTAAGCTCAGTTTGTCTATATAATAATTTTAATATATAAATTTGATGTCGAAATAATCTAAATATTGCTAGCATGTCTCCCGACAGTCTCTCTTTGTATAATTAATTATTATTATTATTATAGACATTATACATGTAAGCAGAATCAATAGAATACCTCATTAAAAGTTGACATTAATTAAGCGAACTTAAGTACCAAGTTAACCTTTGCTCGTCTTGTATTACAGATGGCTGCTTGTGATAATATTGCAGTATAACTTGACTCAAAGATTGAGCTGCTGCTATGGCACGATCTACATCAGATATACCGTACATAATATTATATATATACAGCATCATAACGTCAATCACCGTTGCCACTGCTGCAATTTCATGTACATCAATGCATGGTGTATGTAATTATATACCAGGCAGAATAGAGGAAGCAGTAAAACAGTGCAATAAATAATATCCACATGCTCATGTGTAATAATATTATAATGCAATTTTATGTACTCTTTTTACTCCATCTTCTTGCTTCATGTCCTCTTTCAAAATTGCGGTGAGACGTCAATCTATAATATCTTCAAAATTAGATAAGTGTGATTTGTGATGTCTTTAAATCTTGCCCATAGTTTTGTAGCTGACGATATTCTATAGTCTTTGATATAATCATGTAAAATTGTAATTTATACCGAATATAACATCCCTTTAAAAGCGGAATTAAAAATTAAGTATACTTTGTTATTAGGCCTGTTCAAAAACCCTGGTTCGGTGTACACTTTCTGCAACCAATCGTTGTATAAATAAATATAAAATGCTGTATTTTTTTTATCATCCCTAACAAGTTTGTAATACCTTCGAAACGTTACGACTGTATAATGCTCCCTGCATGCATATTAATTATAAAGTGGATTCAGTTGATATAGTTATATATAATTTTATACATAAAAAGTCGCTTAAAGTTTAGCAGATCTAGGCCAATAATGGTGCAGTCATGCTGTGAGAGATCTGTGTTATAAACACTTGCAACTTATTATAATGTTAGTATTCACAGAACTCATGAGCTAGGTTGCATGCAATTGCTTCATTGCAACCAGTGTATATTATACATATAGAGTTGTTGTTACTTGCACAGTTTGCATATGTGCAGTGAGGAGGTCATTAACCTTCTCTTCCTTTTATAACTAAGCAATAATAATATATGCAATGGTATATAATATACACTTATACACTAATACCATAGTTGGATTTCATTATTTTCATTGCTTTTGTATACTGGGATAGCAGAGTACTTGTGCATGCTGCAGAGGTGGTGAGAAAAATGTCATTATTGTTGTTTGTAATAAACTTCGACATAAAATAAATTGCTTTTCATACATGTTGAACTTTGTATAATAGAAGGCTGCGCATGCATGGACAGGTTTAGTACAAAAACTACTCGTACAATACCCAATGAATGACAAATGAGGTCAACATAAAATTATAAATGCAGCTATTTATGTAATATATAGAAGTTGAAATAGAGGTGGATCATAAGACATCTAGTTAGTAGTAATGTGGGCAATTGCTGTCCAATGTTATGTTGCACTTTCATCTGTTATAGATTATATATAATTTATATACTACATGGATTTTCGGCATGAAACTTTAAAATAAAGTCAAAGTTTCTGAGTTATAACTTATATAAAATTTAAATATATATAACAGTATAATTGTGATTAGAACTTTTCATGATGCCATATTTGTTTATACATGTACAGTCTGTTGCTAACAGTTATCACATGGCAAATAATCAAATAGTACAGTATATTAAAATATAATAATTTCGAGAGTGTGTGTATATATATATATATATATATATATATATATATATATATATATATATATATATATATATATATATATATATACTGTATATATACATATACGCTACATATTATATATCCAGTATTATATATATATTATATTATAGAGTGCAAGGAAAATTCAATGTGCATGATACCCCTAATTCAAATGCTTTGAAAAATAAATTACAAAATAATTATATTATATTAACATTTAACCTGTTTAACTGTTCATAATATTTCTTGTCGAGAAAACATTTGTATAATATAGTAATTACGGCATGCATGGTTTTATCTAATCCTTAATGCACTCTCATCCGCATGCACACCGCTCTTATATATTATAATTGCTATATTTTACGTACATTTTTACGATATCTCGTATATTATATTATACGTATATATTATATTAATATAGGAGAAAATAAGAATGAATAGAGTTAAATGCATTTTACATTTTATTACTCTCAAACCAATTATATTGTTCTTCTTTCTTGTCTATATTCATTTTAAAGATACATCGTTAAATATTTTATATGAATATTTTATATAGTTTATGACCGGAAGAAATATTATATATATGCATGCATCTAATCAAACAGCTTGTGTATAGCTGCATTTAAAATCATTGAAATATTATTAGTGCATAATAATTAACTTTCTATACTAATATTACACTCCCACAACTTGCATGCATTGTAAAATATTTTAATGTATATATAATGTTACAACTGTATATCTATGTATTTTGACTTTCCAATGCATATGCAATGGAACTCATAATGTCAAACACAACATATACTAAATGAATTATAACATGATACTTCTATTTTAATAGTAATTATAATATTATACTGTCTCATTATTTTAATGGTTATAATACACCAGAGAATTGGAAGAAAATAATATAGCTTGGTGCACATTGAAAATTTAGTGTCTGCTTTATGTTAAACAGATAACACGTGTGCAAACACTTATGATGTATAAATTTCAATTTAATTAATATTTTTATTGTGTTATTTATTTTATATGTCTATAGACTCTCAGTTGATGTTATCGGCGTTCACACGTCGTGTGTGGCCACCTTGTTTTATGCTGGGAGTGATGTAGGCTAATTTTAAAACAATCGACTTATTTTATTATAAATTTTACGTCGTACAATTTTTGTGATTTCATGCAGTTTGAAGTGCTGGAAATTTTAAATTGTTATATAAGGTGGTCAGTGTAATTTTTTATATAAAAATTACATTTGCATGATTGGATTGCTATACCGTCAAAATGAGGAATTAATGAAATTTCACACTTTCTCATTAATATATAAAATATACTGTACTTATTGTTAGATATAATAATATGGAACCGATGATACGTTAATTGGTATTGCTATAATAATATTATAATAACATTGCATATAGCATGTCATGTCATTCATTTTATTAATTATTATATAAATATATATAATTATATATATTATTAATATATTTGTTAAAGAGGCAATTATTATTGAGTAAAGTTTGAACATGTTACGAGTAATAATATGAACTAAATAAACGAAGAATGAAAAAAGGTGTACCATAAAAAATGTTATTTTGTTTCTAAAATCCAGCATGGCGGCCGCACCCTGTAAAGCAGACTACACTGCATTGCTCGTACTGATCCAAGCAATTTTTCATGCTTTTGCTCAAAAAATCTTCCAATCTTTATTATGAACTGTAATATACTACACATTGAAACATTATCGTTATTTTAATTCAGGATCAACCTTCTTCCCCCCCCCTCCCTTCTACCCAGGACCTTCTTCATTGTAAGAATAAAAGCTCCTGCCCTACCCCTTCATTTAGTTATTTTTTTATGTGCCCAAAATCTGCTTTTTGGAAATTTAATTCTCCTCGCTCCTCAAAATCTCACAACATCTATTTACAAATAAGTTTTTTTTTGTTTTTTTTTTAATATGCTCATAGTTCATATATTATACTATTATGCATTTCAATTAATTTCTGATAAGTTATACTGGTGATACCAGGTATGATAAACGCTTTTTAAAATATCTCTCCTTAAAACGCTCCTTAACTCTTCGTGAATACCAACCACTATTTTTTTAAGGTATACTTACTTGTCTTGTTTTAAGGTTTTATGTTTGTGGTGAAATAAAATATTGATTTTCTTTCTCTCTAAAATAGAAAATTTATGGCATCCCAGCTGCAGTTTAAATTAAATACAGTGGTGCACCCTACCCTGACTTGCAAGACGTAGAGAGAATTTATTAGCCCATGAAAGAATCTTTGAATTTTATTCCCTCATGCTGCAAGCTCTGTAACCATTTTTGTATAAGGAATTCTCTTGTAGATGTGAGATTTCCACGATCAATACATTATATATGACTTAAAATAAAGAAATGCTACGATTATTTATAATATAATCTGCTGCATGTTCTCTATATCTAATAGCAAATTGCGCACGCCTATAACTTCGAAATTATAAGCTTGATGTAACATGCACTGCGCGCGCAACTATAATAAAATCGAAAAATCAAAGTTTATACTGTATAGGGCAAAGGTTATTATTTGAGTAAATCAAAACATTTATTGTGTTTCTAGTTGTATGTGTACCCAAGGTGATGTTAACGTGAAATATCAACGTAATAAAATGACGCATCAATGAGAAAATTTACGTTTTTCTGTGAATTGCTGCATCATTCTTGTTCTTGCGCTGTTGGTGAACGGAGCAGTAAGCGAAGGGTTTTCTCTGCAGCACAGTGGTATATAGGAATAATATCGATATGTACTTGCTACTGACGTCATCGTCATTGACGTAGTACGATGGCTAGACGGTGGCGGTGGGGGGTGGTAAAAGGGGTAGGGGCGCCTCGACGCGCCGGTCTCGCCGTATCGACCGTACCGCGGAGCGGTGGTATATAGCAGCAACCTTCCTCTTGCTGGCTGCCACGGGCCACGCCGCGCGCACTGCTGCCGTGGTGCGGCCAGACACCAAGCCTCCTCGGGGTCACCAGCACCACCCGCGCGGACCGCACCCTGCCGGCTGCCCTGTCTGCCGCAGCAGCCTCGGCCCCTCCCTGAATGTAACATCTAGCAGCACATCTATCTTTTCACACATGATCACCATCAAGATTATCACAC
This sequence comes from Siphlonurus alternatus, assembly GCA_949825025.1. NCBI lineage: Eukaryota > Metazoa > Arthropoda > Insecta > Ephemeroptera > Siphlonuridae > Siphlonurus > Siphlonurus alternatus. Next base: position 15,797,399 of record OX463782.1, on the reverse strand, counting down.
CTTCCACATCTTTTATTAAGGCTTCATTTATCAAATTTATTTTAAGGCAACTTTTATCCAATTTTCTAGTTCCCCTTTTACGATTCATTTAACAACCTTTAACCCTCTCAGAAATATCAATTCCCTTACCCTCTGGAGAACATTTGGCGGAAAAAAATGCAATGGAACAAATTGACAACTTCAACAGTATATGTGACTATCGTTGGGAGCGTACGTACTGCATGGTGTACTGCAATGCCACACTCGTGAATATGTATATATTATACAATCCGTGATGTGATTCCGTGCCCATGAAACTGAAAATAAATTAATGTTATTTAAATGACATAAATATAGTATAAGTATAATAAATTATTATTATTTTATTATAGGCCCTTAGGATCAAAACAGCATAAAAACCACTGTAGATAAAGGTCAGTTTCTTATCTACATTGAGTGTGATTCACGAAGCAGTTAGCCAGGTTTCTAACCATTTTTAGCTTAACCACGTTTAACTATATACCTATTTTACGTGTTAAACCACCTAGTTAAACGTGGTTAAGCTAAACGTGGTTAGAAACTTGGCTAACTGCTTCGTGAATCGCGTCCATTATTGCAACAATATCCTTTATCTGCAATGGTCTTTATGCTGTTTTGATCCTAATAGCCTATTATATGTATTTAATATTGTACTGATTTTCTTTTTTTTTTTTTTTTTTTTTAAATAACAAATTTTTCGTCTGTGCATCAATACTCCAAACTAAGAATTCAGAAAATTTGTCTCTATTTAAAGTATTTATTTTATACTAAAATTACTTAACACCATAATAATACTAATAACATATTTATGTACAGTTATGTAAAACAATTGCATAAATATTAAATATATTATATGCAGCATAATTATATGGTATATATGAGGGACAATAGGCAATTGACTTGATTTCAACACTGAGGATTCTGAGGAATAAAATTTAAATTCTTGGAATATTGCAAACTCTATACTACCCTGATTAGATGTGCTACATATTATAACAACCGGCGGGTACTCAAGTAGATACAATGACGTGCTTTGAGTGCATGTTCTGAGAACTTTGCTGCGGCGTCTATGTCTATCCCAGCGGTTTTAAACGTGAAGTGAGCGCGTGGCAGAGCGCATCTCTGCAACGGCAGCAGGACCGCGCCCTGCTTTCAGTGCTGCAGTGTTAGCAGCGGGCGGCGGCAGCTCGATACAGACACAGAGCTAGGCCGTGTCACTGGAGTCACGTCTGGTGTCGGCGAGCCGTGAACAGCCAGCCAGCGAGCTAGGGCCACTCACTGGCACATGCGGTAACCGGGACTCGAGCGGTAGACGTAACCTTAGCCGTGCCAGAGAGAGAGAGAGAGAGCACCCGACTACTACTGCACTAGAGCACACCCGCCACGCCACGCCCCGTCTGTCTGATACCCTGCATGCTGCAACTTGCTGCAGAATGCAGACTGCATGCACTCCTTACTGCTGTAATCGAGACATACGCCACTCCCTTTTGCAAAATGTAGTAACATCAACCATCATATCATTATGTCTTTCTTATGGCTCACATAACTCATTCATAATGTCATTATCAAGATTGATGTTTTCGTTATAAAAATAGTAGAAAGGTGATGCAAAACAAAAATAGCCACGTTAAAATGATTATCAGACTTTTTGTTTTCTTGGTCCAGGACGAGAATTGAAAGACCTTTTTTCATGCGAATTACATGGAATAGCATTAAAACTATTCCTGCAACCGCACCTTAATTATTTCATGCATGGGCATATTTTAGAGTCCGGGCAGAGATTTTTATATATTATGTAATGTAAACTCCTTGGTCCGGGGTCCCCTTTTCTGGGAATTTTAAATTCAATATATTATCAGGGTGTCCACATGAATTTTCCCGATTTGGCACTCAGAATAAAGCATGATGATTAAGAATGACATAGACTTTTGTTACATCAAATATAAGCTTAGAGTTCAATGTTTTCAAAAATCAAAACTAAAAAACGTTGCGTGGACTTGTCTTCTTTTGAGACAAAATGGGAACAAAGATTTGACATTTCTGAGCTCCAAAATCCGCAGACTCAGCATTTCTCTGAAAGAAACTGTTCAATCTTTAATTCGCTTAAAAAAAATTTACCTACGCCATTATTTACACCTTGGCACCACATGAGCATCGTTGGTACAGACCGCAGCACACGTTCAGACAGACCTCCAGTTCTCGCACACAAGTTGCGCTGAATCGCCGGCGTGACTGACTCGATGGCTGCGGTGATGCGCTGCTGGTGCTCTCGATTGGACGTCTCACACGGGTGTCTTGAAGACTGTCTTTCACGAAGCCCCTCAGAAAAAAGTCAGGTGCGGTGAGGTGGGACAACTACCTGGATACGCTGGAGGAGCAGTACACCATCCCTCAGCTGCTCTAAGCCGAAGAGGTTTGGGGCTTCCACATCATCATATTCCAGGAAGATGATGCACTTTTTCACTGGGCAAATGCAGTGCGTGATCGTCTAAGCCAAGTGTTCCCATGTCGCTGGATCGGCCGTTACGGACCCACGCTGTGGACCCCTAGGTCCTTTGACTTCACTCCACCCGACTTATTTCTGAGGGGCTACGTGAAAGACCAGAAAGACAGTCTTCAAGACAACTGTGCGAGACGTCCGAGAGCTCAAGCAGCGCATCACCGCAGCCATCGATTCAGTCACGCCGACGATTCGGCACAGCTTGAGTGCGAGAACTGGAGGTCAGTCTGGACGTGTACTGCATGGGGTACCAACAGTGATCATGCGTGAAGCCTTGGGGTAAATGATGGTGTAGGTAAATTTTTATTCAAGCGAAAGATTAAATAAAAACAGTTTTTTAAAATTAATTCTGAGTCTGCGGATTTTGGAGCTCAGAAATGTCTAATTTTTGTTTCCGTTTTGTCTCAAAAGAAGACAAGTCCACGCAACGCTTTCTAGTTTTAATTTTTGAAAACATTGAACTCTAAGCTTTAATTTAATGTAACAAAAGTGTATGTCAAACTTAATTACCATGCTTTATTTTGCGTGCCAAATCGGGAAAATTCATGTGGACACGCAAAATATTCATTCATGTATGTATTGTCATGCATGCAGTACAGGTATTACCCATACTCCATTTTATGTATGTACCTATATATAGTACCTCCCTAAATATTTTTTTCTTGATGTACTGTATGCCTGCATGGTCTCACGGTTAAAAATTGGTCCTGTCAGTTTAAGTTTGTCCCGGTAAGTCTGCATGTTATGCTGAGCGTTCGAGTTTTGATGGCGAGTATGTCCAAGCAGCTGCGTGACGACGACGGTAGCAGGCACTTTAGGAGCTTCGTCTAAGAAGTATGAGTACAGAGCTGCAGAGTAACGAGATACAAGCGGGCTGGGCGTGCACGCAACACCGACTCACATGCCCACCAACGGTTCACGTCACACATCAGCAGCTGAGTGCCGGACGCTACACGTGCGTGATGATGCCTTTTAGTGAATCTTCTGCCTGCCCAGCTCTTATCGCTCATTCAAATTAATTTACTGTATTTTCTTCATTTAAAAGTGTTATTATTATTTTTTATACTGAAATATTTGAAAATTGGAGAACAAGAAATGAGTTATGATAATATCCATGGCAGGGGGTATAATAATTATATAATTTATACTGCTGACTGAACTTGTATTTATAAATCATGTTTTCAGGTTTCAGTCAATACCATCTAAATGTCTATTACTATATCTAAATCTGTTATTGATTTGATTATGCCATGGGAGTTGTTATTTTACCTCCACAGTCTCTATTTCTATTACAATAATATGTATATTACTAACTATTTTATATTTATCAATTTCATTTAACATTTCTGTTCTATTTCTGTTCTATATATATTATAATAACTCTTTTTGTGTCTTATGTGTTTATTTATTTATGTTTAATTGTATCTGTACACTATTTGTGTTAAATAAAATCAATAATAATAATTATTAAATGCAACACATTTCTTAAAGGAGACAATTAACCATCTTAAATGATTTTCCTTTTAAGATTTTTGTTATAGACAAAGCGACGGAAACGTCAAAATTGAAAATAATGATAATAATAAATGTTTCTTATTTTTATTGTATTTGTTAGACAATAATATAATTAGTGTCATATATAATTTAATATTTAATAACAATAATTATAGTCACATCATGTTTATTATAAAAAGCACGGAATCTAAACAAGGACATAAAAAATATTTATTGTATAAAAGAGCATCGAACCTTTATTATATATATATAATTATGCATTTATATTATTTTTCCCCTTTACACTTTTTATAATATATTTTCTAAAGGGTTTTGAATGTTTTGATGTAAAAAAAAACACAAAGAATTAGTCACTTTTTACATAAAAAAAATAACCTTGAATTTGATTTTTTTTCGGTTATTAATATATATCCAAAAATTTGAAAGGTTCTTGTATACATTAATTAAATTATCTCGTCAGAAATTATGTTTTTTTTTTTGGTTAACAAAGAGAAGGAAGTCGAGCATAGAAAGCTGCAGTGCTTGCGTCTCATATGTACAACTCTCATTACACAATAATTGTGTTAATTAGTTTGTTACTACGCCAAGCGGCATCTTAGCTAATTTGCCACTGTAGGCTTCAGTTCCGGTCACGTAGTCTACTCAGTTCATTGTTGACTGCGTTGCATTGTCTAAACGTTATATTATCACTTCCGGTGAGCGCAACAGTTTTTTTTATGAATACAGCAATGATAATAATATGATGATGCTATGACGATGCACCTCATCTGTCTGTCTTTCCACAGTAAAAACAACTAAGTATTTGTTACTTTTACAAATCATTATGAAAATAGCATGCACATTGTAGCTTTTTTTGCCTTGTAAATCCACGCATCAGTAAACTTTTGGATATACTTAGTAGAGTAGCATGCAGTCACAAAAATTAACATGGAATAAAAAACTAAGCGTATTATAGAGAGAGAAAGGAGGAAAAAATTATAATGAGAAAAAAAATTAAAAGTTTTATTTTGAAAATTATGTAAGGTTACTTATAGCGTTTAAAAAAAATGGAATGCATCAAAAGCCACGTTAAAATAACAGAAATATAAAATGCAACCCCTCTTTTTTTGTTGAAACGGAGCTGCATGATGACTTGAAATACTTGAATGCAGACTCCACCGCGAAGATACACTTGGGGTGTGCGAAGCATGTGTGATTTACATGCTGTGTAAGAGGTCGGGGGGGCTATGTTTCATTTCTCAGCGAACCGAGAAGGCCACAAACATATTTAAACTCAGCCAGCCAAGATTATTAATATAATGAGCCATGGAGAACATTACGTCTAATTTTCTACTTCATATTACAAGAAACCATGCGTTTTATTTATTATATTATAAGTTTGATATTTTACATAAAAAATTTAAAAAAAAATATTTAAATAAACTGGTATTTTATCAATTCAAATTTATAATAAATGAAAATCTTGTTTTATATAATACGTTATAATAATATTTGTGACAAATAAAGTTCAATGTTTATTATAATTAGACTATATTTGTAAAGTAAAAATATGGATCAAAGATTTGTTTAAAGATCATAATAAATTATATTATATAAATAATATATTTTTAAAGAATTTTTTTTTTAAATATTTTAATGTAATGTATATTATGTATAAAGCAAACCATGTAATGAGAGAAATGTCGCGATTATAAAATTTTCTTTAAAATTTCAAACCATTATAATAACCTAATATTTTAAAAATAAAAATTTATTTCAACTTAATCTGTAATGCCTAAGATAATACAAAAAATTATAGTCATGAGACTTGTTAAATGTTATGTAAATTTTTCTCTGTATACGTACGCATAAATCTTTTAAGCCTGAAAGGAAGTATTATAATATGTATAATGATATTTTCTGAGCATGTCATAGTCGGCTTCTCCTGCCTATATATAAAAATAAAAAAGAAGATCGAAGTTGGTATAAAAAGTATATAATAGCTAAAACGAATTACTATAATACAAATGTTTAATTGCAATAAGGAATCCGGGCAATTATTATACGTGCATGGTTCTCTAGACCGCAATGCATATTTATAATAAAATGCGGCATTTTATTTTAAATGCGTCACCTAATTTGTACTTACTGCACCTTTAATGTGCAAACATATATTACTGCATAATATAATATATGTGTACAAGGAAATTTACAAATGCAATTATATGTGAATAATATTATGTATGCTTGCATGCATGGTAAAAGAAGTTGTATGAATTTTGGAAAAACATTTTTTTCATACAATTTAAAATAAAATTTCACGTCTTTCAAAATAATTACTATAATTAGATAATTAGAGTCTTGATTTTGTCCTTATTAATTTTTTACATCCGTTCTACACACAAGGATAATTAATATGATATCAGATTATTTCTGTCGTGTATGTTAAGTGCATTTATGATTGCTCTGTGTGGTGTGCGATAAGCCTCAACAAAGCTCAACGCTTATTCGTGGGCTGTGCCTACCTCCCCTCCCCCGCTACAGCTCATGTCGTGGATGCATTAGACACATCGATGGGTGATGATTAATCAGAAGATCACATAATGCTGGCGGGCGACTTCAACATGCCCAAAATCAATTAAGTGGCTGCCGCGCGATGCTGGAGTCGATGGTGCCGACCTCCTGCCAACTCCCGAGCCCCTCGATGCTGTGAGCTCCGATTTAATAGAACTCACACACACACATGCTCTCACCCAGCACGTCTCATTCGCCACGCGTGAGGCAAATACTTTAGATATAATAAATAATATTTTCTGACCAATCTGACGGTTATATATATATATATATATATATATATATATATATATATCTATTTATTTATTTTTATTTTGGAACAACTGGTTGTACATACATACAACATGGTTCACGTCAGACACTGAAAACAAAACATAAAACATTGCATAATCGATATAAATTTTAACCATTTATAAATACAATAATAAAAAAGTCAATTATTAACAGGTACATTAATCATAACACTTTCACTAATTTTGTTACTAAAATATGATTTCACTGAATAGAACTCTTTTTCAATCAATATCTTTTTTAAACTTTTTTTAAACACACCGTCACTTTCAATATTTTTGATACTATTTGGCAAGAAATCATAAATTTTTGCAGTTTGATAAAAAGAACTTTTCTCGAACTGAGCAGAGTTATGTCTTTCTGTAATAACTTTATCTTTGTTTCTTGTATTATACAAATGAGTATCAACATTACATGTGTACAATTCAGGATACTTGCGCTTAAATACACAACAATTTAAAATGTACATTGAAGGTAAAGTTAAAACATTATTCACCCTAAAATGTGAGACACAAGTATGTGAAAGATACTCAGATATCAGATACTCAGATATCTGAAATATCTGAGTATCTGAAGATTGGTCAGAAAATATTATTTATTATATCTAAAGTATTTGCCTCACGCGTGGCGAATGAGACGTGCTGGGTGAGAGCATGTGTGTGTGTGAGTTCTATTAAATACAATACGGGACATATCAGGGGTCCATCCTTCTATATTATAGTGTACCGAAAAAAAAAATTCTAACAAAAAAAATATATATGTATATATATATATATATATATATATATTATATATATATATATATATTATATATATATATATTATATATATATATATATATATATATATATATATATATATATATATATATATATATATATATATATATATATATATATATATATATATATATATATATATATATATATATATATATATATATATATATATGTATATATTTTAGAATTTTTTTTTTCGGTACACTATAATATAGAAGGATGGACCCCTGATATGTCCCGTATTGTAATTATGCAGACTATACCGGTATGTATAGTATACTCAGTATACTGAAATAGGATGAATGGTGTTGTATTAAAATATATATAGTCTCCAATCTCTCCATGCAGGCTCCTCAGTTCATGCCCATACTTGCTATACAAAACAGTTGCTAACACTACCGCACCTGCCACACCAAACAGCATGTTGATATCCGATTCCTGATGTGTTGCAGGTTACCTGCTGACACGTGTCGAGGGCAAGATCGGTTCCCCCGAAAAGCCGCTCTCGGACTTGGGCCTCATCTCATATCGTAGCTACTGGAAGGACGTGCTTCTTGAGTACCTCTGCAACTTCGGCGGCAAGGAGCTTTCTGTCAAAGGTACGGTGAACCGTGAGGTCTGTTTGGGGTCAAGCTTCTTGGCTGATAAATGAGCGAGTTGTTTCCTGCATAATGCATGGTTGTAATATCACACTTTATATTTGAATAACATGATGTCTAAACCCAGTACCCCAATTTTTAAATTAAAGGTATACCAATGATATTAGTTTGAAACATTGTGTTCTCATTAAGGAGAAGGTAACACGCCCAATGTTAACAAAAATCCCTCACATGAAAATTATGAAAGAAATGTAAAATGTTCTCCTCTACATCCCCTTTCAGTAGCTAAAATATTAGGTATATTAGGTATATATCAGGTATAAAATATCGAGCTAGTTTTTAAGTTATGATTTTTTAAAGTTGACTAATTTAACATGGAAGTTATATTTCTCCACATGTTAAAGTAGTCATGCAACTTTAAAAATTCATAACCTAAAAACTAGCTCGAATTTGTATACAGGTCTGATATTTTATTATATAGCTACTGATAGGGGATGTAGAGGAGAGAACATTTTTAAATTCTTTTCATATTTTTCATGTGTGGGATTTTTTTTTTGTTTTTTTTAACATTGAGCGTGTTATTTCATAACCCTTTAATGAGGCATTTTTATATCATAGTCCGCCGTAAAGCTAGATTATCAAAAAACAAAATACAGTATAATATATCAAAATTAAATATGCATAGTATGGTCATGCATTTTGATTCTTATTTGAAAAGTATATACATATTATTATATTTATTGCATTGTTGTTATTTTATTTGTTTTTTTTTACAAAAAAAAATATAGTTGAAGAAAAATATAACACATGTATGATGTAGGTCATTTCAATTTTTTCCCTACATAATATTATTAATACCTGCATTATATTAAAAAAAGGGGGTTATTTCTGAGAATAATAATTCTCGTGGGGGTTTCCTGCCGTTTCCTCACGCCAGCTGTGGCCGTGGTGTACCACACGTAACACGGTCTACTTTTTTGTATTCGGACCATCTTTGCCAACCGCTCGTTTCGGCACCAACATTATGTACAGCACGCACATAAAATTACAACATGCATGATATATTTTACCAGTACATTAGTAATAACAGGCTAATTTTTTTCCTCTAACGAAAGCATTGCATGCAATTCTCTCATTACTGCTACATTACTTACTGTCTTCGCAAATTGCTACTTTTTTCTTTTCTTTCTCACTGATAGAAATAATCATATTTCTAACATTTTAAGTACAAATGTTACGTAAAAGTGAAAATGAAGTAAATTAGTTAAATTACATTAGGCCTGTTCGTAAACCCTGCTCTGTGGTACACTTTCTACACCCAATCGACCTTATATCCCATGTACATAAGGTCGATTGGGTGCAGAAAGTGTACACCGAACAGGGTTTACGAACAGGCCTATTGTTTTTACTGCATGGCGTATTTCATGAACGATTTTATAATTGTATTAATTTTGTTTGTAATTTGAGCTATACTATTAACATCATCATTATAAATAAAAGCAAATTTCAATAGTTTACTTTGTTATTAATCTACTTCAATCGTATTTTTGCTATGTATAATAATATATAGGCTTCCGTTATAAATTTTAGTAAATCGTTTATAAGCAGTGTGTAACTTTGTATAAAATACAACATTTTCAATAGTTTTCTTATTATATAATATTATATATATAACGAAGAACTTCGATCGCATTTTATATAATTATACACGTGCACTAGTGCATCTTTTGGTTTTCCTGTTCATTATACCTCGATATTAAAATCAGTTATTCCAATAAATATGAAAATAGCTTATATAAGTAACAATTTAGATATATTTACTTCCGCAATTAACTCACTGAATTTAATTAAAAATGCTGAAAGTTAATCTCTTTTATGATAGACATTAATGTTCAGTGTGGAGAACACTCTCTGACATAAGAATCACCGTGCAAGCAGTAAAATCGGTCATAACGGATAACGGTCTCAATTTATGGGCGAAATCTCGTGTTTAATCCTACATCCGTTTTGTATAAAATAATATGTATAATAATTATAATATAAAGCTTTTAATACGTTGCACTTTATTGGACTATCAAAGCCTAGCCTAGGTCAGTTAAATAATGATAATAATTCATCTTTATGAAACACGCCATAAAAGAAACAAGTACCGTCATGTGTTTGAATGTTCTGTGTAACCTGATGCTTTTGAGAAAGTTAACGAGTTTCTCCATCATTATAAATAATTTTATATCTATGACACAATAAAAAATAATGAAGTGTTGGTAAAAATAACAGAAAATAGGAAGCTTTTATATTATTGCTGTATAAATTTGTAATTAACAAAAAAAAGTATGTATAAATAAGAAGCTTGTATATAAAATAAGTTAAATTTGTTATATCTTAGGGTTCTTTTATATAAGACACTAACAGTCCATGAGTTTATAAAATAGAAAGTATGCCATGAGACTTTGAAATTGTTATTCCTTCGTTACTCATAAATCTCATAATTATTATATTAAATTATATTATTTTCAAGAGCATAAAAAAATAAATTGATATATAATATTAAAATAAGATATAAAAAATATAAAATAAATTCAACTACATGATATGTAACTGAAGAGATTTCATTACCGCGCGTGCTGCTCTCAATGCTATCCATTCCAATATAATATATTTACACACATATGCAAAAACGGATATGTGTGAGAAATGGGAATTATCTATATACGTTATGATATATATATATATATGATATATGTAAATGATATGATAAAATATGCAATTGCATAAATTAGTTTAATTTTAATTATTTGTCGTAATTATTTGCGTGTTATGTTTTAAACTGTGGACAATATTATGGTCTCATTGTGATAATTATATCAATTATAAAAATAAATTATTATACAATCAAATTAACAATTAACAGTTTAATTATTTTCCTTCCTGCTTGATACACTAAAAATATTAAAATGTATTCAACGAAACTTCTCGTTATAATATATTTAAAAAAAGAAGAAAGAAAAGCATACAAAACAATTTTTTGTTTCTTGTCCCTCCACCCCTCATTTTATGCATGCAAAGAATGAAAAAGTAAGAATAAAAAAACATGATTCTTTACGAATACAATAATTATTATCATGTAGTAATTTTTTGTGCATATGCAAGCATGTGAGAGTTTTCTAGCTGCATTGTATAACTTTTTTTCTTAATTACATCAAGCTCAAGCAACTGCTGCTTCAAATTCAATGTTTGGTTTATCTTCAGCGCACCTTAATTAATACGACCATTACCTTGTGATGAGAAATTATGAAATCAAGACACAAACAGCGCTTGTAATTATATCAACGACCTATTTCAAAATAACAACATTGCAGGAAAAAAAAAAAAAAGTCTGGGAAATCATTCTTCAACTTCATACCTCTCGATTTTTTGAAAATATACATTGTAATAATATTCCCATACCAACTATGTTGCTTCCTCTTTCTGTGCATGTTTCTGTAAAATATCTGTGACATTCAGTCGTGCCATTTCGATTTATTTGTATACTGTACACATATACTTATTCATTTGAAAACTAATGTTTCGTAACTGTATCTATCACTGCATTGTCTATAACATGACAAATCTTGTTACAGATATAAGCCAGGAGATGGCCATCAACTCTTACGACATCGTCAGTACGCTACAGGCTCTGGGCATGATGAAGTACTGGAAAGGCAAGCACATAATCCTGAAGAAGCAGGTGAGTGGTTACTGGAGTGCACCTTCACGTATGGAGAGACTTGACCCTCTTGTTTGCACAGGATGTGATCGACGAGTACGTGGAGCGTGCCAAACGTCGTGGCTCGGTGTACAAGGAGATCGACCCGTCTTGCCTGCGCTGGACGCCACATGCCAACCCCAGTGCTCGACCGCCCACCTGAGGTGTCTCCCGGCAGTGCCGCGACCAGGCACTGCCGCCCTCGCACTACCAGCCCTCGGCCATCAGGCTTCTGGGGGACGCCCTTAGGGTCTTGACTCACTCGTAAGACGGCTGCTGATGGTGCACTCTCTGTGGCAAAGATGGTAAAATTCTGCGGAAGTTGTGAACCTGTAAGAACTGAATTTCATCTTATTTCTATATAGGTTTTACAGTTTTAAATTCCAAGTTTATTAAAAATTTCATAAAGAAAACATCCGTGCTGTTTGTAAGAAGACTGTTATAGTACTTAATCGAGAAATAGCCCCTCTAAACGTTCCAATATTCAAATGCTGGAGGTTTAATTTAGACTAAAAAGAGGATAGTGTTCTCGTGAATGACTTCGGAGTTCTGATTATTGGGAGTATAATTTAAAATTAATTGAAAGAAAATAGTGTTCGACCAAAGTAGTGCAAAATTGAAAAAACATCAAAGCATGTTTAATTATTACATGCTATGTCAAAAAGCACCATGCAGCAAAAGTTTCTTACATACCATGTTGAAACAATAAACTCTTAACATTGTATAATATTGCTGCACTATAAACCCCAATTAAAGAAATTTTAAATGTGTCAAAATTATTTTTATAACAAATTATTAACTTTATTTAGATGAAGAATGCATGATGGAAGTGGTAAATAATTTATGTACATATAGCATAATTAATGTATAAATCTAATTTTAATATTATAGGAAATTTAGGAATGTCGCATAATAATCAATTAATTAAATGTTATGGAATAAGATGTGGAAGGGATATTTAAGCTTGCATGTTAATTTTTATATTTATCTTCCTTTTTACTGTTGAATTGTTTGAATCCGTTTTTTAAAAATGGAACTGCTTTTAAAAATTTGTTTTTAATAATGCGTATTTATTGTGTAACTGCATTTAAAAAATGTGTAAACAATGTATTAAATTATTTATATATATATATATATATATATATATATATATGTATTTTAGGTTTTGAATAAAATTATGTACTACAGTTATATAGAATAAATAATATTTTACCTCTTTTATTAAACAAATCCTTGAACGCCGAGTAGATCGAATAAGAATTTGACCGATTGTCTTATATGCTGAGTAGCTCTTTGAATAAGTCATTTAAATTAAAGTTAAAATTTTCTGCTTTGGAATTTGTGTTTTTCCGTTCCCCATTGTTTCTACAGTCTTTCAAACGTTAGAATACCCATGGAAAATAGTTCATGGATGACCTGTCAATCAACTGCAACAGCTGTAAAAAATGGCAGCCAACACTAAAAAATTTTCAATAGAGCTAGTGGACAGAAATATATGTTCATATTTTACGAAGATTTTCACATAAGTCGAGACAGATAATATTGCAAAGAAGTTTCAATAATTTAGCAATTATTATGCAACAGGTATCGAGTGTCTTTGATTTATTTTAAGCTACTTTATTTTTCTAGTGAAAGAACTATTTTTTTGTATTTTGTTGGCAACATGGGTCGGAAGAATACAAATCACTACGCCGAAGATGATTGACAGGGGTATTCTAACGTTTGAAAGACTGTATTGTATTCTTTCGAAGTTTTAATAATTAGTGAACAAATAAATGGCAAGTTTGGCCTTCCTCCACTTGGCAAATAATAACAACACAATATATTTTTTTGCATACGAGTACAAAAATAGCCCGATTTTTTTTTTTTTTTTTTAGAAATTTTGCAATATAAACTAATAAAGAAAAATATTGTTATATTATATATTTTAATATTATATTTTAATATTATTATTGTGTATTAACTTAAATTGTAAGTACGGAGAAAATAATATTACCTTTTATCATAGAAAAGATTTTGAGGGCTGGTGTCATGCTCTTTCATTTTTTTTTTTTTTTTCTTTTTCCTTACCCTCGAAGATTTTTGCAGCTGGTCTTTTTTTGCACAAAGAACACGTGGGGCGCCCTAAAGATTTTAGCAAGCGTTTCCCCCATCTTTCCCCTCCTTCTCATCAACCCTCCCCCTTCCCTTCCTCCCCCAAGCTGTAAGCAAAAGAGACGAGAGTTTAAGGTGACGAAGAAGGAGAAATCTTTTCTTATTCTTCTTCTCTCCCTCTATTTCTCCTCCCCTTCCTGTTATCCTGTTGCCAAGCAAAATCTACTTGCTGGATGGGTCTTATATTTTATATTATACTTGCTGGCAGTAGCAGCACTGTGCAACAACACCCTGAGCAACAATGCAAATCTCTATTGGAGACTATTGGCATTGTTACCGCAGCTACGCCGCCGCCCGCCATCTTCTCCTTCAGTGGGGGAGGGAGAAGGTCCCTGTGACGTCACGAGACGCCTGCCTGCTGGGAATCGAGCCCGTGTCCTGTTCTCAAGCTTGCTGTGTTGCCGGTCACTGCATGCCGCCCGCCGCTGCGGTTTAGCAAGCGACGGCGAAGGCGGCAACAACGATAGTCCAGCAGCAAGAGCAGGCCACCAAGATGATGTAACATACTAGAGAGGCAGAAAAGGGACTACTAACTAAGACTACTTCACTTATACAACACGCTGACCATAAGACACTTTGTAGGAAAAATGGAAATAAAAATATATTTTGCATACAAGCAAAACGGAGACACATGAGAAAAGAATATTTAAAAAAAAAATGCTATATTTTTTTTTGAAACATCGTTCAACAAAATATTAATAAAATCTTAAAGGTCATAATATAGCAACAGTTAGAAATAAGTTTCCCACTTGATAATATAACTGTTGCAACTGTTATTGCTTTTGTAAAACTCTCCGATGACAAAAACGAAAATTGGGAACAACCCCCCTGAAACATTAAAATTTCAAGGGAAAAATAATAATAAATAAATGACCAAAACCCAATAGGTGAATGTAAAAGACCAAAGTCCATACACAAAATGCGTTCAAAGAAATAAATATTTTCTCTTGAATCATTCAGTGTCTTGAATACAAGATGTAATGTAGCATATTTTTGTAATTTCAAACCTTAAAAATGATTGGAAGTGAAAATTTAATTTTTGAAATTTCATATAAAATCAATAAATATATACACATTACAATAAATATTGTGTGTGGCGCAGTGCGCTTGACCGGGTCTCGTCAGCACCGAAGTCAAGCAACGCCGAGCGTGGTTAGTAGTTGGATGGGTGACCATTTTCAACAAAAACCACGTTTCCCATCCAGGGGTAAATCGTTGCGCGCTTTTCCACTATATATGGTTCCCCTGGCTTCCGGTTCATTGACAAAAGCTGTAGCGTGCATCCTGGCCGAGGTTTCCACGTTTCCCTCAGTCGCAGGCAAATGCCGGGATGGATTGCAAGGCCGTGGCCGCCCCTGTTCCGGAAGAGCCCGCAAAACGCCAAAGTAGGGTTTCGGAAGGTTCGGGTTTTCACACATAGTGAGTAATTAGTAAGTAGTAGATAGAAATAATGCCCAAAGGGTTTGATTAAAAAATAAATATTAAATATACATAAATTATTTTTATATGTTATAGACAAGTAAGTAGTAGATAGAAATGCCCAAAGGGTTGGATTAAAAAATAAATATTAAATATACATAAATTATTTTTATATGTTATAGACAGATACAATAAAACACTTATACTGTACGTACAATGCGGCCTCGCTTTTTGACCAAATTTGTGCTACATGCGGTCAAGTTTGGGACACTTGAGCCACGTGCAACCAGACACGGCGGCCCATGACCATCAGCCAGGGTTAACGCGAATGGAACAAGAAGGGCTGGGCTTTGGCAGATAATATAATTATATGGCTTGGGCGGGCTGCACCCTGCAAGGAGGCGCGCGCAGCAGGCGGCAACATGGCGTGCCCTCAACGCTCCCGCCAATTCCACCAACGAGAAACGAGAGATACGGTCTGCAGATACGGTTTCACAATTCACAATCTTCACACACAGATTTCCAGAAAATATTTAAAATTGAGGATAACAGTATGTCCTGGCATTTTTTTTTTTTTTTTTATACTTTTTTGACAAATGTTTTTATTTTGTAATAAAATTAACTTCAAATGTGATATATGAAAATTATCAGTGTAATAAAAATACATTAATTAACAATTTTCCTTTAATGTCAACTGATTGTCTAACACTTTAAAAAAAAAAGTGCTTTATAAATACTGAATCCATTAAATTTAATTTAACATCTTCTACACTCAACAACTCAACAACAGTATTTAATCGCATATTTCAACAAAAAAGGGGAAAAAATGTAGTTCCTTTTAATTGTACACAAAAAATAGCCATTAGAAAGTAAAGTATTAATGACACAATACTGTTTAATTACTGCCAATCTAATAATATAGAATAAAGTTTTCAGACACGTGTTGATGTTACAGCAATTTTTGTTATCTTGCACATGGAGGAAAAGACGAAGCAAGTTTTGACAAGTTTTCCCTCTCCTATTTCCTGTCCCTTCTCCTCTACAGTCGTCCTCGTGGCTGCTGTTTCCCTGTTTCTGATGGAAACCGCCCCGAAACAACTGTTCTCCCCTCCTCTACTACTGCCTGCTGTACCCTCGGGGGTCACTCGGCCACTGGGGTGGAGGATCTTCCTTCCTCTAAAAACATCGAGCTTGCATGTTGGCTTGGCAGCAATAAACCTGCAGCACCGAGTTGCTGCTGCTCGCTCTCATGCAGGTAGCGCATCAAGACGCAGGTCTAAGAGGAGCTGTCGCAACAAAACCCTCCACTGTGTTGATGTGCAGCCAGCCACTTCCGAGAAAAATACAGAAAAAAATTTAAAAATTGTAGTAACTATTATACCTGCTCATCTCACTAAAAAGAAACGAGTAAACCATAGAAAACAGTTACCAAAGTTTTACACAAAGTGATATGTAGAAATGAAAATAAAAATCTACTGTTGAACATTATTATTTATCGAAATGTATTTTTTTATAATTATACACGAAGACCCTTTATAAACAGTTCTTATTATTTAATTCTTATAACAAAAAAATAAATTAATGTTATAATGTATGTGTGAATATTTGTGTAACAGGAATAATTTTTTTATAGAAATCGATACTGATCAATTTTGTAATTCAAAAAAATTATCCTAGGTAATTGTAATAATTTTTAAGCAGCAATTTTAAAATTAAAATAAACGAATAAAAAATGCGATTGTGTTCAAATTTTATAGCACTAAATGCAAATATATTCTTTATTGTATCACAAGATCTATATTTTAATTTTATACATTGTATTATATATTTTATCATATTTAAAAAGATTAAAATTGAACAATTTAATAGCTTTATGGTTTGAGTTACAATAGCGCTAGTTATTTTATGGTAAGTTTCTTCTCTTTGTCTTTTATGTTCACCAAGAGTCATAAATTTTACTTATGTATCACCTACACTGGGATTAATATTTGTGTGCAACGTTCCAACTCTTTATAGGTGATAGGGGTATAAAAAGTATAATATAATACAATACAACTGAAAGCCATGGCTTCCAAGACGCATCTTAGAGACAAAGATTATAATATGTTGCTTGTAAAATAATTCAACAGTCTGGTCAGACTGCAAGCAGACTTCACAGTACATTGTTACAAGACAGTACTGGTGACAATATTAGTCCAATTTATTTAATATTCCTACTGGAAGTAGCCGGAAATGGTTATTTTTGTGTCCTTCCTGCTCATGCCCGATTTTTGAAATTTTGTAAACATATAACAGTCGTACTAAAACAACTCTGCAAAATTTCAAACTTCATCTGCCGCAAGTAGAAAATACAGAAACCTATCACTTCCGGCTATTTCCGGTGATAATATAAATTGATTTGACTGTATTATTCTCTACGGATTTAAATTATAACTTCTCAAAATTATTTGAAGTTCGCAACACTGTTGCACTAGCAATGCGATTCTGGGAGGAGTGGTTGGTGACTTTAGAGCATCGTCACATTTCTTATCTAGTTTTCAGTCCCTTTAGAGCGTTCCCACATTTCTTATCTAGTTTTAATAACAATCAACGCAGCGGTTCGAAATACATGAAAACATTCATAAAAATAGTCCAAAAAATTAGCTTTTAATCTATATAAAATTTTAAAAAAGATCTCGAGCCGTTTTTTGTGTAATGTTGATCGAAAAATTTAACATTGAAAGGATACAAAATCCACATTTGCATAAATTTATTATAATTAAACCAACGATTAGCAAAAATCTGAAAAAAAATCAGTAGTGTTTGGACAATTGTTGTAAGTCTGCCAAATTAATTTCAGTTTAAGAAAATACATGGCAACTGCTTTAACTCGAAGGGTGTGTACTTCCGGTTTATGTCCATTAATGCCCCTTGTAAATTAGAGCTTAAAAAAAAATACTGGTAAAATAAAACATGATCCCAGTTTAAATTATACGATTTGTGATCTAACTAACGAATGAAAATTCCAATTATTATTGATATTTTGACAGAAATACGAGGCATTTTCAAAATGCACCTGGGTTTGGTGAGACAGTAGTATAATTGCTGTAATTTTAACCCTATGAAAGTTTAGAAGAAGCAGTTTCGGAGATCCACTTTCATCTGGAATTTCTTGAACTTCAGACTTTGTATGCTCTGGCCTCTGTAAGTAACATTCCAAGCTGCTACATTTGGAAATCGATTTAGCACCACCCATGTTAAATGTGGCAATATGGAGAAATTATAGACGCAACTCTTTAGTTTAGTTTATGGTATCTCAATTTCAAAATGATAAAATATAGCTACCCATATATTTTGTTTAAAATTTTTGTAAATTTATGTAAATAACTGGCAGAATGACTCGATCAGCACTTGCAGAAAATCAACAATTAGTGCGTACAGACGAGTTTTAATTTTTATGTTAATGTCATGTTTTTTGTTATGTTCATTTAACATTTTGCAAATACAGTAGTTATTAAAAAAAAAGGATGCAGCATTTGTGATTGAAAATTAAAAAACTTATAAATATTTTTAAAGAATTAGTCGCTGATAAAAAAAAATTGACGCACCCTGAATATTACAAAACAGCAAACCAGGCCAAACCTTCCTGACAACACGAAACTTATTTTCATGAAAAAAAAATATATAATATAATAGACAAAAATCGGTGAATTTCTCGAGATATTCAGCATCAAAGATCATTAGCATCGTTTTAAAATGGAGACTGTGGTAGCTTTTTGTCATATCAGTATATTTTTCACACCAAATTTGTCTTGTACATCCGCAAACTGTATGTTATTTTGTCCATTTCTTGTACTAAAAATATTTTCCAGTTTACCATCGGAAAACATTGAGCAATGTCCGTGAACGGTGACGGTGTCTCGTGCTTGAAGTCCTAATCAAACACTAGTTCTTATCTAGTAACAAAAATGTCATTGCGACACATGAGAGCGTGTATAATTAGAGGCTAGTCACTCTAGTCAGTCTGAGAGGAGGAATGCGGGGCCGAGCGAGTGGGCTAACGGACTTGTGAATATATACCAAACCGACACGCAAATACTACAACAATCTAGCAAGTGAAAATCGTAAAATGTTGTAAAATGTTAAAATTGAAATGTTTGATGTATTTTACAAGAACCCTTGTTATTCATTGCTTTGCAATAAAGTTCTAACACAAGGACATAAAATTTGCCCTCTGAAAGTTTATAAGGGGTTTAGCTGCTAAGGGAGAAATGGCTATATAATATGTATAACCATAAAACGAGACATTTATGAATGTTCAGGTCAGAAAAGCAATAGGAAATTTATGCATGATAATATTAAATAGAATTTAAATTGTGGGTACACATAACTAAAAATAGAAAGAAAAATAAAGTGAAGGGAGTAGAAAATTCTCCCTTTCATGAATAAACTTTCAATGTTATTTGTTAAAAACCCTCAGATTTTCCTAAAATTTAAAACTTTTTCAAGCACTTTTTCACGTGTAACAAAACGAAAAAAAAGGGGGCAAAAAGACAAAAAATTTCACGGTAAAGCCGACTTGTTTACGAATTCTTGAATTTCATTGTCCCTGCTTGTCACCGCACCCTTGTCTCCCCCTGGTGTACTGCTTTATAATCTCTGCTGCCTAACGACAAAGACATGTTTGTCTTCTAAAAGCCTGACAAATTTTAACAACCCTCTGTATGCAATACAGAACTATTTTCACCGAGTAGTATTCGTTTGAAAGTACTCTTGGTACTGGGTTCGGGAATTGTAATACAAAACTGATTAAAGCTACTAATTAAAAAAACTTCAAAAATCTACGATACCTAGTATTACGATCAGTGATCAAACAGTCTATAAAAGTACGCACGCCACCATATAAGACATTTTGATTGATATGATAGTCACGCTCACATTCGGGTTAATGTCCTGCAAGGTCACTGATCAGGGTTCGAGGCCGGGAGGAGCCCCGCCCGGCCGACATTCCACATCCTCGGGCCAGTCCGAGAGCGTGCGGCAGCAGGCTGCAAACATGAGACGACCGCTTCTCAAGCATTCCACACACCTTACATGGCAGCGGTAAATACTGCTGCTTACATCGACAAATTCCAAGAAATATTATCATCCGGGAAAATAACAAAATAAATGCATACACCAGGATAATACCATATTTGCTGATGAACATACAAAGTAATGCAGTTTCAGCACATATAAAAAAAGGTAACAAAAGCACAACAATGTTTATCAAATAATACAAAATAGAACAGCAAAATAATACAAAACAAAAACAAGATCCAAACATAACAAAGATACATAAAATATCCACTTGTAACACCGCCACAACGCAAAAAATATTATGTGAATGAATTTTCTTCACACGAAAACAATGAGAACAACAAGAGCAGGGGACAACCATTTTTTTAAAATAATTTTCTTATACATTTTACTACTTTTTAGTGTCCTAGTGTTCAATATAACATTATAACAATTCCTACATCACCTGATATTGTAAAAACACTTTGGTAAAAAAAAAAAAAAAAAATAATAATAATAAGTAAACCCTTTCTCTTATAAGAAATAAATATTTATCAGTAATTCTTCTTAATGAACCTGGTAGTAGAAATAATAATATCGTTGTATAAGCGCCCTCGTATCAATTGCACTCCGACAGGTGCCGGGATACACACACCAGAGCACCTGATGAAGTACAATGAACATGGGGCACTGTCATTTAATAAAAAGTAGTCTCAGGTCACAGGTACTCTGTAGGAAGGGCGACGAGGAGCGGCGCAAGGACCGGCGTCTCCGCGCGCTACTTCAGGTACCTGACTAGTTCACACACAGTCACTAGCACCTGGCGCAGCACGCGTGACACGCCGGTATTCAACACAGCTAGGAGCACTGGAGGCCGCAATGGGTATGAAGCCAAGACGTCACACCTTTCAAAATGACATATACCTGAAAAAATTAATTTAGTGTATACACAGTACTTCCTTGCTTTTTTTTTTTTATGGAGAAATGTTCCAAGGCGAGAATTATAATTGTATAATTTCAGCTGCTTTGTAATGCAGTGAAAAGTTAAAGTACTCAAATTAAAATAACAGATGTTTTAAAATAATATCAATAGAAATTATGTGCAATAAAAATTAGATTAAACGTGCTAATAAGAAAAAATCAGTTTTAAATATTTCAAGCACTTCTTTTTCCCCTTTTTTTTCCTTTTTAATTGTTTACAACTACAACTTTTCCATTTTTCCGATCCTCATTATTGATGGATGTAAAAAAAAAAAAAGGTTGATTGATTTATCCCCCCTTCTTCTTACTCGCTAAATTCTTTAAATTTTTTCTTTCATTCACTACGCCCTATTCAAAGAGAACCCATATTATTTAATTTCACTTGCGAATTTTCTCTTTAATCTTTCCTGTTCAGAAAGTTCAAGAGAAGGCGAGCAAACACAAAATTTATATACGTATATTTTTTTTTAAATAAAAAGGAAAAGTAGGGCGTTGGTTGATGGTTTACTACGGCAGCATTTAGCGAGGTAGTAACAATTAAAAAAGTTTGACAATGAGTACTACTACAGAGCTTGAGTACACATCTTTTAAGAGCAAAGCAGACTCATCACCACTCCTTCATTCAACCAGCAGCACACAAAAATCTCATCTGCCAAATGGCGCCTGCCCCTCCCCCTAGCCGCTGGCACAAACCACAGAGGGTGGCGCCTCCCGAGAGATCGATGTCACTCCCACCCGGCGCCAAAGAAACGCGCGTAGACGTCAATAACCAGCGGTATTCATTTCGGGCAATAAATTTCATTAATTAACAAGCACTCACCTTTTTGCAAAAAACTGACTATATCAAGTGATTGCAAACAATTTAATTAATTAAGCCACAAGCAAATATTAAAATTTCACAACTGAGAGAAGTTCGGATGAAACCCAAACAGAAAAAAAAAAAAAAAAAAAAAAAAATGGCATTTAAGTTCCTGGTCGTCCTAAAAAAGAAATGACGCTTCTATGAGTTCTATGTGTGTTATAGCGACTAAGAAAGAGAGAAGAAAACGAAATAAAGGTGGGCGAACGAAGTCGGGCAAAAGAAAGACGCAGTTGCGTCATATCCGCCTACTCAGTCCCAGATATAAAGAAAAAAAAAAAGCTTTCCCTACCACCACTGTTTGTTACATGCCTTTGAAGGTAATACTGGCCGGCAGCATCACCTACACTACCAACCTATAACTACAACATCGAGACAGAGAGAGCGAGTGAGCACTGGCAATGACCTTGCCTCCGCCTCCGCGACCCTATCACGCGGTCGGCAGCCTCCCAGCCACTGGCATCCCATTCATTCCTCCATTCATCGCCCACGACCTACGCCCGCCCGCTCGCCCCGCGAGTGCTTCTCGTCAGTTAGAGAGCAAGCCTAGCTAGCAGGAAGTGGCGTCACTATCGCTACTGCCCATGTTTAGGCAGCAGATACTGGGGCAAAACCACAGCAACCATGGCACAGACGGCGTTGCTAGTTACACCAAATGTGTTCTACACGTCATTCCTTTAAAAAATGACGTCAGTTGAAGTGTTTCCTAGCATGGAAATCCCCAAGCAATGTAACTTTCACAGAAGAGGCCTTGGAAAGTATGACCATACAAGATTAAAATACCAAATCAATATTTTAAAATTAAATATTCCAATGGAAGTATTGCAAATAAAAATCATTGCAGTCATAAAAGAAAAGTATAATGGAATTAAAAACTTCAAATATGTTTATACTGTATAAATGAATACTTTTAAAGTAACCAACAATAATAAAGTAATCTAATGTTAACATGCAAATTAATACGAGAAGATAACGTGCTAATTTACATATACTAATGTATGCAGCATTAGATTTTACACAACAAAAAGACACGGACGCATTCATAAAAATAATAATAGAACCATTGTATTAACAGCTTATAGAAACGCGAGAGAGGCGGTGAAAGGAGTCACTTACCGGTACTGAGGCATGCAATGGCAGGTCCGCTCCGTCCGGCGCCGCGACACAAACTGACTGCTGCTGCTGCCTGCCAACGCGCCGCCAGTCAAGCCGCCCTCTCTGCGGACAACCAGAAACAGTTATCAGCACATTAGTCATTCCTGGAACCGACTAAAGGTCACCCAAATGCTCTCTCTTTCTCCCCTCGCCTTGCAATGAGGAAAAATTTTTGTCGAGACTATTTACGTTTCATGTGTTCATTACATATTAAATTATCTTCAAATTTTGCTTCGAAGCATGCCAAAAATATTATAATTTACACAATTTTATCATTGCTAGTTCATTCCTATACATCATGATCGAAATAAAAATTTGATTTTGAACTAATTACGTAAGAAGTATATTTTAAAAATTAAAAAATTTAATAAAATAATTATCTCAGATATCAGACATTCCTCGATACAGCACGCAGGCAGTGGCCATTGGAGATAGCCACTGGAGAACGAGGTCAATCGACCTAATAATAAACTACAAACAACGTAACTTTGGGTCTGTGACTAATGATTCATTTCATTATTATTTCACCCTAATGCAAGTGAAATGCACGTTTCTCATAAGCTTGTAGCTATTTATATAGTAGCATGCCCTCCAGCGTTTTAAACGAGGGAGGCGAGCGACCCCTCTTCATTGTTGCGAGCGTCTGACTTGTCACGAGTTGTTTGAGACGATCCCCTCATCCATAGTCCTGTGATGCTTCATCATGACATCACATGGAATGCAATCCAGACAGTCTTGCAACTTACAATCGAAATCAATTCAAATTTTGAACAGAACAGGTGTGTATTAATGATAAGCAAAGAAAAAGAGATCCCATGCATTGTAAACATTAACATTGCATGTTATTATTTTGAAGGTCAATATTATTGTTGAGTTACATTAAAAAAAAAATAATTTATTCACAATAGATGAAGTGATAAGTTCTTGGTCACACATAATATATACGTCGTATATTATAAGACGTAGTGGCTGTGTCGGCGGACCCATTTACCTTCCATTTCAATTACGCTCCAAGGGTTTGTGACGTGAGAGGCCGGCGGTTTGTGAGCTTCAGTTTGCAGCTGGCGGCGAAACCGCGGTTGCTGCTCTTGCTTCTACTTGCGCCAGACAACTTTTTGTTCGCTCTTCGCCTACTTGAAGGTTATGGCAGGCCGCGAATGGCAGCAGCACAGTGAGTTCGGCGGCGTTGATCTTGCCTTTGCAAAGCGAGCTGGCTAGCAAACAAGCGGGGCCAGACACGAGTCTCGCAAGATGGGAAAAGATGCAGGAATGCCAAGCATTCACCAGTAAACTTCCGGGCTTCTTCTCTAGTCGCGGCGGCTGACAAACCAATGTCTGAGAATTTGCAATAGACCATCACGTGAGACTGATGAAAGTTATAAAAAAAAAATAAAGACTTCCCTTCCTCCATGTCTTATCTTTCAACAACTACTATCCATTCGAACTCGTGTCTCTCTATTGTGACGTCATTCATTTGAAAGAGGTCGACGAACTTCATGAAACTATTCACTACTTAATTCCTCCTCTCCACCATAATTAGAGCGGTGAACATCCAACTTTAGAGTAGTAAAGAGACAAAAAAAATAAATGCGGCCGCGGCGTTGTCATCTTATTTGGACAGAGGAATGCGACCACAAGCTGGCAGCAGCAGCGCTCAGGTGTGGGCGGTTCATTTATTTCTTCTACCTTATCTGATATGTTGCCATGGCAACTGGTTTAGCCAGCTCCGTACCGAGCAGAACAAAAGCACAGCAATGGTCAAGCCAGGTCATTTGTGGCGATGGTACGCGATGGTGGCGGCGGCGGCCTCGAGTGCTACGCCGATGACGAGGCGCGTATTTTTACGTGCGCACCAACGAGCAAGAAGTCGCCACCAATCGGCGGGAACCGAGCGTACCTCTGTGCCAGACAGCCAGCAAACGCTCCTCCGCTTTCTTTCCCACGATCGCAGCTATCTTGCCGACTGCCCACCTCGCGGCACCACCAATTTCGCATCAAATTCCAACACCATTTTTGGGTACTTGTTCTATGCCATACATTAAATTAAACTCGACCCCATTTTTTTAGCCACATGTGGCACAAAAAAAAAAAAATCACCATCACAAATACAGATGACTGCATTACTTAAAGAAATTGAAGGGGAATTCGATGAGTGCATTATTACCTACTGTACGTACACAGCCACTGACAAGATGTGCACTTGACGATGCAAACTACGTATAATATATACTATAGTACTACATAGGACGTTCGCTTAGGGAATGAACTCGCTCATGAACAAATTTGATTTAACGCAAAAATTCATGTGTGAAAATTAAAAGTTTAATGCAATTCTGCCTGATAAACACCAGTGATGTTAGTCCTCGCATATTCGCGGCGAATATGCGAGCATATTCGCGGGCAATCTGCGGCCGCATATGCGCGCATATTCGCGAATATTGAAATTTGACTTTCCCGCCACAAAAATAGCAATTTTAGACTGGTTAAAGCTACAGTAAATGCTACAGAGAGTCTTTTCTTATTTTTCTTGGTATAATCCCTTGCTTAATTAGTGTTTGGATTCAATTAGAGTTAATTAATCATGGAATTAAAGCAATCGGCCCTTCAGGCTGCCGAGGTGCTCACGTGATTTTAATTGCGCGCGGCCGCCATCTTGAAAGTATCTTTCGCGCATATGCGCGCATATTCGCATGCGCATATTCGCGGACCAATCTTCGCGCGAATTTCACATAGATAAACTATTGCATTCAAATGAATTCCGCATTCTTCTCAATGAAGATTGGCCTGAATCTGTAAGTAACAGGACAAAAATACCAGAGATGCAAGACTTATCCATATCTTCGTGAATTTCGGCAATAATAATTCACGGAGCTTCATTGTTACTTCAATGTATGATGTCAAGAACGTACAGTTATGAGAGTATAAAGTTAAAATACATTGGTTAAATAGGAGAAACAATTTCTCTCGAAGTAAGTAGCCCTTGACTTGGCCAACACCTAAATTAATTTTTCATCCGAGTTATGGGCCAAAAATAGTTTCTCCCATCTAACCAATGTTTTCCAACTTTATACTCTCAAAACTGTATGTAGCTATGTACAGTATTCATCATTGAAAGCTCCCAAATTAAATACACTTGCCAGTACAATTAATAGCAAAGGGTGGGTGTTACGCTTCAATGAAAGAAGTTTAACGGTTGATTCGCTTTGGCGGCCCAAATGGAGCTCCTTGGCCCTGTTGCGCGGCCGGCGCGGCGGCGTCTGGGTCGCGGTGGCGGGCGGCCCAAGGCTGACCGGCAATTGGTTGCGCGGGACAGCAGCCCACCCGCAACCACGAAGGTCGTTGCCAGCGCTCGAGGTGAAAGTCTGCGCGTGAAAATGATTCAGCCACCTGCAGTATGACTACTACCACCCACCCATCGACGGAACAGGCCATGCAAATATGCCCATTGCAATTTCTTTACACGCACCAAAAAAATATTAATAATATTTTTAATAATCTCACCATTTTGAAATTTTAATCAATAATTATATTCTTAAAGAAAATATACATGTGTATTAAAGGTGTACCGAAGTGAATACCTTTTTTACATATCCGGACACCTAAGAATTGTTCCGATATCCCTGTGGCTCAATATTTTCGTACAATGCCTGGTAATTTTACAATTATTTATTTAGCTTGAAAAGTGAGTTTTAATAAGGTCGTTGATCGATTCAAGCCGGTGCGCGCCCGCAGCGGCTGGTGATACGAGACAGGGGCGGTAGGAGCAGAGCGTACTAGAACTACTATCGGAACCAAAAAGGTGTGCCCCTGAACAGCATATAACTCCCATAAGGAGAGGGGCACACCTTTTTGGTTCCGATAGTAGTACGCTCTGGTAAGAGGTTCCCATATTTCGCGGGAGATTCTCGTCGTAATAACGGCTGAATCAATCAACGGCCTTAAAACTCACTTTTCAAACTAAAAAATTAATTGTAAAATAAATAGAAATCGCACAAAAATATTGAGCCACAGGGATATCGGAATAATTATTAGCTGCCCGAATATGTAAAAAAAGTATTCACTGTGGTGTACACCTTAAAATTATAGGATAATTATGCTATATAAAAAGTTTTAATCCAATTTTAATAAAAATGTCGAATCGTTTTGACAAGTTCTACTCCATAAAAAAAAATACAGAAGGAAAATTTCCCAAAAAGAGTCATTTATTGGCATAGCAACAGGGGGTGAGATCGTCTCTCCTCCCCTTCCGCTTGCTCGTCTCTCATTTTCCATCTTATCACGGTCCCCCAAATGTTGCCTTGCTCGCTGCTCCCCCATCATCAATTGCGTGTCAGCGTAGGGGGGGATGGATGGATCTCTGGTTGCTGCTGCCAAGCCGTCTAGCTGCGAACGCAGAGTAGGGGTGGTTCGCAAGAGCGCCCCCAAGCACATTATGCTGTGTCGCAGTGCAGTGCCAACGGGACCACACTGCAAGCACGACCACGACTGCACCTTAATTTAATCAATCGGACTACCACTTTAATTGACTTACTCCAGAAATGTATTTAATTATAATAATATATCTCACAATACATTGATTTTATAAGACATCTGCGGTTTTATAATGTGCGTGTATATACAGAAGAAATCAAAGAAATATTTACAATGTTTCTTTTCATGACAGAAGGATTTAAAAATACACGCTGGTTTATCGTACCGGTACGTTTTATAACTTCGAAAAAAAAAATATCATATAAAATAAAATTATTCGAATATGTTAGAAAAATTACTTGCTGTATTTTGTTACTTTTATAGTAAAAGTAGCTAAAATGTGTAGCTTTAAAAATAAAAATAATAATTGTTAAACTTCAAGCTGAATATTATAAAATTAATCAAAATGTTTACACAATAAATTGTTTGGTCAGCAAACAACAATCGATGAGAATAACGTCGCATGCACGATGGTGGCCTTTCTTCCCTTTGTCACGCACAGCCGCCTGGAGAGGCCACCGCGGGGGTGATTGAGCCGAGTAAATATTGCCGTAGGAGAGCCAATCATTCGAAATTTTGTAGATACTTCTCAAATGTTTCACATACAGCAGCCGGAGAAACAATAACAGCGAGGGATATTAGGTATCCTGCAGTAGTATCAGAGCTGCACGTGGAATAGCCATCATGTGGGAGTATCTATCGTACCAAGCAGCGCAGGGGGGCCGAGCTCCACAACATGTGACATGTGGCGCCATCTGTGACCATGGCAATCACAGCCATAACGTCCACTGATGTTACGTATATAATCCATAACCTTGTGTGATGGATTTCCCCTTCATTTTTCTAGCAAAATCGGTCGTCCTACCTCCCAATCCAATAAGAGATGATCGCACGATACCCCTCCTCATTTTCCTATAGTTGCACTATACATCATTGCTTTTTGACTGTCGGCTTGCAGCTGCCCACAAGCCTTACAAACAGCTTTGCACCCAGATCTGACCCTCGCTCTTTCTTTATAGGATACAGCTTTACGCTATACAAAGTTATAAACTCAACCAGGGCAGGAAGTCAATCATGATTAAAAAATCAATATTTTAGACAGAATTTCGTAACAAAACTTATGTGGTACAATCACGGTCAAATTGTGGAATTAACATAACGACATGCTCAATAGCAAAATCTGGTCCCGCATTCCTGCTAGCTGTGACGCAATTCGCGACCTCTACACGTGACGCGGGCAGGCTGGGAGTATTGAACGCTGTGGAACGGCACTCCGCCTTATCAACGAGGGGCCAGGCTTTGCAGTCAAGCCCATGTGTTTATCACTACTCGCGGCGGAAACTGCTCTTGCACCAAATTGTGCAAATATGCTCCCGTCACCAAGATCACGAGTTGAACTGAATGACGACATTATGCCAAATCACCACTGACCGATGATTCACGCATCTCCTGTGATCCAACAATCATCCACACGTTGATGTCACCTAGCAACAAAGAATATTGTGTATCACCAATAAGAGTGACTCGCCAACAGATACAACAAACTCATTTCATAAGAACAGGAAAGAAGTTAACGATAAATGATGTTCGTCATTCGTTTAGAACTCTAAATGACAATAACAAAACGTAAGCTTCTTAACAGATGAAACATCATCTGCGTAGTATATGTTATTTAAAAAATCAATTGGCTATTGGTAAAGTGCAAAGTTAAAAAAGGAAACTACGCTGCAACTTCAAAGAAAAAAAACTTTTGTCAACTAACTTTAATCTTTTGACGTGCGCAGTACAAAATGTTAAACTCCATCGCATCTCATGTTTGGATCGTGATACTCTGAGAATGGCGAGTACATGTATTAAACGCCTGAGGAATGTGGACACCTCTGCTGCTCGCAAGTGGTTATCCCACACGAAGTGGCAGTGAGTACTGCAAGTCACTAAGCAACGTGCTGCAATGCACGCTAGAATGCCAGCAGCCTCCATGCAAAACAACATCCCCACAGCAACACCGACACACAGTATTACAGTACTTACAATAAGTGAGCATATATTTTTTTAAAGTTGAGTTAGTACTCACCAAAAATATTAGACGTGTTCCTGTATAAACCTAATAAAAACTTACCAAAAAAAGTTCCAACGCACGTAGTTACTTCAGAAAAAAATACCATAAGGGCGCTGCATTGAACATTGGGCTTGTGAGAACAATACCACCGAGTTTATATGGTGAGGTACTAATTGAAAATGGATATACTGAATTACGAATTTTCTAATTATTTTTTTTGCCAATTTTCAAGCGAGTAATTTTCAAGCGAGTTATTATTTTTAAGAAATATTTTTAAAAGTTCAAAAAAAGTGGCAAGTGGAGATGCCCTATCAGCTCACGCGGGCTACGCGACAGACGGGTCAGCAATCTCCCGGCCGCACGTGTCGTAACACGTCTCCCGACATCACGTGGGGGAAAGGGCAGGTGCAACGCGGCAAGAACCGACAGATAGCATAGCCAGCATTAGATGCAGTAGTAAGTCGCTCGATCGGGAAGGTCCAACAAAAATACCCCCTCCTTGATTTTTCTTTTTTTTATTATTTATCATTATTATTTTTACATTTTTTCCCCTCAGCCTAGTTAGTCTGTACTCAAATTTACTTCACAAGGTCAGGGAGACAGCAAGAGCAGCTGCAAATTTTGTTTTACCTTTCTTTCACCAATCATGCAACCTATCACAATCTGCTATTACAAACTATAGAAAAGACTAATGCTCCCCTGCTCCTATGATTTTGATAGATTCTTTTTCTTTATTACAGAACACGATATCTTATGACCATCTGCCATTGAAAAAATAAATTAAAAATTGATCATACAAATTGTAAATTGTTGTAAATTTGTAATGTAATTAAAAAAAGAAAATGAAGGATAATGATATTGAAAAATTGTTCATTACTGATTACTACAATCATGAGGGTGGGGGGGAGAAACCGTGACGATAAATTAATTAAATAGCTGTATGTATGTAGTAATGGACAACCGGGGTTCGAACGTAACTTTTTTTAACAAAAATAATAAAATGTATGCACTATTAGAAATATGGAATAATACACGTATATACATACATATTATACAGTATATTTTATGCAATAATTGACATGATCCATGCTGTACAGCCTATGATCGAAATAAAAAATTTGAATTTTAATTTATAATGCTTTTAGCACATTATACCAGTGCATGGTGGTAAGAAATAAATCAAAATAAAAACTCAGAAAACTGGTATATACTCCGTTCCTCTCATTGGTGTATGCATACGTACGTACTTGTGTCCACTACGTCATCAGAGGACAAGCTAGAAGGTCGAGAATGACGATGTTTTTGAGCGTCACTTGTGACGGGGCCCAATGTGAGGAGAACACGTAAAAACGTTACGAACAAGGAAGGCTCTCGAAAGTAGTCTCGACTCTTAAAAGAAAAATGCTCTTCTTTAAAAATAGAATATAGGACATTTATCCCACAATGGCAGTGGTTTTCTACTATACATTTGTAGCCGCTATGACCAACATTTTTCAAAGTCTCGAGGCATGCCTTATGTTTTACAGGGCTATAAATTATTACTGTACCATTTGTCAAATATTATTGAATTACTTTGTAGCAAACGAATTACTTGGTTCAGAGACTATTTAAGTGGATCTTAGAAACCTAATAAATATCTGTAAGGTCCATTAGGTTTTTATCTATATTATGCATAATATATGGTGTGACTAACGAAATGGAAAACATAAAGAACCGGCTACGTGCATTGCGGATACGAAACAAATAAACAGTAAAGCCATATCAAAGATACAGTCTGATACTTTGCTTAGATTTTTTTTTAAATCAGTCATGACCAAAAAACTTTCAGTTTACATGATATCGACCGGTATATACGCGTCAAAAACAAGAGAGGGTGTGCATATTTCGGCTGTTCAGCGCGAGTGCTGCCTGCCTACACATAAAGATTTCCGCCGAAACCTCGTGAGCAAGGTGCGGCCACGCCATGATGCACGCCGTCGCAGCAGGTCTTTTATGTAAAATCGCAAACATTTTATAAAACCGATGCGCTGCGATAATAGCCATTAACTAGCAACCTTCTTCAAAGTCATTATTTTCATTCTCTCAACATCATACTCAACAGAATGTTTTAGGTCAATTCGAACACAGACAAAGAAGACAACACTGCAGCCCTAAGAACTAACATGTATGATATATACAGCATGTATGCATATTGTATGAATGCATCAATGTTATGCAAAATTATGTATG
Source organism: Siphlonurus alternatus (assembly GCA_949825025.1). NCBI lineage: Eukaryota > Metazoa > Arthropoda > Insecta > Ephemeroptera > Siphlonuridae > Siphlonurus > Siphlonurus alternatus. Next base: position 15,765,036 of record OX463782.1, on the reverse strand, counting down.
AACCATGAAAATGATAAAGCAAAATTTATTTGCCAAAGGTAGAGTACTCTCTGTGTTCAATAAATAAAATAAAGTGCTTAATGTTAACAATGAAAATCAGGATTTAAAAACTTAGGATTTAAGGTAAGAAAGAGCACGTCTGAAAAACACCGGTTTTGTATTAGTGATAAAACAGTCAAGTCAAATATTTAAAATGGGAAACACCATAATAAGTCACTTTGACCTTAAAATCGACTTTAAAGACCAAATTATTAAAAAGGATACAGGAAAGATGCACAAAACTGTTTAGGCCGAACGAAACCAAGAAGGGGACCGTTGCCAAGGGCGACCTCGCCAACACCGATCCCATCATTTACTCAGAATGAGGGAATGAGCGCTGCAGCTTGTCTTTTAAAACTTTTTTTTTTTTTAAAGTAGTTCTTTGCGGTCTACAGTACACACGACTGCAAACAAAGGTTCGGGATAAGCACAAACTTACCGCTGGCCACACGTCTCTAGCTCCAGTCGCCACCGCAAATGGAATAAAACATTTATACACTTGCAGCTGTTACTAGGCGGATACATTCTCCATTCCTTGCTACAGCCGAAGTGGCCCGGAGTATTTCCACTTGGAACAAAACTTTTTTATTTTCACTGGCAGTATTATGCATGTAGAAAGGAACACTGGTGGAACTTTGATGGGACGAAAGGAATAAAATCATTACGGAAACATAATGTTCTGGAATATTCTTCTTTCATTCTTTGTTATCCGGGTCGTTTCACGAAAAAACCCAAACGATATCAATGACGAAATATGTTGAAAAAAACTGCCGGTGCATTAGAAGGCCAAAAAATATTATAAATATTGCAAAAATATTTATAGGAAGTAATCAGTTAATATTTAAAATTATATTGAAGGCCTGAAGGAAGGTTGAGATAGTAAAGTCCCGAAACTTGCCGCAGATAATATAACCATACAATTTCAAAGCAACGATGCACACACATCTAATCACCATGACTTCCACCAGCTCACTGAAGAAAAGTTTGCCGGCTTTCACACAACTACCACCTCCATACGACGCGCCACTGTCGAACCCCCTCCACCAGTCTCGCCACTCCTCCTCTTCTGTCTTCGTCTCCCGCATTTTCCCCTACCCTCCCTGACCTGTCTGGGTCTTTCAACCCGGCCCAAAACGCGCAGGGGAGGGGAACAGTGCCACCACCACAACGCGAGGCCGGATAGGCAAAAGCAAGCAAGCGCCTGCTGCTCGCCCGGCGTACCGCACCGCTGAATTTTGCACGGAATGTTTCCTACCCACCGCCCGCCTCGAAACCTGCCCAAACTTACACAAACTTGAACCACTGCTGCTTTTAGAGCCTGTAAGACATTCAATGAAATGTGAAATAATCTTAGTTCACTTTTTTGTCGTAGCTTCTAGAACAAACTACATCATATTATTGGGACTGTTGAAATATTATATTCTAATTTATGTTTTTAAAAAAATAAGCATTGATATTTACATATTTAGAATGTCCATTTTGTTTCAATTTTTACAATTAAAAAGCTAACATTACTGATTTTTTTTTAAATTATTTAACGAATCAATGAAAATTACAACAATTGAGCCTTGGCGTACACAAGACTTGAATGAAGTGTATTCTTAATAAAATATAGAAGGAAATCCTTTCCCACGATTATTTCTGTGGTGCTCTACACTTCCTTCTGGCCAGCCACCACCAACCATTTATATTATTACTCATGTCGAAGGCTGCGAGATGCTGATAATAATAATATATAATGAAAGTGACACAACAGTATTTGCCGTAGTATTAGGTCATACAAAGGAAAACGGAAATAAAGAGCAATCGGGGATTTCCGACATTTCCGTCATTCACCATTAAATTTTAATTGCAACACAAATTATCTTATAATATAATTTACATTAATGATCACAATTTGTTTAAAATCTAAAATGAAGAAAGTCAGTCTTCCCAATAATTTATTTTCTGTTCTATTCACCTAGTTTTGTATAATATCGATTTTCATCTAAATATAGAACAAAATGTCATAAACATTGCAGCGATGCTTCCGCCCCTCCTATGTAAGTGTCAGTTCATTAACAATGTTTGCAAGCCTAAGAAATTCTACTATGGATTTATCTTCCCGTCCTCGCCGCGTCACACGTCAATAACGCACTCATTCAGTCTCGGCTTTTCACTCCAGATAAATTAGTTGCACTGAAGTGTATAAAAAATGTAATTATCTCCATAAGAAACAATTAAAAATGCGGCATTTTAGATACAACCTGATGTACAAAAAAATAAAAAAAATAGTGTAAGTGTGAAATTGAAGAAATACGTGCAATTTATAATTAATAATAAGGAGAAAGACACAGAAAACACACACTTCCTCTCCAAAGACAAAGGGGAAAACATTGCACCAACAAACAAGAAGACAAAACAAAATCATCAGAAGTGTTATGTAAAAAATATATAACATGGAAAAAGCAGATATAAAGATTATAACTTAGATAAAGAATAAAGATAGCATAAAAAGCAACAAGCATATCAAAAATAATTTTAATTGTGGTGTAAGTACAGAGTAGTACAAGAAATAAGACAAAAAATACTGCTATATACAAGTTTAAAAACATGTTATATCAATTATCTAATTTCCTTTGTTATAAATATTTTTTATAGACTAATAAAAAATGTTAATTAATAATTTAAAACGTTAATAATTAAATTTATGAAAAACCAGAAACTACAATTTACCCACTGTGATAATTTTAGTAATTTTACAACGTGTAGCGCTAAATAATATACGTGGAAATGCTTCAACTTTGCCCCCCTAAGTTGGTACAATCGCGTCTGATGTCGCGTCCTCATATGGCCTACTCGTATTATAACAAAAACTTTTGTACTCGTTCGCCCTCGATCTTTTCTTCTCTTTTCTATCTTTCACCTGCTTACTTTAAACCACCCAACCTCACCTCCAATAGCTTTTATCCTACCATTCCTACCTCACTATCTACCTACCTATACCTTACTGTTGCCATGCATCGAGGTTCTATCATATATATGCAATGTCGAACAAAAGAAAGGGCACAAAGATCTTTTTCATTCACCCTCTCTATACTAAAAAGGAATGTCCCACAAAAAAAATATTATATACATATATATAATATATACATATATTATATATCGTCTTAAAGTAGCACTCAGGTATAATGTAATATGTAATATAACAGCACTAAAAATCCCATGATATATAGACTCCATCTTTCAATGTGAATTGTGATTCATACTGTAAAATATTGAGTAAACCTCCCTCTATATCCAGCATCATAATAATATATATAATATATATTTTTATTCTCTAATATTTCTCACTCTCTGGTCTCTACTGATACGATTCATTATAATAATCCTAATTTATTCTTACATGACTTAACAATGACAAAAAGTTTAATTTGAAATAATAATAATGAGCTTACCTTATCACTGAAATTCGTATATTGCTTGAATTCACACTTATAATTATTATTATTATTATTATTAGGCGATGGTGCATGCTTCCTCGACAAAGTTCAAATCGACACTGTAGTCTCTATACCCGGACCATGCACAAAGTATTTTACTATGATCCATTCGTTTACCCCCCTCTTCCCCCTTCTCATAAAACCTGCAGTTGCGCGGGCTCAAGCAAGCGCCTCTGTCAGTACTGGCTTCACGTCATGAAACTCGCGCGCCTGCTTGCATGTATACCCCCCACTACTTTACGTCTGGATAGCAGCCCGCCCGTTGTCTGATGAGGTTGTACTGAACGGGGTGGGGTATACAGTACTAGTTGGGTATGTGGGTGGGAAATGACTCTAGTACGCTCACTCAATGCAATCTCATTCTGCTTCTGCGTAGTAAAATCCAAACGTAAAATGCATCGTGTGTTTTATATAAAATACCTCGACGGTACAATGGTCTCGTCGGCTAGACAGTCAGACAGATTTCCCGCCGTCTGGTTCGTTGCCATGGCAACACAAATTGTAGTAAAAAAATATACACACTACTTTAGTGCACAGTATAAAGTAATATTGGCAAATCAGACAATGCAACCCTCCTCCCAACCTCCCCATTATTTTGAACTTTAAATGTCATCTATTCATTCATAATACTGAAATCTAAAAAAAATAAAAAAAAATAAAATATTATTATTATATAATATATTAATATTAATAATAAAGCAATCTAAGTTGTTTTAATATCATACATTGAATTGAATTGCTTGATGTATTGACTTCTGGTCTGTGCGTCTGTGGACCTACAGCAGTCATTGCCATTGCAGTAACAAACTTAATAGCATACGTTATATTAGAGTTATAGAAATATGCTATATTTGTATTTATTTATTGCACATATAGAACCGTAAGGTACAAAATGCATGTTTACAATATTTTAGTATTGCAATACCTGTAAAAGAAACATAAAAATTACTATCATTAGTTTTATATTATTATTACAATTACAATCATACATAATATAGTATTATCTAGTCAGTCCACAATACCTGAGAAATAAAACTTTTATATAAAAAAAAAAACATTTTTATTGATAGAAAACAATCTGAAACTAATTCTTTATTATATTACTATATTATTCAAATTCAAATTTTTATTTCGATCATAGGCTGTACAGCATGGATCACGTCAATTACTACATTAAATATGTAACATACTTAATTCTAATTAAAATTAGCCTAAATTTAATAAATTAAATCAATCTATTACAAGGAAAGCATTTACATTATTTAAAGCTGTTCTTTTTCTTGTTATGGCATAAAAATTGTTCTGCAGTAAAAATTCAATCAGTTTTGACCTAAACTGTTGATTACTAGGTAGATGTTTTAAGGTATCAGGAAGATTATTGTACAGCTTTGGGCCTAATAAATATAAGCTTCGCTTTTCTTGTTATGCTATATTATATCATGAATCATGATAGAACTATATGAGATATTATATATTATAATTATACAAAAATTTGAGTGATAAAAAGCAAAGCAGTTTGTCACTATCAATTAATTGACAATATCATATCAGTGTTTTATTTTTAATTACCAAAAGAGAATTTTTCTTTTACACAAAAAACACGTATGGACTAAAATTAATTAACTTGAAATAATAAGCTAAGGCGTGAAAGCTCACAGTTCTATAGTACCACTTTTTTTTCTCATTCGAAAACGAGATTCACGGTAGAGTGAAATACGATATGATTCCCGGCACAGCTTAATGATATTATATAATTTTTTTTATCATTCCCTGGTAAATAATATCAGGTTCAGTCATGGTGTTTCCGTTCTATCATGCTATATATAAAGGGGGAGAAGGAGGGATATTGTTTTCTGTTTAGGGAGGCCCAAGATGGGTAGTCAAATTTTAATGTTATATACTTAATTTAATTAATAATAATAATAATAATAATAATAATAATAATAATAATAATAATTTTATTTCGATCGTTGGCTTTATAGCATAGATCACATTAGAGTTGTTACATAAATCATACATAACAGGTACTTAAATCTAATTAATTAGCACACAATATTTGATGACATACTAATATTTGCAACATGTACTTATGATTTTTTTTTTAAGAATTAAGATAAAATGTCAATAATTATAATGATAATTATTAATATTATAGTTGCAGGGTGGATGGCAACATGTCCAGACATGCCTGCTATCAAAGCCGTGGAGGTCACCCTTCTTCCCCTCCCTCCTTTCCTAGTCTTCTTTTCATTCAATCTCGGTCTGCTAAACCCCCCACCAACACTGCCATAGCTGGTGCCACACGTGCCGCGCCTCGATGTAGGCAACACGCACCACTCTTTCTCAGTTGCTAACTGCTGATTTAGCGCGCCAACAGTAAAGTTCCCACAACATATTTTCTTCTTTTTATATTTGCAATTCTGCATAACAAAATAAAAATATGATATAGAACGTTATTAATATTTTTTATTGCATTTATAAATAATAAAAACATAAATGTCAGATATAATCATATATTAATTTCATCTAAGCATAAAGTTATTAATTATTATGTTCAGTTTTTTTTTATGATTTTTTTATATTATAACGAAATAATTACATTATTTGTAAGCTTTTTAAACTTTAATGTGATAATTATCAACGTTCATATTATATTAATTTGTAATAAGAAAAAAGACACACTAACCAACGTCTATAATATAATTATATATATACATATAACATTATATAAAATATGACCATAATTGCTAGATGGAACTTTTATAAATGTAAATAATGCACCTCGATCGAGACTTGAGACATTATCTCTTGTTAGTCTAATTTAAAATGCAGAATGCAGCTTTGAAAATCTTAATAAAATATAGTAAATTATAAAACTTAAACTTTTATAACAAAGTATCAAAAGTGCATAATTGTAATTTTAATAAAATGCATTTTTATAAATTAATACATTAATTATTAATTGAATCGCAGTCTAAAAAGGATGATATTTGCAGTTTATTATGACAGTTTAATTGTCGCTAACTTTATGTTACACCTGCTTAGTAGCAATGAGTACATACATGCAGCTGCCTGGCCTAACAGCTGCAGCTATGACGCAGTCTGAGGAGGTTTGCTTGAGATAACTGACTGCATGCAGCCGTGCAAAATTTGCCTTGCTTGTGAGTGCACGCCGCGACCCGTAACGGAAACCAAGACAGTCTGAAAAAAAAGTATATATTAATATTATCTCTTCTTCATGTGTTTTAGATTCTTCAATATTTAATAATTTACATTTTGGCTATGTGCTTGATATATAATAAATTCAATATATGATCATGGTTCATTTTGCAAACATGGGGGAAGTAGAAAATTGTAATATATAATATATAATTATAATCTATAATTATATGCCACGCTAAATTATGCAATGCATATTATGTATATTATATTAAGAATTATAATACACCCCACTTATTAAACTGCAAATTTCTATATGTAAGCAGGGGAAGAACTAAAACACTAAAACATCTGCATGCATGCTGTATATAGGGAGTATATACTGTAATATATATTGTATTATAGTGCGAAGTGCGTGCATGACATAAAACATAAAATTATTTTTCCTACTGATTTCTTAGAATTTAACATCCTATACATAAAAAGTTGTTATATTTGAGTTGGTCGTCACAGTATTTGCAGATCAACCGTTATTTGATAATATTTAAGTCGTCGGTTATCATTTATATATATAATGTAAACCTTAAAACCTGCTTGCATGTATATACGCTATAATATAATATGTTTGATATGTCATATGTCATATGTTATAAGTGCATTATATGTGTATAATATTACATGTATTTTATTAATTATATTATACTCACTGCAAAGCGATAGCTACAAAAATACAAAAAAAATCATGCACTTTAGCAAAACATGAATGAACAAAAAATCCACGTTATGCGTAAATTCTAAAATAAATACTGTAAAATTATAACAAGAGTAACAAGACATTACTAGTAGTACAACAACATAATGGAGTATTGACCTCAATTTTTTTTATTGCAGAAATGGATAGAGGGTGCAAAGTTATGACACCCTGATTTTTATCAGATTTTTTTGAGCCCGGGAAGTATTTTTAAAAAATTATTAAAAGTCCCTTTTGTGACGTCACAAAAGGAGCTTTCAATAATTTTTTTAAAAATAGTTCGCGTGCTTTAAAAAATCTGAAAAAAATCATGGTAGCATAACTTTGCACCCTCTATCCATTTCTGCAATAAAAAAAATGGGGTCTATTGTGTGTTGACATTGACATATTATTATGTTAACGATATTAATATCCTTTTGCTCTTAAGAATTATTATATTCTTAAAATTTGTTTTGTTTTTGACTCTAGCATCCTATGCTATAGCATTGTTATAAATTTGTAGGTTAGCAGCCACTTGTGATATGGTGCTTCTAGTGCCTTGCTTGCTACCCCCACCCCACTACTTGTAATACTGTGTGTACCTTGGGTGAAATAATAAAATAAATAAATAAATAAAATTAAGATTAATCGCAGTTATAACTTTTGGACGTCATGTTGTATTGAAAATTTCTGTCATGCACACGGAATCGAATGAAATAAATTTTAAAATTTCGAGGATACTCTGAAATTTAATCGGTTTGGCCAAATTCAAGGGGGCGGTTATTTCACAGCAGCTCCATTTCCAGTTTCCATCCCTAAGGCCCTGTGTTAAATTCTATCTCAATTTTCACAAAACTGATAAAGACCCCACTTCAAAATTTGTATGACACGTATATTGATGGCAAGTTCAAAGTTTCCTGCAAGTCTTATTGCATTTAAGGGGGCCGATCCCGAGATCTCAATCAATTGAGATTCATCCTTTTAAATCATATAAAGGCAAGTAAAATTATTACGCTCAGAAAAAGTGTTCCCCTCCTTCCTTCCCCAAGACAAGACCATTCCTGGAAGTCAATTTTCCGGGTTGATCATTTATGGTTACTTCTTGTTACTCACTTACTATGAGAAGCATACTTCGTGGTTTTTATATTTTTAATATATTTTTTATATACTTTATTATATATTAAATAACCCTTTGTTTTGGTTAGGGCCCTTGGAATTCACACACAAGGACACTAAGGAAATAGATCATCAATTCTAATACAATGAGGATATAACATAGTAGTCGGTCCAGCAATAATATTGAATGACTAATTAGGTTTGTGGAAGACACTGAACTCACTCCTTGTATTATTTTTATATGACGTCGGAAATCATCGCCGCCGCCGCCGCCGCGGACGTTGAAACATCGCAAGCTTGCAGGTCCCACGATGGTAACAACATAGACTTCTTCCGGTGGTAGGGGCGGGGGCTTCATTAGATGCTGCTCGTATGAGCGATACGTCGTCGTTGCTGCTACGGCCTTGCGGAGCCTCTCATTCATTCATTCTTTTTTGGTTCCCGCCAGCAGTAGCCCAAGCTAGCAAGCAGCCATCCGCACGTCCTCTCTTGTGTTTGTGGCCACTCACGCTCGAGGTCACGAGGTCAAGTCCACCCATGCCAACGTTACAGCTTATTGCTATGTAACTAAAACTAAACTCTGTTATGTTAAACTTATGTTAATTGACCTAGTTTACAACAAGTTAACTAAAAAAAAATTAAATGAAGAGTCTATTCTTTCATGTATATAATATAATATGATGTATATAATAAAAAGATTATAAGGAAGAAACATCTTTTATAATATGTAAATAAAATGCCGCTTTTTATTAACACCCTCTCTTTTATAATATATAATTATACAAAAGAATTCTACAGACCATTTTTCTTTTAAAATGTTTTTTTTTATTTTTTCGCTTTCAAAAGAAAAGACGTGACATTTCTCTCTCTCTCTCTCCCTCTCCCTCTCCCTCTCCCTCTCCCTCTCCCTCTCTCTCTCTCTCTCTCTCTCTCTCTCTCTCTCTCTCTCTCTCTCTCTCTCTCTCTCTCTCTCTCTCTCTCTCTCTATCCTAATATTGTTCTCTGTCGTTCTTATTCGATCCATTTCATTTCAACTTTGTGTACAGGACAACACTTTTTTTATTTACACCGTAATTTTTTAGCCTTTTGATGTTTTTTTACGCAAGAGGAAAGGGTGACTAAATGTTGGCAATGTCCTTGTGCTTGCCGTTATCTCTTAAAGACAGGGTCACCCCAGACTTTTTTTTGTTCAATATAGCTTTTTCTCTTGTAATTTCGATTTTAGGTGAACAAATTTTTGACTAGATTTTATTATTATGCCCACATTTCGAACCTAAAATTTTAAAAGGTTTGACGTCATATCGACGGTGCACATGGCACGCTTCTTTTTGTCCCCCTCGTAGGAGGCTCTGTGTTGTGTATGTGGTTGCAAAGGAGGGTAAACAAACAGCAGGAGCGAACATGAAAAAAGCGAATGTTCCGTCTGACGACTAATTAATCTTTCTTACTGTATAAGTTACTGTCTTGCATGGCACATTTTCAATTACTTTTATAACATTATAAATATTAGAATATTATTACATTATAATTTGAATGAATACGTATACCACCCCAATGACCTAATACTTATTAAGATGGAGGTATTCAATACAGTTTAATAATTTAAACAATACATAATGTATTATATACATAATATCATACATTATAAAAAGCAATATATAACATTATTCACTATATAAAAAATAATTTTTATGTAATAAATCAATATGTAATATTATATATGATACTTAGGCTGCATGCGTAATATCGATATTGTAATAAACAAATATTATTATTATTATTATAAACATATTAGTATTAATGTTGCATAAATAATTAAATACTATAAATGCCTTGTCTTATTTTTACATGCCAAATACAATGTTGTACTTCTGCTGCAAGGAGCAACACCAAGGCTGGTCGCACATATAGACTTTTGTTTCTGCAGTCGGGGATCTGTAAGCGTGCGATCGGATCGTACGTTTCTTTTTTAGAAACGGTCCTAAATTTCCTATTATACTGTAAAGGCGTACAATACGAAGCTGTATGCGGGCACATCCTAATCGCATAGGTTCTTATGTATGTTCTTCTTCTAATCGTATGTTTTATTTATTATATAACTTGTTGAAAAAAATAGTGCTCAATTATCCTTAGAAAATGTTCTAAAGTGAAGTAAAGTAAACTTCACAACTTCTTAATTTTTTTTTTAATTTTGGACCTTATTATATATTATATAATAATAATATAATATATTTATAAGGTCTAAAATTGCATTAAAATGTCCTATTTCTACGACCTTACTCGAGAATACAAGCTTCTTATATTCGAGGTAAAACGTCTTCTCTCTTTCTGACCGCACATCTGGTTTTTGACATTGACAAATCTCGTACATGTTCACTCACCCTCGTGCCGTTTCCCACCCTCCGGCAGGGGGAGCACGGCGGCATTGATAATAATGAGCTTCTGCAATATTCTTAATAACTCAGATTATATAAATCGGAAAAATTTGAGACTCACATGTTTAAATAAAAGAGATATTGAATTTTAATTCTGGTTTGTGTCAAGTTATTGCAATCATAAGTGAACTCAAAAAGCACATCGAAAGTCAACTTTCTTGATTTTTCTTTGATTTTTCTTTGTAAAGTACAGTCTGCCGCCCTCACTACCGTCTATTTGATGCAACGTTTTTCAAACTTTGAGTGTCAAAAAGTGGGCATAATAATAACATTTAGTAAAAAAAAATTTCACCTAAAATCAAGACTACATGAAAGAAAGCTATATTGAACAAAAAAAAATCTGGGGTGACCCTGTCTTTAAGCGCCGCCTGCTGCTTAAATTCTATATAGCTTTTATTATAATTATAAATATTTGCAGCAAAGAAGACCATTTTCTTTAGCAAAAATGTTTCACTAGAATTTGAAAAGAAAAGAAAATTTAGAAAAAAGAGCAAAATAAATTATCTTGCAAGCGTATATTATATATTATGTTTTTAATGAAAAAATAAATAATTTGATTATTAGGCAAAGGAGAACAAAATACTTTAAGAGCTAATCACAATTACGTCCTGCATTTTGTTATTTTGTTTTCTGTATTTTATTACGAAGTGATATAGTTTTATAGAAAGTTTAGATATAGATTTTATCAAAAAATAGCATACTATAATAAAATACATAACATTTATAAATTATATTTTATATAATTCTGCAATGACTTTTGACTTTTGCCTTTTGACGCCTCCAGGGGGCGTGGCCGCACTTTCAATAATCATTTAAAAATAGTTCTGGGTTTCAAAAAAATCTGAATAAATTCAGAGTAGCATAATTTGGTACCCTCTATTCATTTCTGCAATAAAAAATTCCATGTATGTTGTCCATTATATAATTAAATTCGACTTACAGAAACACTCCATCAGCTGTCATGTGAACATTAAAACATTAAAATGAATATATATATTAGACAATGTATCTAGAACTGATGAAATGATTATATTTGTTACATAACATACTGTAATTCAAGTTCAATGAACTAGAGTAAAAATACTAAAAATATATTATATTTTGATATCACTAAAAATAATTATTGCCTTATATTTTAGAACAGGAAAAATTGTTTTTATTTTATTTATTTTTATTATTATTATTTTTAATTGTATAGCACCTGCTTTTTATTTCAGCTGCCAATTATTAAAGTACTATATAACATTATCTATAGATTCTGTATCACACACAACAAAAAATACTCAGTATATTTCCTATTTCCTTTGCGAATTTTAGAATATTTTTAACCAATTTAATGGTTCTATTCATAAAAAATAAAAATCCAACAACGTTGAAGCATGAATAGAGTGAATGACTATGCAATATAGCAGACAATTTTGACAATCTTTTCAACCTCAATATTTGACTTCTTCTATGGAATAAGCTCTCAAGCGATGCTCTGCACTCACATTGAAGTGCTGGGAGGGGGGGGGGGGAGAGGGGCAGTACCAAGGAGGCAATTACCCAGCTGTATTGTGCAGGCTGGTCAGGATAGGGGCATGCTGAGAGTGACAGCTATATAGTGGTGGGGCCATCAACAGTCCATTAACTCATTGCATTTTCCTGCTTTTTGTTAAGAATTTTACAATTAGTAGTACTCTAAATTACCAATATCATTAACATTACAATTGTATTCTAATATATTTGAATTTTAAAATCATTAATCATTATCAAACAATTCGAAATTAAATTTTAATTGCTCACTTAAAAGATATTTTCAATTTTAGAATTATTTGTTGTGTTGATTTCAAAAGTTATTAATTTAGATTACTCGTATAAACATTTTTCTCTAATGAAATGATATATATACAAAATTTAAATAAAATTATCTCATGACAAACTTTGACCTTCACATTGACCTCTACAGTATGACCTATAGACTAGCACTTGACATAATAATAAAATCAATAATATATTTAAAACTAAAAGGTCATCTAATCGGTTTATTGATATATTATTGATTCATTTAAAATTGATATCATCATTATTATTACCTCATAATATTAAGCACAACTTTATTACTGGGTGCAATGTAGTAGTGTATTTCTATATAGTCCATAATTTTGAACTCTATATCTACTGTATAAACTAATAATATATAGCATTGACCTAGGGCTGACGAGCAGACAGACGGAGTGATAAGATTCAGTCTGGGTCCAACCCTTCTCTCTCTCTCTCTCTCTCTCTCTCTCTCTCTCTCTCTCTCTCTCTCTCTCTCTCTCTCTCTCTCTCTCTCTCTCTCTCTCTCATTGCATGGTATAACAGTGATGAAGCTGGCTGCTGTTGGCGTGGATCGATGCGTCGCGGACAGAGAGGGTGGGTGACTGGGTGGGTAGTCTAGGTCTACTACTATCGACCGTGATGGTGTCTCGCCGTGAGTCCCTTCCAGTAGCCAAGCCTTCCTCCTCCTACCGTAATGCCAGCCAGACGTCTGGGTGTAAAGGTTTTGCTGGGAGCAAGCTACAGTGCAGATGGAGTTCACATGCATGCACCAACCTAACCTCCTTTTCTTTCTCCCAGACGTCTAGCTTTATAGTTGTATTCTCCCTACTCCCTCTTGCTTCTTCTTCTTAATATTACCTCCACCATCAAGTTAGTAAGGAGCAAAGCAAGCAAGCAGCTTCCCTAACAGCAGCCAACGTGCTCCAGTCAAAGTCGCAATTATCATGTGCACTCGAGCGATCATATTGATTCTGAAACCAACGCATTGCCTGGGTGCCTAGCTTTAATATAGCTCTGCTGGCACTCTGCAGGCACAATTCCAATATCTTTTATCTCTTCAGTTTGCTTCACTCAGCTGCTGCTTTCTTCTCTACCGTCCTTCAAATCTACAACTTTTTCACCAAGTTGGCTCAAAATAATTTGAGAATATTCTTCAGACGACTATATAATAGATAATAGATTGATATGCAGATTTTTACTCTCCCATTTCATGAATTCTGTGACAAAAGAAAATTATTTGAAGAGTCGGAGAGAGAAAGAGAGGAGAGGAGGGGAGGGGGGGGGGTAGATAAACAGAGCTTATATTTATATACAGCAATTATAATAATTATATATAATTGAGATTAAAAAATAAATAAATTTATTTACATAATATATTTTACAATTTATTTAATTTAATTATTAATCATCAAGACAGAACTCAGTGCTTTTAAGTAATAATGTTTTATAATTTAATCAATTTTTTGTACCACATGATAGGTCAGTGTTTCTAATACTTCAAAATTAACCAGTTACAAAATTTTAAAAACAGATTACCCTCTTACCCTCAAACTTGACACTTTCGGAGGGAATATCAAACTAATTTGACTGCAAAATGTCATGCAAGGTGGGGTGGGTTGCCGCCATCACCGCGCCAATCTCCCGGCCTCGAGTAAACATGCATGGGCGGGGACCTCCTCGTCTGTAGCAGCAGCCTGCCTATATTTTATGTTTTATCTATCTGGCTAGCAGCAACCAATGCCAAGGAGCTTCACCTGATAAGGCTCATGGTCACATCACGTATAACCCTGTGCATACATGCAGTCAGTATTAAATATGCTCAAGTCCAATATGGGTCGTCTTCTATATCTTTACACTTTGTATGCAAAATTATATCAGGATCAATCCTTATCTACCTTTCTCTTCATTGATAATTTGTATGTATTTTTTTTTTATTTTTTTAAATATAATATTTTTAAAAAAGATATTATCAGTTAGAGGTCTGCACAGGCCTAGGCCCGCCCGGCCCGTGCAAATGGGCCCGGCCGCAGGCATCGGCAGTCTGCAAATGGGCCGGGCCGAGCCTAGCTATTTCTTGAATTTTCAATATAGTGATTTTTGTTTGTTATTTTTGCTAAGGATAAAGGAAGAAGGGAAAAAAGTAGACAAAAAAAGATTCTAAAACGACTTTTTCTCAGTTTTATAATGGGTTGTAAAATAATACTAAAATAAAAATGCGAGCCGAGGTTGAACTATACGGCCGGGCCACGGGCCGGGCCACTGTGAAGCAGTCTTCACCGGCTCGGGCCGGGTCTAGCGGATCGGGCCGGGTCGGGCCTCGAAAATCCGTATGCATACATTATAAATTATAATTATTGAATAATAATTTAATAATAATGTAATATTTTTGTATGTGTAATTTTCATTGTTGCATTTCATAATCATGCTTTTTAATTAAAAACATTTTATACTGACCTAAAAGTTTTTACTATGTAAAATTACTTTTATATTCGGTCCAACTTTGTTGCGATCACATGCACCATTTTGAAACAATTTGCCCATTTTGGTAAAATCTCATCATGCACGATATGATGCCCAAACAACAGCAGTCAGCAGCAGTTCCAGTTGGTCTGCATCACGAGATCTGGTGACCGTTCACTGCTCGGGAGTGGCGAACATTCACGTCACGCGCGTGACGTCAGTGGTGAACGGCTCAGGTGACGCCGGGGGACCACAGGTGACTCATGCAGCACACCACGCAATATCATCATGCTGTGATAGCAAGCATTATGACAAGATTATGCCCAGCTGTGGATTATTGATTTAAAATCCTTTCAAATCATTTGAAATTATAACAAAATAATGAGTTCATGAAATTCTTTTGTTAAAACAATATGACATGTACTGAAATAAAATAATTATATCCACCTTTTTGATCCAATATATCTCCAAAAATTAAGTCCATAATAAATTTCAGTCATGAGAGTGATATGATATATATCTCATGCTTTTATTTTTTTAACAATAAAACTTATTGATTTTATCATAAATATTTTATATTAATAATTAAAAATTAAAGAATAAAGAATATAACATAGCGGATAAATTCCATATATGTGTATGAATGTTATTTTAATGTTTGCTTTAATTGTTTTTAATATTTCTAAGTGATTATAATATTGTATCATGTTTAATTTTTAAGTTATATTTATAAGTTTTTTTGTCTCTATGTTGTATTATGTACAGCCACTGTCACAAGAGAAATAAATAAATTAATTATAGTAATTGTATTGTTATATTTATAGTTACATGTTTAAGAGCATCATTATAGAGTTACTATGATTAGTTATCACATTTGGTCGTATTTATATTATTTTATAGTCATGCAGGTGAGAAAATTTGTTGACAAGATGAAAGTACCGATGACGACGTATCATTAATTTTATCGTGTGATTCACCTTACATCTCATAGGAAAGTTTTCTCTTCTCCATTCCCCTATCAACCCAAGGGGTTTGGGGTTGAGGAAGCTTACAAAACTGCGTTGTATTGAAAAGCATACGGCGGTCTGGGGGTGGTTATACAAGTTAGTTGGTTCGGTGAGTATATGGTAGAAGGGGGTCGCCTTGCCCTTGGCTCCTGGTGCTGCCGCAGTAGGCAACACGCACAGCAGTTTCTTCCCTCCTCGTGCTGCGAAGACAGCCAGCAAGCAAGCAGCAAAAGATACAGCGTACAGCGGCCTACTAGTAGGCGACGGCAGATGGAACAAGGAGAAGGGGAGACCAGCAGCATTCTCAACGGCATTTCTCTCTTCTCGTCTTCGCCCGGCTTCCGGTCGATCCTTGCCACGTGTAGGGCTGCTGCTGTATATGCTCTCTCCCACCCTTCCAGGAACTCTCAAATATAACGGAGAAGAGAAAATAGATAGGAGATAGCATTGGAGTACATTACATATGGAGGTTGCTCACAACCTGGATTGTAGTATAACTGATGCGGCCCACCACAAAACTTCTTATTTTCCTTGTGTAGCGTGTTCGCTTTCGCTTTCCTGTAACAGTGCGAAATTTTGCAAAATTTTGTAAAAGCAAAAGCCTACTCCAACCAAGCAAATGTTAAGAATTGTGACAAAAAAATATGTATTTTCCTCGATCTATTTTGTAATTATTTATTGCACATAAAGAACCGAGAGGTACATTATTATTATATAGTATTTACAATATTATTATATTGCAATTTATATAAAAAAAAAAAAAAAAAAAATGTCTTTGTTGCTGATACCCGTAACAAAAAACTAAAATTAAACATTATCATGATTTCTATATTTGTATAATGGACAACATACATGAAAAAATTTTATTGCAAAAATGAATAGATGGTACGAAATTATGCTACTCTGAATTTTTTCAGATTTTTTTGAAACCCGGAACTATTTTTAAATAATTATTGAAAGTCCTGTGATTTCAGTTCAGTTGGCACCCCTGCAGCCTTAATAAAAAGGATAGAGACTGGACGCCTATTGACGCCTCCAGGGGGCGTGGTCGCACTTTCAATAATTATTTAAAAATAGTTCTGGGTTTCAAAAAAATGTAAAAGAATTCAGAGTGGCATAATTTGGTACCCTCTATTCATTTCTGCAATAAAAAAATTTCATGTATGTTGTCCATTGTAATCAAAATTATTGTCTATTTTATTTAGAATACTTGAGAAAATAAAAAGAAAATAATTGCATAGTTAGAATATTATATTAATTAATTAATTATAATATTATTCCACTATTAGTTATTCATTATTAATCTATTAATGAATTAATGCTACTAATTACTAATAGCTGTTCTTTTCCTTGTGATAGCATAAAAGTTCAATTCAATTAATTTTGACCTGAACTGTGTAATATCAAATATCTGGTTGGTGGGTTAGTTGGTATTTTGGGGTAATTGACACATTTTGGTCATGTATGCTCCCATATCAAATATCTGCTTATAGTACATGCAGTAACTGAAATAACCTCATTTTTAAAGTCATTTATTTATTTATTTATTTATTTATTTATTTATTTATTTATTTATTTATTTATTTATTTATTTATTTATTTATTTATTCAATTATTTATTATTTAACAAATTCCAATTACTGTACGTCTTTATTGACTTTATTCCATTTATGTGAATTAATTATTTAGGAGGAAAATTGGTTACAGGAAATGTTCTAGGAAAATGACAGGAATAAACAAAATATATAAATATGCATTGAGAAATTTCTTTCTAATGGACTAAAGCTGTTTGACGAGGAAAGAAAAGTCTTCAATCATGCTCACAATGCATCGATCCGAAGCCATAATGATTCATAAATAAAATTATATATTGGAAATGGCGTGAAACGTTATGATTCATAATGATTCATGATTGCTTTTGTCGCTCTACTCGCTCTATATTGTTTTACTACTCATATCCAGAGAAAAAGTAATGCAGGGGTTATAATTAATTATTATTATAGTGATACCTAAGTTCCAGGAATTTTCAAGCATGCGTAATGTATAAAATATTTTTTGTATTGTGAGTAAAACATCGAATTATATATAAAATTGTATTATATACTAGTAATACTAACACATGACATGCACGCGCAAAGTTGAAAGTGAAATTTCCCATGATTGAATTGTTGTGGCGCCATAAAAAAAAATGAAGGTTTACAAAAAATATTATTATATTGCTCTCCTCAATTAAAGATTCCTCGAAACAAGTAGGAAAAAGAAACAAAATAATTTTTATCAGATCTAAAAGATCTTTTTGTTCAATGTTGGTGGTAGCACGGTACATGCAATACCATATGCAAGACATATACAAGAGCAGTTTGTTTCTTACAAAAAAAAATTAAATTAAGTAATCTAAAAATACGAATTCGTAATATAATTATTATCTAATAAAATTAGTTCATTGCTTACTTAATTTTAATTGTATTCAAATGAAGACAAGGCATTTGGAAAATCAGGAAAATGAAAATTACTTGAGTTGTTCATTATCATTGTTTTTATATCATTTAAAACTATATTAAAATGACGCATTTTCTTTTGCAATACCTTAACTCTTATAAAATTAAGGTACTTATGCTTGGGTTACAGTATATATTATGTGCAGGTGTTAGAATTATAAGTACATTGACACATTGCATTATGCATCATTGCATCACTATATAATATAATGCAATAATGTATATAGATACAATAATAAGAAAACTGGCTAAAGGAATCCGTATAGGTTAAAAAAATCTCTAAATACGATTCATATATTAAAGATTAAATTATTTTTTACATGTCTGCTGGGTGTTTGAATAGATGGTGGAATAAATAACGCAGGTGACGTGACACAAAGCGCAGTGGTAATCATGCATGCAGCTATATATATTTATATATATATATATATATATATATATATATATATATATACAAATCCTCGGAGCATTGCTAACAAGGCCAACCAAATTAATCACGTGATTATAATGTCATAGTAATCTTGTATCTTAGAAACTAAAAGGTTTAAAAAACAAAATTGAAATTTGTCTTATAGCTTACTAGCTATCACACTGATGCATAACATATAATATGTATAGCTCATTTTTCATAATAATTGATTAAAAAAAAAAAATCTCCCACAGTCTTTAGCCATCATGAATTTTTAAACTAAAATATAATATTGCTTGATTACAATATTTTGTGTATAATTATTGAAGTTCTAAAATAGCGACATGATGGTATTCTTCATTTTATTTTGAATATTCTTTAGACACGCAATACAGGGAATATTATTTAGGGATTAATATCATAAACATAAAATTAAGTCAGTTGACTGAGATCTCAGTATCAATTTTAATGAGACTTGCCCATGTATAGGAGACTTTAAACCCATTAAAGCCATTATATATCAATGCCAATTATTGTATGTCAATGCCATGCATCAATGGGTGGCATACAAATTCTGAAGTAAACGTCAGCGTTGTAAAAATTGAGGTAGATTAAAATTTATAGCATGGGACCTTACGGATGGAAAACGGAAAAATGGAAATGGAGCTATTGTGCTGAGTGAATTTGCTCAAACCACATGACATACGAGCACTCTGTAATTTTTGAAAAAGTATTTCATTCAATTCCTTAATTCTTACGCAAATATATTCTATAATATGACTCCCAAGTATATAAATAAAGTGAGATTATAATTTATAATCATTCAAAGAAAGAAAAATATTTTTTTTTTATCAATATCGATATGTTAGTCATGATACAATAATTCTGGCAACTTTATGTTACAAGTTACAATATAATAATAAATTTATATAATAATAATATGCAAGATATATAATTATTATATTTAGCATATTTTATATATATTATGTATAGTAAAATTATAATATCCAATATATATGTTATATAACCCCCATACGAATAAAAAAAGTTATTCGTTATCCATTTGATGCTACATGATATATAGAATAGATTCTTGAGATTCTTCCCCTTTTTCCTTCATGTGAAATTTGATCATGGATTGAGCTAGATTGAACGGCAATCAGAAATGCGATAGAGAGAGAGAGAGGTGCATGTACGGTGTAATCACCACTGGCAGGGGGTGAAAAGAGACCATCATTGAGCTTGCCAAGCACGTTGTCGTTGACGTCACTCGATGATCCCCCCCCCCCCTCCTCTCTCACATTATATCTGCGTGGCAATGGAGGGGGTGGTCATCCACTTTGTCACACCAAAAGTAAAAAGTGCACTCAACTCGTACTTTTCACTGTCCATGGCTTGGAGAAAGAGACAAGAAAAGATAAAAAAAAATAAATAAAAAATAAAGAAGTAAGCTCTCTCGAAAACACACTATATATAGTGAGTGAGTGAGTGCGTGTATTCTTCACAATTCTTTTCATTGACAAGACATGAAGTAAAAAATAAAACTAAGTGGGTAACTTTACTAACTTTGAAGTTATCATCTTCTTTATATAGAGCCTTACACACTTATTCTGCAATGTACTCCATAGTGATAACTTATTTATATACAAGAAAATATGTATCTCTATTCCCTTCATACTATTATATAAAAGTTATAATGGGCTTCACAATTTTCACATATATTAACTAAAAAGTTAAAAGTATTATAGCCTCAGGAATATTCGCACTTATAGAAACATTAAAATAAATATTCTCTCTCCAAAGTATATTACCTGTATATATAATTAATATAAAAATATTTATAATTAATTATTAAAAGTATGATTGTATTATATTATAAAAATATATATATTATATACATTATATTATATCAATTATATGATTTAAGGACTGTCGCTACGTAGCCGGCCACCAGAGGCGCAACGTTTGCGTTTCGAAAAATACTGATTGGAAGAATTTTGTTCCAACATTTTTACAAAACTTTAAAGGATATTTAATTATTAATTGTATAATATTAATTATATATATATTCTCTGATGAACAAGTTAATATGGATACTGTACAGCAATGTTTTAAGGACTTTACAAGTAAGAAAATTACACACTATATTTCCCCACTTTGTCACAAGCCCTCTTGCTGAATTTTTTTCTCCTCGGATGTACTGTGCATTGTCCCATTGTTCGGGACTGCACCTACTGTCGTCGCCAAAAGTCGGGACACCTGGACTTTTCAATTTTACTGTGCACTACAGAAAAATCGCAAAAATTAGAAAAAAATACTGCATTAAACCGGCAAGCCTCCTCTATAACTTAAAAAATATAACGGGCCGATTAATTGCAAAGCTAATTTGTTATAATTAAGGAAGTGACGCAACCTACCCAAAAAAATGACTTTTTCACGAGATGCCCGTCTTTGCGCTCTTGTATAAAATAGAGTTATGCAGGTAGCGCTTTCATTTATTTTTTTCCTAATAGCCAAATACTTCAAGATGTGAAATCAATTTTTAATTTAAAAAAATTAATTATTGCCTAATTACAATTAAACCAAACGCAAAATTAAACTCTAGTTTTGCAATTTTGAAGCTACACGCTCGAAAAAAATATCATTATACACAGAAAAAAAATCAAAAATTTTTGGTGGTTGCCGATTTTTTATAATTTGTATATTAATCAATGTTTACATTTTAATTAAGAGCAGCGTTGCCAGGTTTCAGCTGCTGAATACGGAAATATAATGCCCGGCCGTGACAGTAGCTTTGCTGTGTACAAAAATATTTTTATATGAGGGTCTCTTTGCCCGAGGCTGATCACTATTGTTTCAGCTAAGCCAGTTATATATCATTAAGATGGAGAAACACGCAACTAAAGTTGACATGATTGTGTTTAAAATGAATTCAGCATCTATTTGAGTGTTTTAATCATATTTCTAGCTTAATTATTAGTGATTATAATGAACTTTTAATTACTTACAAAAATCTCTTAATAAGCTCAAAAATGCAGCTAGAATTTTGATTAAAAAAGATATATTATTCATATTTAATTTTAAATTCAACCACTTCATCATCATGCACATTAAAGAAAGTTTCAATAAACAATCGAGATCATCGAACCATGATGCAATTTCAGTTCTACCTGGAATGTTAAAATAACAACCCTTTTTTCCTGCTGCTTGCTGCAAGACACAATACAGTAGAACACCGCCTTTGAAGAGAGAACGACCCTCATTGTTATTATCTTTTATGGCCTGTCAATCAACTTTGCTATTTTTCTACTGAATAAGGCCACTCCAAGCAAAAGTTAGGATATGGCAACCCAGCAGATTCCTGAAAGATGGTAATTTCATCATTAATTTATGTAAAAAAAAATTAAAAATTTATAAAAAATCGACGACCACCAAAAATTTTTGATTTTTTTTCTGTGTATAATGATATTTTTTTCGAGCATGTAGCTTCAAAATTGCAAAACTAGAGTTTAATTTTGCGTTTGGTTTAATTGTAATTAGGCAATAATTAATTTTTTTAAATTAAAAATTGATTTCACATCTTGAAGTATTTGGCTATTAGGAAAAAAATAAATGAAAGCGCTACCTGCATAACTCTATTTTATACAAGAGCGCAAAGACGGGCATCTCGTGAAAAAGTCATTTTTTTGGGTAGGTTGCGTCACTTCCTTAATTATAACAAATTAGCTTTGCAATTAATCGGCCCGTTATATTTTTTAAGTTATAGAGGAGGCTTGCCGGTTTAATGCAATATTTTTTTCTAATTTTTGCGATTTTTCTGTAGTGCACAGTAAAATTGCAAAGTCCAGGTGTCCCGACTTTTGGCGACGACAGTAGCTTGCTCGCCAGCAAGCAGCGAGGCAAGTGAGGATGGTCAGCTTGAGCTTTACCAGCAGCAGGGAGGGCGCCGAGACGGCTTAGGTTCTGCGGGCTCGCGCACGGATCTGCACGGGCGGGCCCGTGGGCCGTGCAGACCCATGGGCCGTGCTCATGCAGCTCAGCATTGGTAGTCTGCACACGGAAATTGATGGCTCCTACAAGGCCTAGCTCTAGCTATTAAATTCCTCCAATAAAAAAAAATACATAATAATATGTATATATATATATATATATATATATATATATATATATATATATATATATATATATATATATATATATATATATATATATATATATATATATGTGTATATATATATATATCGATTTTTTTTATTGAGAGAAAAATTAATTAATTATTATAATTATTATTAATTATTGGACCGTAATTATATAAAATTATAATATTTATTATAACATTTATAATATAGTTATAATATTATATAACTATATATATATATATATATATATTATTATATATTATGTATAGTTATATATGTATTTATATAATACATATCTACAAAAATATAAAATATATATAAATATAAATAAATAAATATTTATATTTATTATTATTTTTTTTTAATAATAATATTATTGGCGCAGTGCATTGACCGGTTCTCGTTAGATCACCGAAGTCAAGCTACGTCGAGCGTGGTTAGTACTTGGATGGGTGACCGTTTCAAGTAAAAAATACGCTGCTCCCTCCCTGGGGTAAATTCGTCTCGCTTTCCACCCAGTGCAGTGATGCACTTGTGTGTGGTTCTCCAGGCTTTGGACATCGCTTTGGTCCATTGAGAAAAAGTAAAGGTGTCCGTCCTGACTGAGGTTTTCCACGGTTCCCTCAGTCTCACCTCAGCGAATGCTGGGACGCGTAAGCATGCAGGCCGTGGCCACTATCCGTTCCCTACCTTATATCCCTACCCAGTACCCCGCCGCGAGCTGTAAGCTCTTAGGGGTGTATCCTTGTAAAAAAAAAAAAAATTATTAATATATATATAAATATAATCAGGCGCGGATCCAGAAACAAATTATTATCAAATTATTTTTATTTCAAGCATATGATTAGATATGATGAGCCACATAAAGCGAAACAGCATTATGAATGATAGTAAATTTTAATATATAAAATTACGTAATTATTAGGATTATTACTTAGATTCGAGTTAGATTCATTATACAGAGTGAGTCACAATTCGTGTGTCATTTCTATCCTCTAATTTGGAATTGCAAAAGTGCTTGTAGAAACTTCAAATTTCGTACAGTGGTAGCTGAGGGTTGTTTGTTTTATGTTCTGGTGGTGAAAATTTTTTCCCACCCTTATTTCATCCCTTCTGGGGGGTGGGTTCCCGTTTTTTACAAAACCCTTATGGGCTTACAATGTTAATGAAAAAGAGATTAAAAAATTTTCGAATTTCAGTCTGAAAATTTCAAACTAGGGGTTTTCGAGTATGAGAAAAACAGTGGTGACATTAATTTTTTACTGCCGTTGACCCTTGACCCTTCGCAGGGTCAGAATTTGTCTCTCACAGACCCTTTTTTTTTAATTTTCACATTATCTTCATGTTGGAAAGCTTTTAAGCGTTTTCAAGCATGGTAAAACCAATGAAAGACCTATCAAAGTGTTAAAATTGGTCCCTGGACCTTGCAGGGGTCACTGGTGACCCCTGGCATGACCCCTGGCATGACCTTTTTTCCAAAAGTTTCAATTACGTTGAAATTGATGAGTTTTAAAGGGTTTTCGAGGACGATAAAGCTGATGGAAGTTGTTGCAAAGTGGTAAAATTGATCCTTGACCTTGCAGGGGTCACTGGTGACCCCTGGCATGACCTTTTTTTCCAAAATTTTCAATTGCGTTGAAATTGATGAGTTTTAAAGGGTGGTCGAGGACAATAAAACTGACGGAAGGTCTTGCAAAGTGATAAAATTGTTCCCTGACCTTGCAGGGGTCACTGGTGACCCCTGGCATGACCTTTTTTTCCAAAATTTTCAATTGCGTTGAAATTGATGAGTTTTAAAGGGTGGTCGAGGACAATAAAACTGACGGAAGGTCTTGCAAAGTGATGAAATTGATCTTTAATCTTGCAGGGGTCACTGGGGACCCCTGGCATATGACCTTTTTTCCAAAATTTTTAATTACAATGAAATTGATGAGTTTTAAAGGATTTTCAAGGACGATAAAACTCATGGAAGGTCTTGCAAAGTGATAAAATTGATCCCTGACCTAGCAGGGGTCACTAGTGACCATTTTCCTATTTTTTTTGAATTCTCGGATTGCCTCCATATTAATTTGCAAATAAGCTAGGGTTTTCAAGGATTTTAAAAATAATGGAAGTCCTCATAAAGTGATAAAATTTATCGCTGACCTTGAAGAGTCCCTGGTCTATTTTTTTCTATTTTATTACTATTTTTTTAAATTCTCAGCTTATCTCCATAATAATTTGCAAATAATGGTTTTAGAGGATCATAAAAATATTGGAGGGAATCAAAAAGTGATCAAATCTCTCTCTTATCTCACAGGGAAATTGGTGACCCCTTGCCGGTTTGAATTTGTCGATTTCTTTCAAATTATGCTTTACGTTCTGTTCGCAGTGCTCATAATCGTCACGCACATTAGCAAGCAAACAGGAAAATTATTCATTTTTACATTAAAAATTCAATAAAATTTTAACAAAACGCTTACCAATACTCTGGAAACAAAATAACAGCAAAATAAATTCAATACAGAGATAACCAACTTGCATTTTTTTTATTATTATTCACAGCGAATGTTAGTTTGTACTGATTTTTTTTTTACGTTTTTCTCAATGAAAAAATAACATTTTTAATTATCATCAACTCTAATTTTTAATTCAACTTGTCAAGTACGTGCTTACATTATTCCTATAATTTCAATCTTGCTAGCAGTCTTTTAAAGCCATCCTAATTTCAAAAAATATTAAAAAAAAAAGTTCAAATTAAGAGATACCATGCAGTGTCTCTGTAGGGTAAAAAATAGCTTTAGCATTTTAACACTTTAAACTGACTTCCAATATTTTTATCGATCATCTTCGAAAACCCTTAATACTAGCAAATTACTATGGAAGCAATCCGAGAATTCAAAGTAAGATAGGAAAACGGTCACTAGTGACCCCTGCAAGGTCAAGGATTATTTTTATCACACTGCAAGACCTCCCAAGAGTTTTCTCGTCCTCGAAAACCCATAAAAATTCATCAATTTGAAGGTAATTAAAAAGATTGGGATAAAGGTCATGTTAGGGGTCACCCAGTGACCCCTGCAAGATCAAAGATCAATTTCATCACTTTGCAAGACCTTCCGTCAGTTTTATTGTCCTCGACAACCCTTTAAAACTCATCAATTTCAACGCAATTGAAAATTTTGGAAAAGAGGTCATGCCAGGGGTCACCGGGTGACCCCTGCAAGATCAAGGATCAATTTCATCACTTTGCAAGACCTTCCGTCAGTTTTATTGTCCTCGACAACCCTTTAAAACTCATCAATTTCAACGCAATTGAAAATTTTGGAAAAGAGGTCATGCCAGGGGTCACCAGTGACCCCTGTAAGGTCAAGGATCAATTTCATCAATTTGCAAGAACTACCATCAGTTTTATCGTCCTCGAAACCCTTTAAAATTCATCAATTTCAACGCAATTGAAAATTTTGGAAAAAAGGTCATACCAGGGGTCACCAGTGACCCCTGCAAGGTCAGGGAACAATTTTATCACTTTGCAAGAAATTCCATCAGTTTTATCGTCCTCGAAAACCCTTTAAAACTCACCAATTTCATCGTAATTGAAATTTTTGGAAAAAAGGTCATGCCAGGGGTCACCAGTGACCCCTGCAAGGTCAAGGATCAATTTTACCACTTTGCAAGAACTTCCATCAGCTTTATCGTCCTCGAAAACCCTTTAAAACTCATCAATTTCAACGTAATTGAAACTTTTGGAAAAAAGGTCATGCCAGGGGTCATGCCAGGGGTCACCAGTGACCCCTGCAAGGTCCAGGGACCAATTTTAACACTTTGATAGGTCTTTCATTGGTTTTACCATGCTTGAAAACGCTTAAAAGCTTTCCAACATGAAGATAATGTGAAAATTAAAAAAAAAGGGTCTGTGAGAGACAAATTCTGACCCTGCGAAGGGTCAAGGGTCAACGGCAGTAAAAAATTAATGTCACCACTGTTTTTCTCATACTCGAAAACCCCTACTTTGAAATTTTCAGACTGAAATTCGAAAATTTTTTAATCTCTTTTTCATTAACATTGTAAGCCCATAAGGGTTTTGTAAAAAACGGGAACCCACCCCCCAGAAGGGATGAAATAAGGGTGGGAAAAAATTTTCACCACCAGAACATAAAACAAACAACCCTTAGCTACCACTGTACGAAATTTGAAGTTTCTACAAGCACTTTTGCAATTCCAAATTAGAGGATAGAAATGACACACGAATTGTGACTCACTCTGTATATAACAAAAGGAATTAAAAAATACAATAATATATTTTATTTTTTTATCGAAAAAAAAAAAAAAGTTTCGATGCTTACTATCCTAAAAATCATAATATTAATTCTTTCAAAATAATACATCTTTGTTTATTTACCGTTACTCTCCCTTCTATTCAATTTAAAATACAATGGAATGTTGAGGCGCACTCGCAACGGTAGAGCAGGAGCATTCATCACGGCACGGCTGCCCTTCATATTTCTTTCTTTGCCTTGAGCTTTTGCTCTCTGAGTTATAGGGGCATTTTTTTAACTGCAATAACTTATCATATAATTATTGTATTCACAAATTAATCAGACTAGGAAATAGATAAACATAATTATAATGACTGTTGCTCATTTAAAAACGGTTAATCTTATTATTTCCTTTGAAATGTTGGAATTAAAATCACCCAATCTTGGACATCATTTACTAAAGACTGGTAGTGACATCTCTTTTCATTCCACTTGCATATTTTCATAGCGACAGACCTTAAGAATAATATGATACACAAATGGAAATACTACTGTATATACAGTATAAGAAAACTTAGATTACGCTCAACACTATGGCGCATAGCTTTCCTAGACTGTCGCCGTCTATGTCTGGCTGGGATACGCAACAAAGATGGCCGCCGCGCGCAGTCGAATCTACACGTAAACTTAGATTTGTGATACTGTAGCTTGCATTAGTAAAACAGTAAAATTTGTGACGACACTATAGTACATCCAGTTAATTTACATACAAAAATTTAAACACATTCATCCACCTTATATTTAAATTATTATAATAAAAAATAATAAAGATCAGACTATATAGCTTTATATATAGTATAGTTGTTATTTCACAAAACATGAAGTGACATGTTATTTTGACAAAATAAATAATTAAATCATTTCTATCCGTTCTAATCATTGTATATCGTGAGAACTATCTAGTGTGCATCACAATGCATCATATGACACTAAACGTGTCCCATCAAGCTGCTGCGACAATTTTACGACTGCATGGTGGCGTTTGCACACATCTGATTATAAAATCATAACCAATGTTTTTTTTGTTTTTTTTTTTTCCTTACACTTTTGTGCATGTCTATCCTGTATCCGGCAAAAAAAAAAAAAAAATTAAAAAAAGTGTTTCCTACGTTTAATTATATAAAATTATCTCTTAATTATTTAAGATACGACATAATTTTATATAAAACAATTATACTCTATTCTATATAAAAAGAGGTATATATATATATATATCTGATAAACATAACTTAAAATTGTTCACTGATGTTATATATAATAATAAATTATACTAGTATAAATTATAAATAAATATAATTATACAGTATTTTTAATTTTTTAATATATATTTTGTGGACTTTTTTAAGATTTTTCTCCAGGTGTAAACTTTATTAATTATAATATTATATGGTTCAAATTATTTTTGAAATTAAACAAACAAATAAAATGAAATAAACCTGATCCTATTGATAACAAAAACAAACGAACAAATAAATAAATAAATAAATAAATAAATAAATAAATAAATAAATAAATAAATAAATAAATAAATAAACAAATAAATAAATAAATATAGAGACATGACGTGAGCGCAATCCCCACTTTCAAATTTAATGTATATTATACATAATATATGTATAATATATTATGTAGAACTTTTGTACCTCTATGTTGTATTATGTACAGCCACACGAGGAAATAAATAAATAAATAAATATATATAATAAATTTAATAAAATAATAAATAAAGGGGTATGATTTCTATGACATTCACGTTATACGTATAAATAGTACATGACGTTATACTCTGTATCAAGAAAAAGTTTTGTTTGTCCCTATAACAGAAGAGATAACATAGATTTTTACCAAGAAACACTCAATGCAGAAGTGACGCGTTTAATGCGTTTATAATTAATATATTAAAGTAAAAAGAATGACGTATTCGTTTCTTGAGAAGTAAGCGTGCCTGCTGGCAATAATAATAATATTATGTTGTATGTATTTAGTATAATAGCTATAGCGCTAAATAACGCTGTTGTCGGCAGGCGTTCAAGGTTCTAAGTACTTTCGTATATTATAGATAAAATTTCCTGAGAGATCTATCGAGCTGATCTCACACCTATACGGGTCTTTCGCCATACGTCACAAAAACATGACGTCACGTGAATGTAGGCAAAAAGCACCTATTTAACATGGTAGAAGCATACCAAAAACTATTTAATTTCTGCGATATGACAATTGTGGTACCTTTGACAATTATTTTATTTGATAGATTGAAATGTCAAGTAAATGGAAAAAAATACAATATTTGCCAATGATATCTGTGAAAAATACAATAAATCATTAAATAAAATGTAAATAGACTCCAAATTTCACGTCAATAATGACCATTTTACGACACTTATGCACTGATATTGACCCTAACATTCCTAAAAAAAATCAGCCAATCACCGACCATTGCTTTCCCCGCGGACTTTTGAATACGAGGGGGAAACGGCACAACAAAGAATAATGATAAAGAAACTAGGTAAAATAAAAAAAATGTATATGTTCAAGTTATGTATATTCATTTCTTGCGTATATATTATTGTTAATTTTTTTTTAAAAATATGTTAAATTAGGAGCAATAAATCAAGTGATTCCAGTTCCCCCTAAGTACCTACTGATGAATGTAAACAACAACAAAGTCAAGCAAACACCGTTACCTGAATCACATTTTTTGGAAGCAAAAGGTGGAAAAATAAATTCTTGTTTTCATTTTAAACTTTAATTTATATATTATGTATTACTTCTTAGACTATTATTAATTATTAAAAATTATTTATCTAAGATAATTCAAGATTACAAATTTTTATATTATTATACACAATAATTATCTTCCATTTGATTTTCTTTAAATTAAAGCAAATTAATGCAACATCTATATATTAATTTAAAATATATAATTATATAAAATACAGGGCAATATCTAAATTATAAATCCTGTATTGAACAATATAATTTGCATTTTACTCACAACATAAAAATGACATGCAAAATATTTCGTACCGTATAATGGACAGGCTCCTAGGAAAGGTAATTCCGCATATTAAAAACATCGTTGCGAAGAACAGCATGGACCCATGCACGAGGTGACACAACTCACGGTCCAAGAGAGACTGAACACTGGAGGAGCACTCGCCTCGTTATATAAAAAAGCTTTATTTATCGTATCAAAATAACATTGTCTGGGGGCGAAAAACAACACCCCAATTAACCCCAACCCACCTTTTCCCTTTCATCAACCCTCGCATACTTAGTGATAGCCTTTCAAACTCTTTTGACATTTTTTGCGTAAACAGCATTGAAAAGCTACGAATTAATAATTAAATAATTATTTTTTACAAATTTATTTATTTGAATATTTATAATGCTATAACATAAACATTTTTTCGCTGTATTTATTTATTTCTAAGCAATTTTGACAAAAAGGACGAGGGGGGGAAATCGGCAGCAAGATTTTATGCCTAATAAAATTTCCAATGGCCCATGCATGTAGGCAATGAACCTGACTTTCTCGAAACAGTTTCAATAAAAAAACAGAAAGGGTCTCACTTGAAATATACAGCCCATTTTGTTGGCTGTAATAATAGTACGCGGCCCTTATACCTTTATTCATGTAATATATTTTATTAGGTCTCTCTGAATTCTACCGCACCATTGAGCCATAATTTGCTGCAAAAACTACCAACCATCATCCCCTAAAAAGTCCTAAACTCGTCCATTTAACTTACTTTATTATTTTATTACGCCGTTCTCATATTTCTCGTTGTCGTTGTCGTTGTCGTTATCGTTTTTTTTTTTTTTTTTTTTCAAAATAAAATATAAATTTTTCACTACACGAAACAAAAATCATGTGGAATGGAAAATTTACAAATTTACAAATTTTGTTCTTTACTATTCAATTTCCATTGATTAATTATTAATATATTTACTATCAATATATTTATAATTTACAGTACTTTTTCTGTTACGACAAATTTCAACAGTCATGATGATGGTCTCATTGGTTTCTATACTATAATAATTTTAAATAAAAAGAAAAACACATGAGTGAAATATTTTCTAAAATGTACATTTCGACATTAGTGAAGAGTAACATAGTTCATGCAGTTAAAGAGTTGAGAGCTTCATGTTAGAACGACAGGGAGAGAGGATACAAGAAACACATTTAAGTCTCTCTGGGTCGGGAAGACAACAAAAAACAGTAGAATGAAGGGGTTAGTAAAGCTTGAAGCACGTGTGCCGGGGGGCGATTAGTGCTGCAGGGGAAGGAGGTGGTATCCGGTATTACATTGGAAGGAGGTCCCGCCGCGCGTTAAAGTTTCACTGTTGCTGTTGCATGACGACTATTCTCGCAGCCATGTCATCAGATGGAGGGGTTGTCTCTAAGATTTATCCGTGATCCAGACAGCACCTAACTTGCTAACTGACTGAAGAGCTAAACTGTAAAACTGTGACAATTTTCCATTCTTTCATTTGATAATTTGAATGAATGATTAATTCCCCAGATTCATATTATAAATTATTATACAATTATCATGTATGTAATGAAGCTTTATAAAATTTCATATAAGAATTAAATATAACATAATTTTACAAATATATATATATATATATATATATATATATATATATATATATATATATATATATATATATATTATATATAATAAGGGCGCGTTTCACGAAGCATTTAATAGCCATGCAGGTTTCTAACTACGTTTAGCTTAACCACGTTAACCACTATAATTTAATGTAGCATGTTATGAAGATCAAAAGAAGAATTCTTTATGAATATAAATATTACATAATTATTGCTAACAATTAATACAAGTGTAACTATTCCATAGTTTTATATATAAATATTATAATATACTAAATGGCCACCTGAATAAAAAAAATGTCATAAAATATGATACAAATTACATTTTTAATGCAAAACCTTGACAATTTGAGTAAGTGCCATAATTATGTTATAATAAGTATAGCATGATGTTTTGGTAAGCGGTGGTTGTCTCCATGTTGTAACTAAACGATGTTCGTTTGCTGATTTTGATTTCTGCTACAACCATGCTCCATGCACCGCGCATCGGCGCACAAAACCCTTCTGAGCACGTTTTTTTCGTCTCGAAGCGGCTCGAAGTAAAAAAAACACTACTATACCGCGAAATTCTTTACATGCTCTTTATAAGTCTTTAATTAAATTGACCCGAGGCAAATAATAAAAATTTTATAGCAGTAAACGTAGAAGGTTAGTGCCAATACGTAATTTTAAATATAATATGCAAGCATAACTTATTTAGAAGGTTAACAATTAGCGATCGAAAAATTGCTCCGTGTAGGATCTTACGTGCGCCCAATCATTTTTTGTAAGTAAATGGGAGGATAAAGGGTTGGTGACGTCAAGATGGATACTTACCAAAGTGCAAAAAAAGTAAACCGCGAAATTTCATGAAGAGTTAATTTTAATTCATGATTATTTTATCAGTTCACCATAGTCACAATCACTCACAATACTATTCCTCTAAATCAGTCTGTTTTCGTATTTTTTACCATGTTTTTTAAGTTAGTGTAATCATTTTAGTGAAATGAGAAAGAAAAGAAATGTCGGTCCATACTGCAGCTGAAATTACAACGAATAAAAATATGCATGACCCGGTCCCGCACTTTTTGGAATGGGGAATATTCCATATATTCCAACCCATATTTTATTATACTCAATATTTACAACTATTGGATATTTAGTGAGTTTTCTGATTTAATATTTTATTTTGCCACACTATATTTTACTCCACTTACACTTATATATTATACTTCTGTATTATGAAGAACAGAAGAACATTGATATTGTAAAACACAAAGAAAAGGCATCATCCATCCAGACTAGAAATGAGAAAAAAAATTATTCGTTGAGTTGAGAAGGGGATAGGGAAAATAACATGAAACATATGGCTCGACAACCTCGACCCCTATAATGAACTAAAAAACGTTACACATTTAATAAAAAAAAAGAGGCGGAAAGGTGGTGTTTTTTAAACGTTTTTTGTTATAAAATAGAATATTGCCGCTCGTTTGTAATCTTTGTTACTTTTGACATGGAATGTCATGCACGTGCAAGTACCGTGTAAACTGTAAGACACGAAATAGAACCGCAATAATTTCAAACGAGCATTTTAAATGTAAACTGTCTGTATTGCACTGCAATTATTGCATTTTTATCACTAAATTTTAGAACTTTTTTATTGTTATTATTATATATTGTAAGAAGTACAAGTTATTACAACAATAGAATATTTCCTATATCTACTGACTCAACTGTTGATCAAAAGCCTCAATTAATTATAGGAGTTGTAATATGTACTGTACACTTGAGGGTTGATATGTGAACTGCACTTCATATCCGTGCAGGAAATTGACCAGAGCACGCCAGCCAAAAAGCAGAGTAAAAAAAAAAAAAAAAAAAAATGCTTAACTCATATTCTGGTTTATTTCCAAGTTTTTCTAATGTAGAATAAATATAGCGTGCAACGTTTATAGCATAATAGCATTCTATAATTCCAAACGATTAAACATTAATTTTCCAATATTTTTTTCCACGCATAAATTATTTTATTGTTTTTCATTATTCTATTATTCATTAGAATATATTATTAATTATATCAAGGCTCATCGAGAGGAAGAAACATCATTCTAATCTTATATTCTCAAAATATTGAACGAGTTGCGCAGAATGTAAAACTGCAATGTATATATAAATATGGTACTGTACACCTCCCAGTCCTCCCACCTAGAAAAATATACTTTGCTTATAAGCTTTCTGCAGGGACGACGACTGCATATGTGGAATCATATAATAAAGAATATTTATAGAAAATGTCCCTTCCAACTTTCAAATATTAGTATGGATTTTACTGCAGTGCATGTGACAATGCTGCATATTACGTATTATGTATTTTAAAGCTGAGCAAATATGAAGGTAATAATCTAATATATAACTTCTATAAAGGTAATATGGAAGAAATCTAAAAGCTCTTATATAAAGGCGGCTAGAATAATATGTAATAAAAATCAGAAATCTGTCACAAAGTTCCATAGAAACAAAATGAATTAATAAATTTAACAGTAAGGCCAGAACCTTTCACATTATGCAGTTAACAGCAACATTTTACTTCCGTCTACATCAACATTTTTCTTGAACTGTATTATTTGAGCATTATTTTATAACCAGAAGGAATCGACGCTGCTACCATCTAGCCGAATCTAGCGGCGCGGTAACTCTTTCATCATGTGACATCGAGATTACCTGTGCTATCGAGCTACCGTGCATCTACTAGACTGCGCTACCACGGCGCACGCCCTCCCACCCGCCGTCGCAGTGGCAAAGAGCAGACTTTACATCGACTACTCGGGTTGCGACCAGTTTGCTCTTGCTTGCTCAACCCCCCACCCTACTGAAATAATAAAAAAAGAGTGTGTGTGAGAAACGTCTGTCTGTCTGGGTTATATTGCTGCTAGTATGACAATCCCAAGGGAGCCAGACACCAAGTTCATGACCCATAATCAGCGCTCGTATTGAGCTCTCCTACGTCACCACACGGTGACCGCGGTATATAAGAATATCACATTACAGACATTTCACTTCTAATATGTATTATGTGATTAGAAAGATTAGAATCTTAATTATGACTGTGGGGATAGAAACTTAGCAACACAAGAAAACAATTATTAGTTAATGTTAATTTTTCCATTAAAATACTGCTTGATTTAGTAATGCAAGTAATGCAACCTGCAGCGCACCAATGTAAAGCTGGTTGCGTTGGAAAGTTCTCTTTGCAAAATATCACCAAGATAATTAAAGTGAACATTTTAAATTAATGAGTCAATATATGCATATTATGTACACTATTATGACAAAAATAATTATCGACTTATGAATAAAATACATCAAGAACAGCAATTTTCATAAATTTTTGAAAAAATTTTAAAAACCAACACCTGATAATAATATATAATATGCTACTAAAACTCTCATGAATGTTTTTACTGTAAGTGGTTTGAAAACAGGCGTGTTGAAAATTAACTTGAGAGCAGCTGATATGTCATTTGAAAGTTTGAGTTATGGGTATGACAATAATTTAGATATGAAAAATGAAAAAAGGAAGTGAGAAGAAAAATTTCATGTCCAATTAATACATGACATCTGAATTGATGATGCTGTATGATGACTCAATATTATAACAACCTAGTAACACACGCGAGTATAATTATTATAATATTATGGATGTTTTGTATAGTGCCTTTTTCAGCATTATGCACACACACCTCGGTTCAAAAATTAAAATTATTTATTTTATTCATTAAATTAAAATTTATTATCATTTGATTTCATTTTAATGTGAAGTTTTATAAAAAAAAATCCATCTTTACAGATTATTAAAAAGAAAGTCCGTCATAAAACCGTTATAAAACGTTAGATAAAAATTGCTTAGTCTTCACTCCTAAAAAGTGTTCGTCAATAAAGATTTGCACGGGGTTTTACAGCTCTCCTCGGATCTGGGGGAGGGAGGGGGGGGCATGCACCGAGGAAGGAATGTCCTTGCAGCGGCGGCTGTGGCGGCCGCTGTAGACACAAAAAGACTTACAAGATGGGTCCGTCTAGAAATGTTTCACCGCGCAATAACCTTAGCCAACAAGTCTGCCTGCTTGCTTGATGCAGAAGCGACAAGCAAAGCCTACGTGCCTGGTGGGCCCCTCAGCCATAAGAGCTTGCGGTAGATCATCGTCTCCTTTCTGCTTTTTTTTTTTGTTGCTGTTTGTATTATACCCTTGATGCAGTGCACCATTGGCAAAGATTCAACATTTTACAACCAGTATAATACCATACATTCCACCCTTGAAATAATATTATTATACTATTCTAAAAATAATTAAGTATTTAAAAAGAATTAAAAGGAAAAAAAAACTAGTGCTAAGTAAAATTGCGCACAGTTGAAATGCGGTATGTTGTACATTCCAATATATATAGACTTACTGCTGCATGCACCATCGATGACTAGTCTCTGAGGTATGTCGAGGTCGAACCAGCATACTCTAACAGGCTGCCTGCTTTAAATCACACTTACTCACTGCATGGACACTGATGCACTAGCACGTGAGAAATGTATGGTCGCTAAGCGTAAAAAATAAATAAATAAAAATAAGTGCTGTTCTTCCGTCACCTAAAATAGTAAATCCAATCTATGTATAGATGTCTTTCAAAGTTCAACACCTGCAAATCAGGCAGGAGTCACAAGGAGAGCACGATCGAACGTACCTCTTGCCTGCATTACTGAACCATATGCATACTGTACAAAGTGACGAATATTTGTAAATGTGCGAGGTATAGAAGCACCATCGCAAAATAAATAATAATCATCAGAATAATCTCTCTATAAATAGCAACATAATTTACAGTACCCACAAAGCAGGGGTGACGTTCTAGGTGAAGCTGACGTATTTACTAGGAATGTATTATATATTATACTGTATATAGAGTGTCCTCCTGATGGATATCATATACCACAGACATTACGGTTACAATAATTATATAATAATGGAGATTAATTTTGGATTATCTACTATTTAAATAAATGGCTTATTTCTAAAAGGTGTATACCTGCAATGTGTGCCATGATTATAATGTACGAGCGTTTTATACGTCCAAGCATGTTTTATAAGTACTGAACAATGATTAACTATATAAGTAAAAAAGTTATAATTGCATGACAATTTAAAAAAAAAAAAAAAAAAGAGTGACAAGGTATTGTTTGTTTTTTCATACAAGTGTAACGGGTGTGGAGTTTTACTTCCTTTACCATTGCATGTACTTTAATTTCATTGTACTGATAACGTTTCTAATATAACGTATTGTGTGTGACAGGTGACAGCTAGACGCACGACTCACTCAAGTTTGCTGATTTTTTTTTTTAACTAAGTCACGCATATCACTATTTATAATATGCTGCATGGCGAACAGGAACAGGACATGTTCGGTTATAGATGGAAAGTAACGAAAAAATGATGAGGAACACATGCAAGCCTTGTGAGAAAATGTTTTACTTTATTGTATAGTCTTATAATATATATATATACTGTATATTATATATAATAATACCGTACAGAATCAATTTGCATAAATTTTACCGTGCAGGAAAATTATTCTCTGAAATTTGATAAAAAGTTGCTGACCAAGCTCGATGAACATAGAAAATTAATTGCTACAATAATTATATATAATATATATAGTATATTTATACTAAATAGTGTTCTTTGTTGTTCAACTCTCTATAATACGTAATACGTGTATTAAATCAGATAAGACTGATAAGAGTATTATATAATAGCTTTAATTAATACACATTACAATTTCTGAGGCCCTTGTCGCTGAACTCATATGTAGACGAGGTTTCCGATTTTGATAATAATTGTACGTACGTACTGACGTAATAAAAAAAAACTATAATATTATATGAACTTAATAATCGTATTATATATTCACATATTCATTGCATCGCATTCACATAAGTGC
Source organism: Siphlonurus alternatus (assembly GCA_949825025.1). Lineage (NCBI taxonomy): Eukaryota > Metazoa > Arthropoda > Insecta > Ephemeroptera > Siphlonuridae > Siphlonurus > Siphlonurus alternatus. Next base: position 15,726,876 of record OX463782.1, on the reverse strand, counting down.
ATGACATTAACTTTTGAATTTCATAAATTATGAAATTGCAGTAATGGTAAACATATATTATTATATAATTATATTTATTATATTATAATTGCATCATGATTTTTAATTTAAATCTAAATTAAGGAATATATTTTTATTTGTGTCTTTTATTATACATTATGCAACAAAAATTATAAAACACAAATATTTCATAAGTTTTAATAAAAAAATATATTTAACTTCTTCATTATTGTACAATTTTAATATACACTGCACCAGAGACTGGTATTTTACATTGCATTATAAAGTGCAATGCATGTAGTGGGGACCTGGGGGGGGGGGGGTATATGCTGCATGCAGTATGTACTGTATAATAAGTAAGTTATAGCTCGGTGCAATAAGGGGAGGTAGCAGCAGGTAAGCAGACTGCAGACGACGGTTGCGACGTACTGTACGTCCTTGCCACGTCTACTGGTAAGAGCTATTTACTCTCCTCGAGTTGCGCACCAGCTTGCAGCATGACCTCGGACAGACGGACGGCTGGACACCTGATACACCCAACCAGCAGCAGCATGCAGTAACCACCCGCCCGCACCCATCAGAGTAGAGAGATCTGCATGCACCTGAGATGTGGCTGGCAACAGAGCTATAGACAGTGCAACCTCAAGCATCACTGTTTGGCTGGGTCACGCTCCTTTTCGCACACAACTATACTTATATCCAAGCAAGCGTATCTTACAGTAACTAGTTTTTAACAATGTGTGAAACAAGTCCATATTTATAAAGCCAGTCTATATAATATAAAAATTCCGTGCCTACCAGACTGTTACCCATCATGACTTAAAAAAAAAAAAAAAAACTCTTCTTTTTCCTTTTCTCAAGCAGCAGACTCTCTCAAACAAGACAAAAGAGAGTAGGGGATTTCCATGCCATGGTATAATGGACAACAAGTATAACACTCTCAAGTTAAATTCTATCGCTTGCATTATTTTCTCTCTTGTGTCTCTTTGTAACAATCTTTTATAAATTTTTATAAAATTGTTATGCAATAAGTCAGCTGTCATATTTTATAATATAACAGAAAAATATTTTCTTGACAGTAACAAGATGCATAAATTAATATATTTCGTAACTTGATTATCAAAGTACGCAATATGAAGTGGCGATGACCTGCTTGATGACTTTGTATAAGGAGCTTTTTTTTATTATAAGATGGACAGGGACTCAATGTCATTCAGCCTCCCAACATTTTGATTGCATGGACAATATTATTGTTACAATTTCAGTTTTTTTTACCTTTTATGGTATATTTTTAATCATCTTGTATCAAAAAACTAAATTTAGAGACGATGCATTTTTTCCCAAAATCAAAATGAATCCAAACAAATTTAATGAAATAAAAATTAATGTCTAATTTATTTATTTATTTATTATTATTGCCGGAAGCGCCGTGTTTAGACTTAGTTTGGGGGATTTCAGTCATGTTAACGGACGTTTCTGCAGCTTCTTTCATCTGCATGTTACAGGCACGGCCAAGTGCGAGCCGCGCTTCCTGTCGCCTGCTGCACTGTCATTTATAACTATCCACGTCAAAACTGAATCCCCGTTCTTCTTTTCGTACAGCGATATTATAATACTTTCTGTTATTCAAAAACAAATAAAAAACGCATCTCTATCACAATATTTACTAAAAGTTTTGATAGTTGAAACGTTATAAATTTTAGCCTATATATAATAGCGGCAAAATTTTTAATATAAGGTATCTGCGCATGTCATGCAATGTCATTTTATGATTTTACTATAAAATCTGTGCATATAATAAAAATTATACTCATCGAAATTTTGAATATGCAAGCAAGCACCTTTCTGTCATGCTTTTTTTTCCAAGTAAGAGTTGCCAATCGAGGGTCTCACAATTATGACGGTGATAGTATTATAGTGATGTTGATGTTCCAAACCAAGCTTCCCTGTTCCAGACGGCAGAATGTGGCGTGGCGGCGCCTGTGGTACATTAAACTGGCTGCAGTGGCATCACTGGCATCGCAGACACAACTTCGATCCGCGCTATTTCGCACAAATCGACTCTTCAGAAAGATTCAACTCGTCGCTTTATTATACTCATTAACTAACGATGAATGGTTGCAAGATGATGCAGAGGAAGTCAGTTGAAGAGAGTTTGTCCTCGGCCTTCGATCATTGCAAATTATAATTATAAATATCTGCAAAAACCATGCTGGTATTAAGATTTCTTTCAACATATGTGCAAAAAAAAAAAGCATAAATTTTGCTTTTATTGCAGCTGAAAACTATATAAGGTTTAGTTTTAAAAATAAAATATTTAAAAAAATACACTATACATGCCAATTATTATATATAATTATAAAAATAGTTTCATACAGATCATAATATATTATATGAAAGATGTAAGAAAAGAAAAAAAAAGTATTAGCTCTTTTGTTTCAGGTAAAATTTCAGAACAATGAAATACATAAGTAATGTAAATCTATATGTTAGACTGACTTTAAAAAAAATGTTGCAAAAATTGATAGAGTTCAAAGTTATGCTGCTCTAATTTTTCCCATTCATTATTATTTTTTTTAGAGTCCAGGAACTATTTTGAAATTATATAACCAAAAAAACCAGTGGATTTAACTATATTATATAATCAACACACAATGGTCAATGGTCACAATGTAATTTGTATTATACTCAATTTTTAATGTTTATACCAGCTACAATTTTACAGCCCTGCTGTATAATATAGTTTATATTTTCTAATGAAGTATTATATATATTATTATATACAGTATAGGAGATTTCCAAAGAGTTAATTTTGTATTCTTTTTTTGAAAAATAAAACAAGCTCCAGAGTTAAAAGTGTTTATCACCTGAGCTCTAAATAGCCCAACGCTTCATCGACCAAGCGACCCATTTACACCTGCAGCTTAGGATCAGTCGCTGTGTTTGTTTGATACAGCGACGTAAAACAAAATATCAGGGGAAAAACAGTTGTATTATAGTTGGTACTGTTGTTAGTTTTAGTGATCAATGTGATCATAATATTCAAATATCATGCCACATTATTTTTAAATAATGTAAAAATAACGCAGACTGCGATACGGGATTACACAAAGAAAGAAATCATTGTCAAGTTGATCTGTCAATATATTAAATCATTGGGCTCATTGGGCTGTCTACAGTCTACTATTCGGTTTCCACTTGTTTTTACTTGTCGAAGAATGGCTCTGCTTATACTCACAAGCAGCAGGAGAAATTGCCTATAACGCGACGACCTTGCCTGCTTGCAAGTTATCTGTAAATGAGGAGGGGGGTGTATGGGGCAAGTAGGTCACAACGGCGGTGACTCGATCGCCAGACCTCCTCAGCTTTGTATATAGAAGTTTAGACGCTCCCACACGAATAATGAGCCGTCGAAAGCATCTATATATTTTATACTGTATGTAGTTTTTTTATAGTGTATTGCTGCATGCCGTGTTCGTAACCATACTCGCTGTACTATAAAATAACGTTCATGAATAAGAATTATTGTTAAAAATAATTATAAAAATATATATCAAATTTCACTGCCAATATATATTAATTTAAGCACTTAACATTATGTAATTATATTTATATAAAATAATTGCGGGGGCGTTATATACAAGGGGAAAGGGGGGTTAACCCCCCTTGATTTACCATGCAGTAAATCTACTGAATCTAAGGGGAATATTATATTATGCAATATACCATACCATGCAATTGCGGATCCAGGGGGGGGGGGAGCTGGGGGGGGGGTGCAGCCCCCCCCCACCCCGAAATTTTGGATTTAACATGGGCAATATAGGCATTTCCACCACTCCATTTTTTTTTAACAACATTGACCTTATGGAGGAAGGCCCCTCCGAATTTTTTTCCTGTATCCGATTACCATGCATCAAAAGGTATAATGTATATATAAGGTAATCGGCAACAATGGTACTCGTCGGATACAACTCAGATTTAATATTATGATTTTTTTATGCATTGTATCTGAATAATTTACATCAGCAAATCAGCTTCTAATAATAATTTTCGATAAACCAATTTTTTTTAAATTTTATCATACAATATGATGATTTTATTTTGATTTTTCCGTAATATTTTAAAATCTAGCTTTGACTTCATGCAGATATGCTTGGTATTTAATTATGAACTATATATAGGTCTGTTCGTAAATACACAATCAGAAAGAATCGATTATTTGCGATGAACCTTCTGTACATGAAACATATTAAGGTTCATCACAAATAATCGATTCTTTCTGATTGTGTATTTACGAACAGACCTCATGAAAATAAATTTAATGAGCTAGTGTATAAAATTAAAGAAGCATTAAAATTTTAAGGCATGGTCCTTACGAACTGTTGATCATTAAAAGATTATAAGGACCATGACGATTTGAACTGGAATTATTAAATAAAATTAATTTTAAATAAATAACTGGAGGGGGGGGGGGTATAAATTATCATTGCATCGCAAAGTAATAAATATTAGTAATTTATTATATAATTGTGTTAGTTAAAACGAATGATCTTCAGGTCACATAATTTGAATTATAATAAAACATATTTTTATAATTTTTGAAACTCTGCAACTATAAACCCTGTTGAAGTTAACATGAGCCGATCAACACACGTAGGTTACAGAACAGCCTCGTGGATGGCAGCTCAGCAGGTAAGTTTAATTTAGTGGAGGAGGCGGTAATTTAACGCTGACCTGCACCCCTCGTCCGTCCATCCTCACCTGCTCGCGAGGAGAGGGCATTGCCCTGCTGAGCTGGCTGAGCATGAGCCATCAACTCGACTTGTGAGATTATTGCATCCGCTCTTCCTCCTACCACTGCCTTGCAACAGACGGCGAATGAAATCGCTTTTGCGTTGAGTGTATGACGTAACCTTGCTGCTACCCCTTCCTCCTCCTCCTCTTGTTTCTCTTTTTGGGTCGTCAGGCACTTCCGGTTCTTCTAAAAGGACGGCTGCTCTATTTCCGGTGACTCATGCACACAATATAATATTATTACAAAAAAAATATTAATAATAATAATTTTTTAGCTAATAAACTATGTTTCAATATTTTTTAAAAACTAAAATTTTATGTCCTTGAAAACAATTAATATAAATCTCAGTAACTTCGGCGTTGTAATGTTTTGTATTGAAAATTTCTGTCAGACGGGATCGAACTTATCGAACGAAATAAATTTTAAAAATTTGAGATTGTTCTGAAATTTAATCGCTTCTGGCCGGCTTCTGGTTTAACCAAATTCATGAGGGCGGGTTCCTCATAAGTCTCACAACATCAGCTCCATTTCGATCCGGTCTCCATCCATAAGGCTCCATGTTAAACTTTGACTACTTCAATTTTCACAAAATTTATAAAATGGATCCACTTCAAAATTTTCAAAATTTGTTTTATATATGCCACGTACCGATTGATGGCAAGTTCAAAGTTCCTTACAAGTCTTATTGCATTCAAGCCATTCAAGAAGCGATGAATTAACGATCCGAGATCTCAATCAACTGAGATTAATACTATCCTAATAATCCTTGATTATATATATATATATATATATATATATATATATATATATATATATATATATATATATATATATATATATATTATATATATATAATATATTGAGCAGAAACAGGCATAATACAAAACAATTAGAAAAATATAAGTTATTAGATTATTAAATATTGTAAGGGACACGAGGCACACGAGGTTGGGGTACTTATAAATTATATTTTAATATATTATACATATAGTGATAATGGGAGTGTGGTGCAGTGTTCTTGACCGGGTCTCGTCAGATCACCGAAGTCAAGCAAAGCCAAACGTGGTTAGTAGTTAGATGGGTGACCATTTTCAGCAAAAAACACGTTTCCCACCCAGGGGTAAATCGTTGCGCTTTTCCACTATGTGGTTCCCCTGGCTTTGGACCATTGCACTTCCGGTTCATTGACAAAAGCTGTAGCGTCCATCCTGGCTGAGGTTTCCAAGTTTCCCTCAGTTGCAAGCAAATGCCAGGATGGATTGCAAGGCCGTGGCCGCTGTCGTTCCGGAAGAGCCCGCGAAACGCTCAAGTTATAGGGTTTCGGAAAGTTCGGGTTTCAAGATTTTCAAAGTAGTATACATATATGTATTATAATTATTAATAAGTATAAGTCAGGGTCGGTTTGGGGGCCAAAGCCCGCTCCGCGGGTGGGCCCGAAGGGCCCAGCTGCGGAGCGGGGGGAAGGGGGGGTGTAGCTCGCCGTATACTGTCGCCGTCATAAGTCGGTGCACTCCGACTTTGGAGTGTTGTAGCTGAGAGCTCAATTGGCGTAGACAATATTAAAAAATACTGGCACACGCAGAATCTTATTTTCTGTAAGAAAATGTTAATTTTATATTTTTGGAGCAAATATATTTTGGACTTATGACGGCGACAGTAGGCATGATTTTTTTTAGAACAAGGGGCGTCAGTCGCATACTTGTTTTTTTTAAAATTTTAAAATGTCAAAATATTGCAAGTTTTTGTTTATTCGGAAATTAGATTTATGAAATATATATATATAATTATATAATATATAATAATAAATATAATAATAATAATTTTTGGTTAGTGCTATATGCTCCTCCATATGAAATCGAAATCCAACATATTTCAATATCTTATAATATAGGTTTTACTGAAAAAAAAAATCCAAAATCAGAGTGAACGAATAACTATCTACAATAAAAACATAAGGCCTTTTCCCTAGCTGACAAACATCCTCATTAATTCACTCGAAAAAATACACTGCTTAAAATTGTTATAGATGTTATGAAAAAAATAGAGCCATACAATACATCATACATGTTCCGAGCTTTAAAATTTGCAACATATATAATAATTTTTTTAATAGTTTTTCTTTATTTTTTACGGGAACAAGGATTCGAGAACATATAATTTTATTGCAATGTTATGGAAAACATGGCTGCATTTTTTATTTTTCATACTACACCAATCACCAATTAATGGTGTATTTTTGTCGAGTTAATGGAGGGTGTTTTTCAGGTAACTAACTTGTAAGCCCTATATGCATTTTCTCTCTCTCTCTCTCTCTCTCTCTCTCTCTCTCTCTCTCTCTCTCTCTCTCGATTGAATTTTTGAGCCTAATTTTTTCAGACCTGGATTCGGAAAGAGAACTATACTTGTCTTTCCAAATCCAGGTTCAAAAGAGATGAGAAAAAATTATTGTTGATGCAGCTGAGCTCAAATATTCAATCCCAGTTGGGCTTGGATATAAACCCTTTTGATCTGCGGCGCCTCAATTATATGTATATATATATATATATATTATTATATATATAAATTTTTATAGAGCGGTGAATATTTTAATATTTTATAATTGACCCGTGATTGTCACACAGTAAAATTTCAAATTTTCTCTGGGGCCAAGGAGGTGGCCCGCGCAGGCCGGGGCCCGCTCCGCATTTGCAGAGTCAACCATATGGTCAAGACCGACCCAAGATATTTTGAGACCGACCCTGGTAGAAGTATCCAAAAGGGTTTGATTAATATATATATAATATATATATTAACATATATTACACACACCTCTAGTTGTGTACGTGTAATACATGCATTGATTTTTATATTATAATTTTTGTTTTTATATTATATACCATATAATTTGTACTCTATGCTACATAAATGCTTTTTCTGTGTATTGTTTATCCTAATTAATTTTTTTCATATTTTTATTTATTTTATTTACTATTTGGTTTGTATTAAATTTTTCAAATTCTGCATCATCGCTAGATCCACTTGTAAATTATTATTATTATTAATTTTTTGATAATAATTTTAATATAAATAATTTTTTCGGGGAAGAAAAGTATTATCATTATTAATTTTTTGATAAAAATTTTAATATAAATAATTTTTTCGGGGAAGAAAAGTTTATCTCGAGCTCATCATATCATATCTTAAAATGTTTGTCCATGAATACCTTCCTCCTTACGCTCCTTAATTAAATCCTTAAACAAAAGTTTTAACAACATGATAAAAACATCCCACCAATCCACCAATTACCTGAATTACCGCACTTTACTCTTTTACTGCAGCCTCCCCTTCGAGCCTCCCTGCGTATTAAATAATTTTTAGCCATCTAGTGAAAATTTTTTGAACTATACACAGTATTTTTCTTTTTTTCAGTATGTTTGCGCCATCTATGACATACGTAAGTAACTAAGATGACAATCAGCTGGTGTGCTGTAATAGCGGGCTCGTTCGTGATCTACTCGATCAACTATTCATATATATTTTTTTTTATTTAACAAAAATGGAAAATATTTGGAACCAGAGACATTTAATACCTTCTCCTATATTCACGTTGAAATGTCAGAAAACAATTAGTAAGTATAATATATCCTTTAGCCGCTTTAGCGTGTGCATGCATATATTAATATGCATGTATGCATATGTACTGTATACATACTGTACGTTATGTATGCATATGCATATACTGTACCGGTATCATACCGGCATACAGGCCCCCCCCCCCTCCCCAAAATAAATTGATTTAACATGGGCAATATAGGCATTTCTCCCCATCCCATTTTTTTTTTTTTAACATTATGGAGGCATCCCACTCGGAATTTTTTTCTGGGGGTTCTCGCTGCTGCCTTTAAAAGAGGTAATATCTGGGTCCGCGCCTGCCGGCATAACATAACATATTACAAAAAAAAAAATGTATATATGCATACATGTACTGTAGTATGATACATTGATACAAAAAATATACAACAGTACCTATAATGTGTCCATACACAGCTAGGCTAATGGGTACGTGATATCCAACGACTATATGCATATACTCGTTCTTGCGTGATATCATTTTGGCCGATTTTGGCATCAAGGTATGATATATTATATGCATACATACTTGTAATAAGATAGAATTAATTAAGCAACATCGACTGACCTTCGCTTCACAAATACAATAAACATCATTGCAGATATGATGTAAGCAACAAGACACTTTTTAAACTCCTTTTGGTATATTATACAGAATCCTTTTATAAAAATTATAATATTGAAGTGAATTTATTCCTATATATGGCTTTATTTATATGGCTTCGGAGGATTTAAATTCACCCCCTTCGATCCTAGCTGCCTTCAATTTATATATTTTTTCTCTATTTTCCAGAGCTTGGCAATTTGAAATCAATCTGCAAAGATCTTGAAGAACTGCTGAACAAAAATGAACTCTTAAACACTGAAGCTGCAATGTTGTCAAGAATGATTTATCGCGTCCACAATAAATTTAGAAGCGATAAAGGATTTCAGAACATGAGAAAGGTTTTTAAACAATAATTTTAAATATTTTACACACATATATAACTTGACGCCATATCCCTTTACGGGGTAAGCCAGCAGCATTATTGCCTCGGAGTCCTGGGACGTCTACAAATTGCCCTCCACAGCACTTGATTCTTGCATACTCCACTTGCTTCAGAAATACTCATAACACTCTTTTGCCTTCTACACTCTCTATTACACTGCGTATTTTTAACATTCCTATATTTAAACATTTTACAATCACATCTAACCAAACCTTTTTTGGTCTACCTATAATCCTTTCATGCCTTTTATATTAGCTTTAAACACCTGTTTTGCAATTTGTTCAGTACCCATTCTCTCAACATGTCCAAACCAACGTAGCGTACTACGTTCATACTTGTCAATTACGCTTTCTTTCACTCCACACTCATTCATCTCCTATGTGTTTCTCACTCTATCCATCCTAGTTTTACCACACACATTCCTTAAAAAGCTCATACCAACAGCATTCAACTTACTCCTATGCTTTGTTTGACACACACACCCATACTTCTGACCCATACATCAAAGTTGGTATTAGGATAGAGTTATAAACAGCTTGCTTGGCCATATTAGAACACAGCTCAGTGTGACACAACCCTGCCATGCTACCCACAATTCTCCTACCAGCACTTACTCTGCTAACAATCTCTCCATCTACAATACGAAACAATCTTCCCAAATACCAAATATACAAATTCTTTCGCTCATTCCAGCTGTTCTCCTTTTAGAATAATTCCTTTTGCCTTGTTGAAATCTGTACTACCAAGCAACTCCATCAGTGCATGTCCTCGGTACATGAGGTCTAGTAAGCCTCACTACTTAAAACATCATCTCACTAAAAAGCAGCAGTTAAATAATTTAATTATAATATATAGCTAATAAGAAGTAAAAATTCTTAAGGGTAAGGTAACGCCACCAATGTTAAAAAAAATCCCTCTCACAAAAATTCTGAAAAAAATTTAAAATGTTCTCCTCTATACCCCCTATCAGTACCTAAAATATCAGGCATACAAATACGATCTAGTTTTTGAGTTATAAATTTTTAAAGTTGACTACTTTAACATGGAGAAATGAAACTCCCATGTTAAATTGGTCAACTTTAAAAATTCATAACTCAAAAACTAGATCGTATTTGTATACCTGATATTTTAGCTACTGATAGGGGGTGTAGAGGAGAACATTTTAAATTTTTTTCAGAATTTTTGTGAGAGGGATTTTTTTTAACATTGGTGGCGTTACCTTACCCTTAAGCAACAAGTTAGGTTACTTAGCATTTTTTATTTTCTAGGTAAAGCGATGTCTCCAGCGTTATTTGGAGATGGATGCTGTGAGTCAGGTCCGCAACTTCTCGTCATGCCTGCCTGACGAGCAGTGTAGTTCTTTGTCGTACCTGCCGTCGCGGCAGATGCTGCAGTGTCTGTTGGTGCGTCTTATGGGGCTCGGCCGACTTATGCACCAGGCTGGAAATTTCTGCAAGGATGCTGCTCGCTTTACCATCCCCCGGATTCAGATAGGACACTCCTGGTCCCTGGCAACCCTGCTGCTAGCAATCATTGCTCGTATTTGGTATGCATGGCGCCTGCCTTCATATTACTACAGGAAAGATTTGTTAGTAATATACTGTAATTATGAAAATGTCTTCAATAAAATAGTGAAGAAATATATCATGTTGAACATGTTATTACCTAACACGGGTTGCTGATTAAATGATAAACACATAATTACGTAAGAACTACATACAGGAAAATACCTGTCAGTAGCAATAGTCTCATCACTCATGAAATAAATGTATAATACTAAATATAGTTTACAAAGTTGATGTTGGTTCTCATTTAAAATTATGACTGTTAAAGCAACATGAAAGTATTTTTTATTCTGAATGTTCACAACTTTTACAGGAGCCTGTGTGAGCGGCTAGTGTGGTCCGTATGCCTGATGTACCGTGATCTCCTGGCGTTTGAACCCCAGCTGCCTGCCGCGGATGTGGCATGGCTCCCCCCACTCTTCAGCTTCCCTCAGGATCTAGCCCTCTGGCTGGGGGCCGAGAAGCCCGGCTCCCACTCTTCAGCTGCTCAGATGTAAGTCTTGGTGGATCTTGTGCTCTTAGAAAAAAAGAATGGAGATTTTATTGCAATGATGAAAATATTTATATATGTATTTTTTCTGATGGAGTCTGTTATTAAATGACTAGTAGCCTGTGAATGTGTCATATATGACCATGTGGAGATATTAACAATCAATTGGTCTAATATAGACATCAGTCCATTAAATTTTTTTTTAAATTTTAATAGATAATCACAGTAAAGTTGTGAGAGAACATTTTCACCAAAGCAAGCAGTAAATAAATTAAAAATAGTAATAATACTGTAAACAAATAAAACACACACATACAAAAACACAGTTATTCAATGCTTTTAATAATGGAGAAGTTCAGTTTTGCTTCTAATAGCTGTGCATAAAATATAATTAATGTATTGTATGTACTACTTAATATAAAAAATATATACTTCTGTAGTAATAAAAATGTCATTACTATTAAACATCCTATTTCTTTTTACTGCTGTAATGATTTTTAACATTCAAACCATCTTGTAACTTAATATCTGTGTTGTCCAAGGTCCAACCATGGAAGTCTTGTGTCTGACAAGATCTTTGGCTTGCTGGGAGAGGAAGAAGAAGAGGATGTTTCAGAAAGTGCAGCTATCGTAGGCACCAAAATCTTTGTCCCTGCACCCACGCCAAAGGCCTTCAAGCAGGCAGCACCTGCTATACCTGCGACCATGTACAGCAATGAGGAAGACTTGGGAGGTAGTCTTCTTTGTTTGATATTTTGTAGTTATTATATTCAATACATGTATATTTGATTTTAGATAATTTTTGTGTAAACTACAAAAAAATAAATAAATAATAATAATAAAATAAATACATACATACATGATATATTCTCCTATAAAAATTGAAGGTTAAAATAACCAAAATGCAAGTTACAGGTGTTCCTATAAACACCTGGTTGATAATTAGACTGACTTATAGGCTCTAAGAAAATGGGTGTAGAATTTAAACATTACCTTACCTAATTACCCGATGAGTTCAGCCTGTCCCTGATTTATAACATCTGTTGAGAGAGAGAGAGTGCAACAGTGGTATGTTATTCATTAAATTCACTATTTAAATATTTTAATTATAAAAGTAAGTTATATGTATATTATAAGTATTAGCAGCAAATATAATCAAATCAGAGTTTTTATATGAGTTTTTTGTTTAGTAAACTCTCAAACCCTCTGCAAAGACATCATGTGTGTATTAATTACCCATGCATGTTGTTATTTATATTGTTGGCCATGTGTAGCCGACAGTCTGCAACAATGCTTGTATTTATCACACAGGTAATTAGAGAAAGTTGAATTAAAAGGCAATTAAAACATTTACCTAGCTGGGTGATAAAAGCCAGCATTGCGAAGTGCATGCTGGAAACTATCCTTAAGACATAGGAGTGTTTTTTTGTTTTTAGTACATTAATTTGTGATATATTATACTGTATATCTGTGTTTTGACAGAGCCAACTTCTAAATTGCAATGTAGTGTAAGATGGAATTTTATTTGTTTCAGAATCACTATCATTTGCGGAGGATACCAGTGATCTTTCTGAATTAAAACGAAAAATCAGTACAATAAATAGTCTTGAAGATTTGATCCGTTTCACCAGAAAAGAATTGAGCAAGAACACTGAAAACAACATTTCTGTGAGAAAACAATTGAAAGGTGTCGTGAAAGCTTTGAAGAAAAGTGAGAAATTAAACAACAAGAAACAAATGGTTAATTTGCTACAGAAAGCAAAATATATTTTAGTATCAAATCATCTATAATGTTGATTACGGTTGGTTAGCTTTATAATATATATATATATATATATATATATTATAATATATATATATATATATATATATATATATACATTATAAATATGACCTCGTACCAATGGTGTAAACTCTGTATAGCCATACACATATTATAAATTAATTATTTAATGAAATCAATTTTTAAGAAATTAATTTTGTCTTTTAACATAATACATATATTATATATATATGCATATAGTTAACACTTAAGGGTAAGATAACACAAACAATCGATTGTTGGTAGTCCCATTTGATTAACATGTAAACCTTAGCAACCTCATAATGATTCTGAAGTTTTTTTGAGAGACAGTTCTTGGCACCAAAAAAATATGGAAAAAATTTCAAAACAATCGGACGATCCAATTTTTTAAAATTAATTTCTTAGTTTAGGTCTCCATGGGAAAGCCCTATACTGAAAATTTAAAAAATGAATTTAAAAAAATTGGATCGTCCGATATATTGTCTTGAAATTTTTTCCATATTTTTTTTGGTGCGAAGAACTGTCTCTCAAAAAAAATTCAGAATCATTATGAGGTTGCTAAGGTTTGCATGTTAATCAAATGGGACTACAACAATCGATTGTTCGTGTTATCTTACCCTTAAGTTCATTTGACCTTCATTGTAATTTTAGGGTGTATGGGGGCAAAGATAAACATACGAGCAGTTTCTAAAGACAAATCATCCCTCATCCGGAATAACAATTAAGCTATCATGATCATAATACACTTTCTGAGCTATATCTGCTATACATCAGGCGAGGAGCGAGGGTACCATGAGTACAATTATGATCAATTTGCAAATCAATATTTCATAAAGCTCATAATTGCACATACATATAAAGCAGATAAATCATTATTCGATCCAGAGGAATTTGTTGTTTTTTCACTTTTTTTAAAAATTATTTTATTTCCATTTTTTAAATGTCTTCAGCAAGTTGATATGCTGTGACTGTATAAATATAAAGGTGCTTTCACATATTCGAAAATAGCTACGGAGTCCATAAAAATGCTGTAAGCCTTTCACATATTCTCGTTCGTCTGCGGCAGCTGCGGCGGAAAATCATGTGAATGCCGTAGCAAAATCAAGATGAGTTTGATTTTGCTACGGCATGCCGTAGAACGCCGCAGCAGCAGATCACGATCTCTATGGCGTAATTAACAACATTTACTATGGCGTGTTGCGGCGTGTTTCCCTAGCAATTTTCAAATATGTGAAAGCACCTTAATATACAAAATACTTTATTTATTGATAGCTGAAAAATAAGAACATCATTAATTAAGAAAGTAGCAAATAAATTTAGCAAATACATGCAATATAATTATATTACACAAAATATAATGGGAAGCTGTGACCTGCCGATTTGGTCGCCATATTCTAACTGGAAGATATTCGTATGTTGAAGATCAGCGGATTTTGACACCATTGCGCAATGTTTCTGCGTAGATTTCCCGCTCCAAAATCAGAATACAAGTACCGCGAATTTTTTTTAGAGTCTCTTTTATACTTAAACTGATTGAGCTGGGGTTGCAAATAATATTTTAATAGTTGCAAATTTAAAAGGTTAAGTGACAATACGTGATTTTAAATTCGGAAACAGAACTTGTGTTCAGAAATAACAATTTGCGATCGAAAAATTGCTCCGTATAGGATCTTACGTGCGCCCACAGTTTTTTCTTGTAAGTAAATGGTAGGACAAATAAGGTTGCATGACGTAATCATCACAGCTCTTCCCATTAAAACAGTTTTGAAAATAAATTAAAACAGATGAATTAAAAATAAGGATTTTTGTATGAAGCCAAATAACAATATTTTTTGTAATTAATTAATGCTAGTTGCAAATCTTATCATGAGTTGCAATTAATATAAATTCTTGAATATATATATATATATATATATATATACATATATATATATATATATATATCAGGGGCGGCTCGTGCCCCTTTTCCGTGGGGGTGCTGCCTGACATGGGACCCGCAGAACACCATGGGGGGGTTTGGGGGGCGGAGCCCCCCAATGGCCCGCCGCAGGCGCGATTTTTTTTAAGGACACGCCCCTTTTTTAGGGTAAAATTATGACAAAATCATATAATAATGCTCTCAACAACGAAGCAGAAATTATCTAAAATAAAAAAATGCATGCATTTTATTTATAATTTGTTATGACATGCACTTATGCGAGCCCTTTTGAAATCGTGATTGAATGTTTCAAACTTAATATAATATCCAATTTTTAATTATTTTTTTTAATTCATAAGTCCTTTCACGTGGTAAGAAACATATATTTATATAAAAATAAATATTGTTTTAAGCCCTTTTTTTTAAATAATAGTGTCAATCAAAATGCATTCAAACTGCATTGTTAATATGAAACCTGAATGTCTGGTATAATTTTTACGCAATGTATATAATGAACATCAAATAAATCGATCATGGTATATACAATATGTACAAAATTAGGCAACAACCAGAATCTAATATAAATTTTTAAAGACAAAATTTAATAAAAAAATAAAAAATGAAATTTATATAAGAAAAAATTGCATTATTAAACATTATTTCAATATTATTAGTATTTATTAATTGAGAAAAAAATAATCGTAATCCTGTTAAGGTAGAGATAACACGGATCAGCTGACCTAATGCTAAAAAAATCTCAGTCATGAAAATTACGAAAAAAAAAAAATAAAATGTTCTCCTCTACATCGCCTGTCAGGTATCCGGCATTTTCGGTGTAAGACATTTCGGTGTAAGGAATGTTCGGTGTAAGCGTTCGGTGTACGGAACTTTCGGTGTAAAGAGAAAGGAAGATTCGGTGCAAGGAATTTTCAGCGTAAAGAAAATTTGGTGCAACGTTAATAAAACTGTTAAATATAAAATAATGTAATTGTTTTTCAATTTATTAATACTTTTTCTATTTGAGGTCAGAATTAGAAGAACTAGAAGAACTTATGCTATATATATCAATAGTCAGTACATGTTGTCAATATGCACCGAACGCTTACACCGAACATTCCTTACAACGAAATGTCTTATACCGAAAATTCCTAGAATCCCTCTCGAGCGGTATAACAGATCAAAGATCCAAATTTTTTTATTATTGTTTTATTTTTATTTTAGCCATGCAATATTTCTTTGATTGCTATCGCATATTTGCTGCTAAATAATGTACTGCCGGTACACGCAAACCCGGGAAAATAAGCTATATATTTTTCTCATCCTGGAGCAGTATAGTTAACGAAGTTTTCTTATATTTTGTATACTCCTACAATTTTACAACTTGTTTTTGTTTTATTGTTTTATATTTATGTTTGAATTTTCACATTAATGGTATAAAATGCTGTAGTGAATAATTAATAAATAAATAGCTCCCATGTATATCGACTTGTTCCTGGTAAACTTATAATTTATAATAAAATACATGGGCGCGATTCACGAACGAATTAAGCTATCCAGATTTCTCACTTAATTAATTCGATCGACGTTTAGTGCCATCGAGTTAGACTGGCGCTAACTGTGTGGTTAGTAAGAAACCTGTTGTTGTCGTTGTTCGAACGTGAGATCTCACGATTGTTTACATGCATACACCACTTAATTTTCAAAAGACAAAAGTGTTGGTTCTTTTGGGACAGTCATATTTTTATTAAAATAAAATAAAAGTGCTGGTCTTCATTCCTCAGGTGCTTCAATATATTTAGTCAATCTTTGTTAGTATATTCACTGATTAATGTAATTAAAATTTTGTTAATCTGCTCAATGAAACCATATTACAGGAAAGGTCTTCGAAGTGTTGTTCAAAATTATTCCCGCATATCAAATACCACAAGCTCATTGGTTCTGTTGAACCAATGAGCTTGCGGGTACTGCCGATCGCACAGTCCCCGATAGCTCCAAAATCACACGGCTTGAGTGGGAGTTGAAGAGGAGGAGAATGAGGGTGGGAACACTGCTTTGGGCTACTGCTAGTAGTGGCAGTACCTTCCGCTGGGCAGCGCTGAGGGAATAAATTTACGCGGCAGCGGCAAAAATTTCATGATTTTAAATGTTAGAACTGATAAAAATTTGCTGGAAAGTTCAGAAAAATTATAGGATTATTTGATATTTCTAATTGTGTGTTTGTTCCCAAAATTTCTGGGGGGGCTGCAGTACCGCAGTACTATAGTACGAGCCGCCCCTGATATATATATATATATATATAGGCTTTTGATAAGGTGCCTCATGGGAAATTAATTGAGAAGGTGAGGCGTTGTTTGGTGGATGAAAGGTTGGTGTCCTTGATTGAGGATTTCTTAAGAGATAGGGTGCAGAGAGTTAGAGTGGGGGAGGCATACTCGGAGTATATTGCTGTTTCCTCGGGAGTCCCGCAGGGTAGTGTCTTGGGTCCATTGTTGTTTTTGATTTTTATTGAAGATTTGTCTGATGGAGTGAGGTCAAAGATGAGGTTGTTTGCAGATGATAGTGTTGTTTATAGGAAAATGGAAAGTGAGGGTGATGTGGTTCGTCTGCAAGAGGATCTTAATACTGTGTGTCGGTGGGTTATTGATAATGATATGAGGTTGAATGTCTCTAAGTGCTGTGTAGTTGTGTTTAGTAGGAAAAGGCGTAAGAGAGATGTGCAGTATTTACTTCATGATGAGTTATTGAAGCAGGATGAAAAGTATAAATATTTGGGTGTAGTCATTCATAGTAAATTAATGTGGAATGAACATATTAAATATGTTACATCGAAGGGAAGGAGGTGTTTGGAGTTTGTCATGAGAAATCTTAAGGGTACCAGTAGGGTAGTTAAAGATAATGCGTACAGAGCTTTGGTGAGACCAGTGCTTGAGTATGGTTGCTGTGTTTGGGACCCATATAGATGTGTGGGGGTGAAGGAGTTGGAGAAGGTTCAGCGGAGAGCAGCTAGAAGGGTTACAGGTCGTGTGGGAAGGTTTCAGTTTGTGGGTGATGGTGCTGATGTTAGAAAGGAGTATGTTAGTGTGTCTGCTTTAATTGAGAATTTGGGGTGGGAGTCGTTGGAGTTAAGAAGAAAAAATTGTAGACTTGGTGTACCCCTAGTGGAAATTTACAATTGTAATTATTACAATTGTACAGCCATCAAAATTACGATTGTGTTTTGGCAATATTACAATGGTAATTTTTACAATTGTAAAGGCCTTATTACAATTGTATTGAACTACAATTGCAATTATTACAATTGTAATAATTACGATTGTAAAATCTACAAAAAGCGGTCACCGATCTAACTACTAACCCAAACCTGCGTTGCTGTACTTCGGTTACCACTGCTGATCATACACTTACCATTGCGCTGCTACTGCTTTCTTAATAGGAAGAAGATTATTGAGCTATATAAATAAATAATAAGCTATGGGAAAAATACGGGTCAACTTCAATGCAGCGTTGTATAAATTTTGCTTCTAGGGTAAAATTTGATGGCGGTTCTAATGAAGACCTTTACATGTGCGACCCTTTGACCCTTCAGGGTCAAAAGACCCTGAAATTTAGTTCACTTCATTGCAACGTTATATAAATTTTGACCCCAGGGTAAAATTTGATGGTGGTTCTAATGGCGACCCTTAAATTTGCGACCCTTCGACCCTTAAGGGTCAAAAGACCCTGAAATTTATTTCACTTCATTGCAACGTTATATAAATTTCGACCCTAGGGTAAAATTTGATGGTGGTTCTAATGGTGACCCTTAAATTTGGGACCCTTTGACCCTTAAGGGTCAAAAGACCCTTAAATTTGTTTTTTCGTAAAAAATTGCAAGACTGAAAATGACAATCCTTTTAATTTTCTTCAGAGCTGTAATTTACGTATTTTAAGGGTCGACCCTAGGGCATACCAGGGGTCATTATTAAAAGTATGCAAATATTTGTAACAAAATATGTGACAAAAACTGTGAGGACTAGGTTCAATATAAAAGTTCATTGCAGCATCGAGTTCTTTTGATGAAGTATAATGATCGATTACCTAAGGGTCGATTACGCATCATGCGACCGACCCTTAACGTATGATAAGATATAAATGAATTCATTTTCTTACTATATTTGTTACATTTCAAAATAATGTACATCTTCAACTGACCTTTTTACATTTTTAATTATATGACCCTTCAAGGGGTCGACCCTTATTTTTTTTTCAATTTATATATTTAAAAAAAAATATCGCAAAACTAAATGAGAACTACAGGTTCATGCAGCATAGATGAATGTTTATGTTAATTGATGTGACCATAATAAGTCGTTGGGGTTGGGGGTTGACCCCTAATTTATTATAGTATAAATTATTAAAATTGATTTTTTATTAACATTATTTTTTCATATATTAAATGAAGATGCATCTCGATCTGAATTATTATTATTATTATTATTTTTTTAAATTGAAGGGCGGTACGTACCCTATTAAGGGGTCGAGCATTTCCAAAATAATGAAAATTTAATAAATTAATACTTTCAATTGAAGCTTCTTAATAGTACCTAAGATATACGTTAAAGCCAAAAAATTAACATAAAAAATATTAAGTTAAATAAATTAATGAATGTAAATGTATATATTAATTCTACTCTGTAGTATATATATTATATATTATGTAGTATATATATAACACTTTAATAAATTACAACCCCAAAAGTATTATAATTGCAATCATGAATATTACAATTGTAATCCAAGTGATACAATTGTATCAGAACCAGAGTACAATTGCAATTCCAAGTATTACAATTGTAATCATTAACATTACAATTGTAATCAAAAGTTACAATTGCAATTCCAAGTATTACAATTGTAATTAAAGAACATTACAATTGTAATCCGAGTGTTACAATTGTAACCAAGTGTTACAATTGCAATCCAAATTTTACAATTGTAATCAGCCAAATTACAATTGTAATGAGGCAAATTACAATTGTAATTTGGCTGATTACAATTGTACATTTCCAATAGGGGTTATGTATAAGATAACAAGAAATTGTGAGGGTTGGGAAGAGTTGAGTGGTCGTGTGATGAGAGCAGGTTATATTGGAAGAAATGATCATGGATGGAAGTTGGAGTGTGTTAGATGTAGAAGTGATGTGGGAAAGTTTTCTTTTTTAAACAGGACGGTGAGGGAGTGGAATGCGTTGACAGCAGATGTTGCTGAGGCGGAGAGTTTTGATTTGTTTAAGAAATCTCTGAGAGTTGGTGAACATTCGCGGGCCACCGTGGCATTGCCACATTTGCCGCGTTAATATTATTATTATTATATATATATATATATATATATATATATATATATATATATATGCACGTCATGATTCATCAGGCAGGCTGGGCAGCTAGGTTGATATATGCAGAGAAAAATTGTTCTCTGTAGCTATATATATATATATATATATATATATATATATATATATATATATATATATATATATATATATATATATATATATATATATATATATTATATATATATATCTCGTTATTGTATAATAAACTTCCTGATTTTTTAAAACAAATTGAAAGTATATCAATTTTTAAGACACAATTGTTTACTTATCTTATTAAAAAGAATTGTTATTCTATTCACAAGAAAAATATTAATAATGAACGTGTCAATTCTTATTTCTGATAATCTTTGTTTTATATATATTGGAATTATTTGTATATTATAAATTGTATGTATGTATTGTTTTACTAATTTCTTTTTGTGTTTTCAGATATTAAATAACTGTATAATGTAGTCACAATGTACCAACTGGTATTTAATGTGAATAAATAAAATAAAAAAATAAAAAAAAAAAAAATATATATTATATAAGCTATTAACTACATCCTACTACCAAAGACTGGATAACTACGATGAATTAAGGGCATATGCAATTAAAGGGTTATTATAATAACAGAGTCGATGCTACGATCCAGGGCCGTGTACATCAATCAAATGTGCTACACGTTATCACCACGATAGAGACCCTTTGTGTTAAGATAACGCTCAGAGACCCTCTGGATAACACTAGTTTTATATAGATTCGAGTAAACTTCATCCTTAAAAAAAGGATAGAGCAGAGATTCTACTGTAGGGTCTCTGAGGATAGAGTTTACTAATTACTCAGAGACCCTGCTAATTACTTTAGTTTTTATTTTCAAAAATATGGCGGTAATATTTTGTAGCTTTCGACTTTTTCGAGCGTGTTATTTTTTTCTACAAGAGCGCGCCGAAAAGCTGTTATTGCTGTCAACGACGAAAAACTCGTGAATAATAAGATTTCTTGATAGAAATAAGGACCTAAAGGTATTATAAGTAAATTTTAATTATTATTTATGATTATTTTGTATAATAGTTGTAATTTATTATTATTTGCATGTAAAGTAAGGTATATTTTCATATTTTTATGACCTTGCCACTTGCCATTAGGGGGGCATGGCGTTGAGAGTAAAAGCTGATGTTGACAGTATGCATACTGTGGGTGTAGTCCGTATTATGTTCCGAACGTTCAGAACATATGAGTGATTACGGACCGACTCTGAACAAAAACATTGACTTCAGAACATCAGATAACGGACCACTTTAAGAACATCTTTTTCGCGGTAATACGCATCAGTTTAAAAAAAAATACGAAAAAGAGAGAACTGTTCACTGGCTTCAGAAATTTTAACATAAAACTCACGTAACAGTTATTGATCACCAATTAAGCAAAGATTTACCTCAAATCAAACAGTTATCACGTAGGTTGCACAGGTTTGTTACGTACTTTTCAAATTTCCCCCAAAAAATTGTGATCAGCTGACTCTAGTTCCGATGGTTCGGAGGAAAAGTTCGCAACACTCGGAACCTCTTTTTTGAAGTCAGCTGACTCACTTCGGGTAACCTCGGAAATGGTTCTGAACATTCAGAACATAATTACGGGACGCCAAATCGAAGGTTCCGAACGTTCAGAACATAATACGGACTACACCCTGTATTTGAAAAGTAACCAGCTTAATTTTATTGAAATGACAAATATTTATTAGCTTAACGATAATGTTACTTCAAGCGCTATTTTAATTAGTTATTTGGACTTGGAAGTCCTATTTATATTGTATGCAGTAAAAGTATGCAGTATGCATACATATACATACTGTATGCATACGTGTACAGTATGCATACAGTATGCATATAATCACAGACTGTGGTATAACAGATCTTGGTTTACGTGAGATTTGACTACGCGCGGCGGCCATCTTGGACGTCTATAACATGGTTAAGCTAGGGGGCGCCAGCCTGTCTAGACTATGTTTTTGGCGGTTGGCGCCAAGTCAGACGTAAACTTAAATTTATTTAACTGTATGCATATTGTACAGTACTGTAGATTAAATTAGATTTCGATCTGCAGCAAATGTGGCTATCCCACGGTGCCACGCAATGTAGTACAAAACGCACTCTTAAACCCCTCGTAACTCTCCGCCCCCACCACCTCGGACGGCAAAGAGTTCCACTCCACTCCCTCATCTGCCACTAATTTCCATTTTCTCATTCTTACCATAACTCTTCTAGCAGCCCTCCTCTGAACTCCTTTTTTCCAATCTCCCTATACGGATCCCAAACACTGCATGCATATTCCCGTATTGGTCTTACCAAGGTCTTATAGGCCTGGTCTCTAACAAATAATAATAATAATAAATGTTTATTGAGCTAAATGAAAACATATACAGAATATTACAATGAAATAAAGTGAACAGCCACCCTACCGTTGCCCCTTTCAAATTTCTCATAACAAACTCCAAATTTCTCCTTCCCTTTGACGTTACATACTGTGCCTAATATGCTCATTCCAATTTAACTCTCTCTGGAGAACCACTCCAAGGTACTTGTATTTATCATCCTCCCTGAGTACTTCTCCTCTCATTAGGTATAGTACTTCTTCTTTCACTCTTTTCCTACTAAAAGTAACTACCAAACATTTACCAACATTAAGACTGGTACCATTTTTATCCACCCATCTACCTACAGTGTCTAGATCCTCCTGTAGCTTTCTCTTATCTTCCTTGTTTTCTATTTTCCTATACAAAACGCCATCAGCAAACAACCTCATTAAAGAATCCACCCCTTCCGGCAAATCGTCAATAAAAATTAAAAACAAGATTGGTCCAAGGACACTCCCCTGCGGAACCCCCTAGGTCACCCTAATCTCATCCGAGAAAGTTGATCCAATCTTCCAATATGTATGATTAATCATCATATTTATGCATACATGCATCACATTGACCATATGAATCATACTGTACTATCCTGCTCACAGCCTTAATTATTTTTTGACCTATGACTTATGAATTATGATTCGTGATGTGTGAGGCAGGCATATACCGCATTTGATGATACAGTATGCATATATGGCGCATATGCATATATGATAAAGAGAAAACGAGTCGATACATATTTCCAATCAGTATCATACTGTATGCTTATTTATCATGCAGATCATACTGTATATAAGGGGGCATACATTACCAAAATGTGTCAATAAACGACTTGTCCTTATAATGATCCCCCCTGCCATCTGTGAGAGGCGCTGCAACTTTTTGCAACTTGCAGTTCACGCCTCTTTTAAGTCGACCAGCTGTCGACTTGACAGCATGACGTCATGATCCATCATGGCTGCTCTGTGGTCAACCAATCGCTTGGCAGCAACTTGGCAGCATGGCATCACACACGAGCCAAGGTGGCCCGAGATAGTTGTCTTTTTCTCTCTAGTCCTTGGAATAGAGGCTTCAAGTCAGCTGATTTTTCGGTGATCCCACCCGCTATACCAAACCTATGTAAAAGAAACGTGAATTCGTTTTTTCACCAAGAATAAGATTTTTCAGGGATATAATTCCTTTACGGAACTTTGGTCCAAACTGAAAAATAAAGTAGATAATTCAAGATTTAGATTTTTTACGTGATTTATAACCGAGAAAAGTTAAAAAAACACTTTGCTTCATTTTCAAGTGCAAGATGGACCTTAGCGACAAACAGTTGCGCAGCGAAAGCGCATCACTTGAAGCCTCCATTGAGCAGTGCTAGGGTAAAAAACAATTTTACTGAAGAAAACTAGAAGAGATATACCACATTTTGGCAGTGGAAAATGTTAACTTTTTATCTTCTTTAGTACCTAACAAAATTCACAAAATTTCCCCCCCCATTTCTCAACACATTGTTTTGCTTCTACATACTTTGACCGTACACGAAGTTGCAGCACCACTCACAAATGACGGAGATCACTGTAAGGACAGGTCATTTATTGCCCCAAAATAAAAACCAATCAATCATTCAGCATATCTATATTATATTATTATCATGGCAATCTAGCTAGACGTAAAAACGGCTAATCTAAGTGCGGACAAAAATCCCATATAATGGGACGTCTGCCTGTGGTATGCAAACATAGTATGTATATTATACTATATATATATATATATATATATATATATATATATATATATATATATATATATATATATATATATATATATATATATACTTTTTGGCAACAGTGAGTGTACTGTATGATTCTTAAAATATTTGGAAATACTGTAATAAAATTATTGTTCACAGCAGTTCAACATGTCAAGTACATCACAGAAGCATAAGAACTTCGTGGCGGAGCCCATGGGGGAGAAACCAGTGACGGAGCTTGCAGGGATTGGAGAGGTGCTGGGAAAAAGGCTGGAGGCCAAGGGCTTTGACAAGGTAACACCTAGATTTTGGAGGGGGTTCTTGGTCATTCGTGGGTGGCGAGTGTCATAAGAAGTCGGTGGTTTAAAGTTTGTCCTAAAACATGCACGATTAGAGGGGAGGGTCAAAGGAGGGTCAAACTTATTTTAAAGGATTTCTTAATTTCCTTTAATATTCATTATTTCTAGTCCCTTACTCCCCCCCCCCCCTCCCCCTTGCCAGGCCTCGGCAGAATAGGCTGCTTTTTCCTCCCAAACCAACCCTGACGCAGTCATTCAGATTGTTGATAAGTTAATTAATTTAATAATTAGAAATTTTTTTCTAACTTAACACCATTTCATGTTACATGTTACTAGTTATAAGAGTTATGATGCTAATAACTAAAGCCTGGTTTACGCAGACTCAAAAAAAAAAAAAAAACTTCTGTGTCAAGCGTCTAGCGTCAAGATTTGGTCTGTTCTCACAGAAGCATTTTTCATGCTTTTCGTACTACTTCGGCAGTTATCGGTCACGCTCTCTTGATTTTTTCTTCTCCTTACGACTTCGTAATAATTCGGCAGTTGTCGGCACTTCTCGGGATCAAATTTCTTTTGGTCAGTTAATTTTCTTTGTTCAGCTTCCGAGAGAGTTGTGAAGACATTTTACAAATTTTAAATTATATATTAAATCAAAACAATTTTTCGTTTTCTTCCAAAATCTAGTTTTGGCGCAATTTCATTGTTTTGAAATGCGCGCATCTCATTGGTCGGGGGGCAGGGCAGACGCATGAAGCAAGAAGCAAAAGTTGTAAGATAACACATACTTCAACTCTAGCGTCTGACGCAGAAGTTTTTTTTTTTGCGTCTGCGTAAACCAGGCTTAACTATAATAGCTGTTAGAAACAGGTATCTAGGATTTGTAGAAGAATAGGTAATCACGACAATGGAGTTCCACAATATCAGCTGTTTAGGCATCTGAAACTTACGAAGTCAGATTATATCTTAAAGGGACAGGGGACCATAAAAATAAGTATTTTTTATTTAAAAGTTACCCACTAACTGAGTATAAATACATGCCGCACGGTGGCAAGGGCCTCAGGGTAAACGCCCAGCGAGTAACTACACGGAGGATTGCTGACGTCAGCAATCTCGAAATGCAACATAGCTGCCTGCCTCTCCTTCCGCCCCTCACTTGCTCGAGTAAGGTGGTGGGAATAAGAGAGAACGGAGGGGAAAGCAAGCAGCGTACGAGAAAGACTTCGGTAATCTTCGGTTATTCCCGCCTAATTCCGGTTTCCCTCCCTCTTTCCTCTCTCCTCCCCATCCCCCCAACTTGACTAGGTGCGATGCTGCCAATTTTACGTGCTAGGCACTTGTATAATTTATTTAATTTATGCAAATTTGGGGGGTTATCAAAAAACTGTAATGTACTCATTTTTAGCATTAATATATGTAAGAGAAACTCCTCGAGCATGTTTATCGGCATTGTCCCATGTCCCTTTAATATGAATTTAAAAATAAAACTTTCAAAAAATTAAATTGAGCTACACACAAATTGCTTGGTAATTAATTCTGTAATTTTGTGTAAAAAATATAAAGTATTTTACTAGAAAATGTGTAGTTATGCATTTTTCGCTTGACTTATTCTTCACTATGATTGGTTCACTTGCTTCCACTCTTTAAATATGGATGGTCTGTTGGGTGTCCCAGTGTAGATAATTACTTGCAATGTTTAGATATGACGACCCTCATAACCTCTGTGTTTGATGTTGCAGGCTTATGTAGTTTTGGGCCAGTACCTGGTGCTGAAGAAGAACCAAGAGCTGTTTGTTGACTGGCTCAAGGACACCTGCAGTGCCAACACCAAACAAGCTGGTGATTGCTTCAGTTGCCTCAACGACTGGTGCGACGAGTTCCTGTAATATGGCACTACCTGACTGTCGCAGCCTCCAGTTGCACTACAATAGGATTAATCTCATAATCTAATGTAAATTCACAAAATTGAATCTTAAATATTTTCTTACTCTAGTTGCATCTTATTAATTGAAGATTAAAAATTATAGTCCATTAAAGATACTAATTATTTATTTATTATGAAAAATTGTCTATGCAATATTTATTTTAATGAAAAAAAAAAGAAAGAAAAAGGATAAACAACCCATAAAAAAAAAATCAATGATCGATTATCAAAAAATGATAAATAAAAGGTGTCATAAAAAAAGATAGCCAAAATTTTGCGGTTTATCGTGGCTGGTCCACAGCAAGCTTGATTGTTATTATAACGTTTACTTGCGAACAAAGAGATAGTAATTAATGGATTTAAATGAATTGGCAATGTATGATAGTGTACAATATTTTAAACCTGTTAGTGTGCTGTTTCGTCCCAATATGCCGGGACTCGACAGTAGAGCAGCTAAGCTCTGACCCGATCTGAGGCTGCTTGTTAAGGCTTGCAAGTTGCCAATTCATTTAAATTCATTAATTATCTCTTTGCTTGCAAGTAAATGTTATAATGACAACTAAGCTTGCTGAGGATGGGCCACATTAAACCGCAAAACTTTGGCTATCTATTTCTATGACCCCTCTGAATATAAAATTTATATATCATCTTTTGATAATCCTGTCTTTCCTTTTCTTTAATTAAAATAAAGATACTAATTAATAATTAAATAAAATAAATAGATAAAATAAAAACTATTGTAAAAACTATTTAAATTTTAAAATCTTGTAAATAATTAGACTTCAATTATGAGTGCTTAAGGTAGAGATAACACGGATCAGCTGGCCCAATGCTAAAAAAATCCCATTCATAAAAATTATGAAAAAAAATTTAAAATGTTCTCCTCTACATCCCCTATCAGTAGGTAAAATATCAGGTATATAAAAATGAGCTAGTTTTCGAGTTATTAATTTTTAAAGTTGACTAATTTAACATGGAAGTTCCATATCTCCATGTTAAATTAGAGAATTTTAAAAATTAATTACTCGAAAACTAGCTCGTTTTTGTATACCTGATATTTTTCCTACTGATAGGGGATGTAGAGGAGAACATTTTAAATTTTTTTTCATAATTTTTATGAATGGGATGTTTTTAGCACTGGGCCAGCTGATCCGTGTTATCTCTACCTTAACATACGGTAAAATGCATGTTTTTTATGCATATCCGAGTTGTAAAATTTAAAGGTATTTTTCATGGATTATGGAATGTTTCCATAATCAATGAAGAAATGCTGTATAATATTTTTACTCTAGAAAAATGCCTTAAATAATATGGCATGTACAATATTTTTTATTTTAGACTGGAAATAGTAATAACAATTTATGTACCATATATTCAACATGAGATATAGCTGAGGTGATGGTTCCAGCTAAAAATATTGTATAAAAATGAGCAGCTAACCTGGACAATTATTATTGTATTTATAAAAATTTGCATCATAAAATGTTAATAATGAAACAACGATTATATGACCCTGAATGTATGATTAGGGCAGTGGTTTGTATAAAATGCAGTTGTTCAAATTGTTTCTGTCAGCAGCCCAAAGATAGTCAATACATTGTTAATGAAATCTTGATACAAACAAAAAATATGAAAACAAATAGTATTATTACTATTATTATTTTTTAAATGACCTGGGTGATTAGGTGCTGCATGGATCTGCATGATCAACCTCAAACCATAAAGTGCATTTTTTTTATGTAATCAAATTAATCAATTCATCATTGATGTGTTTTAATGGTGTTGTTAGTTATTAATGTTGGGTTAGCTGCAGGTACAAAATTTGGCTTTATTTTAATGACGTAATGAGCATTTATCGTTATATATCTTGTCCAATGTCCATCTCAAGTTCTTATTAAATTTGATAATAAATATTACACATTCTTTTATTTCTTTTAATATTTTTGTATTAAATCAAAAGCTGAACTTCAAACTTTTTTTCCTTGTTACATAATTATATAAATATATAGAGTTCATTGCACTGACATCATGTCCCTGTAAGTAGGCTGCCCTGAGTTGGACCAGATTGTACAGGCTAGCTATAGTATGCTTATACATATAAACAAATTATTATTATTTTATTAAACAAATTTGGATTTAAAAATATTGTTACAATATTATGCCAATACTTGATATTATAGATATAAGATATGAGATGTAAGATATAGCTTACAAAAAATCACACCACCAAAGAACGATATAATAAAACTTTTTTTTTTTGTCATTTCTCTATTAAAGCCACAGAGTAGTTGGACTACCACTTACCGTCTGTATACCTGCATTATTGCTATTTTCTATCCCAAGTCTCAACAGCAAACAACTCGAATTTATTCCAATTAATGGACATTTGCAGAACAAGAAGAATTAATAAATTGGTTATGGTTGCAAATTCTGTTTCCTGTGGAAATTTTTGAATTTTTATAGGGATATTTAATTTCGTATATGTTACCACCGATATTTGAACAAAAAAACGTCTCATTTTTATTTCTTTTTTGTCTCAAAAAAAGACAAGTCCACACATGTCATTTGTAATGTGAAATTTGAAAATGTTAAAATGTATAAGCTTTAATTTGATGTATGACATGTCTATATATATATATATATATATATATATATATATATATATATATATATATATATATATATATATATATATATATATATATATATATATATATATATATATATATATATTACAATCGAACTTCATTCATTCCTTAATTATCACTTTAAAACGTTCAAATCAAAGTAAACAACCTGTGTGTATATATATAGATATATATATATATTACTTTTAGACGCTTTTTGACAAAGGAAAATTGTTGGGTGGGTGTGGTGGGTCATGTTACTATAATATAGTTTTAGTAAAAATGACTTAAATTTATTTGCTCCAAGAAAATTTCAGTTTTATTAGGAAAGAGAATTAAGAGGTCATATATATATTAGAGGCCATGCATGAATGTCGATCCACCATAATATAGCTCCAAATGAATTGATGAATTAAGTATATATATGATAATTTATTGACAATTAATTAATATGTTTTATTATATTATATTTGTGTTCAGGAAATATGTTTCTTTTATCTATAACAAATGAAAGTTTCATCTCACAATATAGAATTAAGGATCGAGGCATTAATGTAAGAGCGCATTTACCCTCTCTTTAATAGACCACTTGCAAAACTATGTTTTAGCAAAACGTAAACAAACTCATTCACCCAGGTATTGTTGGTTGTTGATTATGTGTATTTTTTTTTTTCCAATACATTGGACCTTATGGGAAATTCACGATTTTCACCTACAGATTTCAATGCATTACATACATATAATTTTAAAAATAATTATATCACCGGCATCTGCAGTTCTTGGCTATTTATAATATTGAAAATTGCATTGGAAGACGGTTTCTTTATTTCAATATAGTAAATTTAGTATGATACCAAATCAGCCAATGGAGGCTTCAAGTGATGCGCTTTCTCTGCGCAACTGTTTGTCGCTAAGGTCCATCTTGCACTTGAAAATGAAGCAAAGTGTTTTTTTAACTTTTCTCGGTTATGAATCAAGTAAAAAATCTAAATCTTGAATTATCTACTTTATTTTTCAGTTTGGACCAAAGTTCCGTAAAGGAATTATATCCCTGAAAAATCTTATTCTTGGTGAAAAAACGAATTCACGTTTTTTTTTTACATAGGTTTGGTATAGCGGGTGGGATCACCGAAAAATCAGCTGACTTGAAGCCTCTATTGCATGTGGGGTAAGATACGTAACCAAGCAAGCTTCAGATTGTTTATTATTGCAACAGTTAAAATCAACAAACTGGAGTTTGCCTAATAGTTACGTATCTTACCCCATGCAATTGGCTGATTTGGTGTCATACTAAATTTACTATATTGAAATAAAAAGAAACCATCTTCCAATAAAATTTTCAATATTATAAATGGCCAAGAACTGCAGATTCCGGTGATATATTTATTTTTAAAATCATACGTATGTCACGTATTGAAATCTCTGTTTGTGAAAAACGTGAATTTCCCATAAGGTCCAATGTATTGGAAAAAAAATACACATAATCAACAACCAACAATACCTGGGTGAATGAGTTTGTTTACGTTTTGCTAAAACATAGTTTTGCAAGTGGTCTATTGGTATAAAAATACTTAATTTGTCATTTTGTACTTTAGTTGTTAGGTTTTAAATTGCTTTTGATTGAGGGGCCGGATATATATGTCACTGTGATTTATATTATATATAATTATATGTTTTATGGTGCGCCTTTTGAACGAAACAATTTTAACTATAAATTTAGCGCTTAATTAAATCATTAATTATTATAGGCCCCTGGCTCAAAGGCACTGATGTTAGCTACCCAGTTCAATATTTGTGTCTTTTTACAATGTTATTTGAACTTGGCAGCCTTGTTCATAATCCCCTTGTGGTTGGTCTCAAATGGGACGTACAGTTGAACCAAGTTGAATTAACATGTGAATTTTGAGAGTGAACTGTAACTAAATGGGAGTCCCATTTAGTCCAATTGTGAAGGGTAACTGTGCCCAACTGCGCACTACTACGTGCCTTTTAGTCAGGGGCTTGAAAAGTGTAGTACTTTTTAATTCTTCTTGATCATTAATTAGAATAAGTTATTAACTTATACTAACTGATAAAGTATAATATATTATATTTCTTACTTTTTTTTTTATTAATTCGAGCCGAATTTGAAAGGATAATTATTATTGATTAAAGACCGCCCTCTCGCCGCCCTGGATGCTGGACCGCGATGGACGGCTGGACCTGGTTAAAAAAATGGCGGGCAACTAATTGATTCAAATTTTGTACAATATTAGCATATTAGAAGCGATATGAAATTTAAGAAAGCATTTTGCTAAAACTTATTATTAAAAAATTGTGTAATATTAAGTGGTTGTTATTTCTTTGTAATAGTCATTTTCTGTTAACGTAATTAGTTTTTTTTACTTTTGACTCCGAAGTAAAAATTAAAGGACGGAGTTGCTGTAATGGCGGCCATGTCATGAAGGTGCCTGATTATTATTTTGTGCCTGGGATGGAAGAAAACTCGTCGCAGAATCATAACGGACAATTAGGGCCTAGTGGAGGTGGAAATATAGCAAATAAACAAAATGATGATGGGAACCAAAGAACACAATATTCAATACCAGGGATATTACATTTCATCCAACATGAGTGGGCTAGGTTCGAAATGGAGAGGTCACAATGGGAAGTGGAAAGGGCGGAATTACAGGTAAATATTGCAACATATATCCAGTTCTCATTACCCTATTTACTATTCCCTTAGAGCTTCTAAAATAAAAAGATCATCTGCCTATATTCTTGTTTCGTCAAATATGACGTTAAGGTGTGGCATAATTTTAAAACAGTGTCATTGAGATTTGCACATACCATGCAGAGCCGATTTCCAAGGCTAGCCGAATTTGACCATAACACGTCAGACTTTATGCCCCTAATAGGCAATTTAAAACCTTGTATATATTTTGATAGTGTTCTCAGTATTTTAGAATTTCATGCTTACCAAAGATTTGAATGGGGGATTAGGGTTTAATAAATGTATTACCTTGAAACTGGAATCTTTACAGAAGTGACTTATGATTATGACAGATGTCTGTGCATATGATATGCACACTGTCAGCTGACAAGTGCCCTTTTGTTATCTATTTTTCTAATAAAAGAATTAAGACTTTTCGTTTTTATTAAGATCTTAAATGTTTGAATTAATATAATGGGCAAATTTTATACAATGTATGTATGCTACCGGTATGCATAATATATTATGCATTTTGTATGCATGTTGTTAACTGCATAATGTACATATTATACAGGTATCTATCTATTGTAATATAATATATCATATGAACTACAGTATTGACGTCATAAAGTACCAATAGATGACATTGAAGACAGCCTTGATAGAATCAGTATGGCTCAAGTACATGTGTATGTACTTTGGCCAATAGCAAAGTTCCATTAAGTAAACAATGCCACTCTTAGCATCACTCAGGTAAAATCCACCAGGTGTCCATTTCTGTCTTTATGATGCTAAAATGAACCTCCGTCAATCATAATTCTATGCATATTAAAAGGTCTGTTCGTATATACCCAATCAGAAGATATGCCTAATATCATTGTAATCAATTATTAGATTTTCCGTATGTTCCCTGTATGCTGAAGGTTTATTTGATTCTCGATTCATGAATTGATTCTATACAATTTACGAACAGACATAATATTATACGTGTATATTATGTACTGTATGCATACTGTAGATTAATGTTGGTATCTACTGTAAACTTTGTTTTTGTTTGTCTTCATTTTTTATGGTGTAACAATATTGAGGTATACCGGTACTGTGCACAATGATTGCAATCCTACAGTAGGTAGGTACCACATACCGGTACCTTCAATAGTTAGGTACTACAGTACACCTAAGCAAATCTTCGTTTATGCCCAGACACGAGGTCTGCTTGTTAATACAATATTGATTCATGAATTAACCCTAGCATTACCTGTGCCAAGCAATTTTTTTTTTGGTCGCACTCTATACCAGGGAGGGGAAGGGAGGGGGGTAAAATGACCTGCTATTGAAATCACTTGTTTTTAAAAAAATGTTTTTCTCTCACTATTTTTTTTCCCCGGAAATACATCGCTAGGTGGCTATAACTAAGGTTTGCAAATTTGCTCAGAATTTTTGGAACAGTATTTCATGCTTTTTTCCCGCTTTAAAAGAGTATACGGATCATCTCGACCCCCCTCCCTTTCTTCCCCCTCTCCCTGGTAATGCTAGGATTAAGAATGAAATGAATCACATTTACAGTGAACGTAGGAAATAATCAGGGGGGTCTTCAAATAACACCACTTAACCTAAGACTGTCTTAGCACAACAATAAAGAATACGCTAAGACTGTCCTAATTTTAAGATTGTTGTAATATGTGTTATTTGAAGACCCTCCTGATCCTTGAGTTTAGTTTGATTGTTTATTTACAAACAGACCTAGGTATATATCGTCTCTAGTCCGCAATAATGAGCCATCTACCTACCATGATCTCGTTGCAATAATGAGCTATCTGCTTTTTCAGGTGAGCACAAAAATGGGCTTTATTTTATACCGATATAAAGCTCATAATTGCGCTCACCTGAAATAGCAGATACCTCATTATTGGAAAGCAGATACAGTGTAGCCCATTCCGGACGATCAGGGCCGATATCTGATGTCAATTTAGCTAATTACTGATACGGGTTAAAAGGCAGAACTAGAAATAATAGCACAATAATTGTCACAAAAGCACAATTTTGACATGTAATCTCAAGCCTTATTGGGTGTTAGTGAAATAGCATGCTGATTGTGTCTGCATATTTTACAACTTTAATTTAAGAACTATGATACAGTACAGTACTGTGGTACAGTATATAAAAACATTTTGTAATTTATTTAAATTTTCAAATTTCATTTTCTCACAAATTAACTGTGGCATCTTCTGCAATATGATTTAAATGTAAAATATCCTTAGTATCTGTTTCAGAAAAAAATCTGAATTACACAATCATAATGTTGGTCTAGAAACAAAATACAGTATTTATACCAAGTCATAATCTAACATTCTTAACTAAAAGCCCTCAGTATGCATGTTCTTAAATTTACAATCATGGAACCTTATATTACCAAAATTGTAACCCTCAATATGTGAGAGGTATCCTCAGTAAGTTGCTAAGTTGTCCTATGTACAGTGTCAAAGAATTTTTTAATTCACCAACCGAAAAATATATCAAATTGTTTGAGGATGACAGTAATAATGTATTGTGATTTTTAGTAAATACAGCAGGTACACATCACACCAATAGCTCTGTCCCACTCTTAATTACTAACTCTGTACTATCTGAATGGTTTCAGTATTGATACATTTTATTCAGGTATTGTAACTAAAATAAATTATAAATTTTCAGGCACGGATAGCATTTCTTCAAGGAGAAAGAAAAGGCCAAGAAAATATTAAGAGTGATTTGGTTCGGAGAATTAAAATGCTAGAGTATGCCTTGAAACAAGAGAGGTAAGCCTTTGTTTTGTTTTTTTTTTGTTTTTTTTTTTTTTATGTAGACAAGTTCTTAAACTTGTGCGTTATTTCCAGAGCCAAGTTCCATAAGCTCAAGTATGGCACAGAACTCCAGCAAGGCGACATGAAGCCACCAGTGTTTGACGAGGTGGTCTCAGATGCCAAGCTGGATGGCGAGGCCCCCTTCACATCAGTCAGCAATATTAGTTGGCGGCAGGGACGTCAGCTTCTTAGACAGTGAGTCATACTATTTAGACCAACATTTGTGTCACATTATTTTCCTTGTATCTTATTGTATATTATATTGTACATAAACATTACCATATTTAAAGTACAGTATATAATTTCTGAGAAAAATTTGTTGAACTTCAGATATTTTTGTGTTGTTTTTCATTTTAAAAGTCTTTCATTTTTTTTGTGTTTAATTTGTGGTACCGGTATGGGGTATGTTATTTGTGTAAAAACATTTCAGATATCTGCAAGAAATTGGCTATGCAGACACAATTCTAGATGTTCGATCGAACCGAGTACGTTCTCTGTTGGGATTAAATAATAATGCTGAGGGTGAAGAAAATTTGAACAATTCTTCAGTACCAGCTGTAAATGGTAATGAATCTTCAAATAAAAGAGCCAGTGAAACTCAAGGGAGAAGAACTCCTGCTAAAAAGGTAAAATTTGCAATTTACTGTATCCATAATACTTTTTTTTTTTTTTTTGCCCATTTTGTTGTTAGGTTTTCTGATGAAAAATCGGACTATTTTAAAGAACCTGTAATGAATGTTATTGGTTCCAGTTTTACTGTTTGTTTAAATTTTTTATTACAGTAGTTTCTATTTTTTGACACAAGTTCTGGAGTTGGAGATTCACTATAATTGTAGTATCTACCATGATAAATTACCAAGCAGGACTTCAAGTTTGTTGATTAGCAATGCTGCAGCCGTAACTTTTTAATAGTTACTGTATTGGATGTTGGGGGTTCTCACTGGCAGCAGAGGTGTCTCTCTTAATATTCCTTTGTCTAGCACTAAAACAAACTGAAATATTGCAG
Source organism: Siphlonurus alternatus (assembly GCA_949825025.1). Taxonomy (NCBI): domain Eukaryota; kingdom Metazoa; phylum Arthropoda; class Insecta; order Ephemeroptera; family Siphlonuridae; genus Siphlonurus; species Siphlonurus alternatus. Next base: position 15,690,819 of record OX463782.1, on the reverse strand, counting down.
GCGCAGTCATCGTCTCTGACGGAGGCTATGATCCTTGACACTGAGGCTGCGGTGATGGCCAACTTTGAGTTCCTCTCACCAGATGTGGACATGGACGATGACGATGAAATGAGTGACGACCTTGACGATGCTCCAGATGATGAGACAGATGACATGAAGACAACCAAGAGGAAAAGCAAGGTCAGTGTTGCCTCACATCAATCAATAAAGAACCATTTTAGACATTGAACAACCTGTTCAATGTGAAGATTAATTTTTAGTTTAATGAACTACTTTAAAAAATAAATTTTTGAAATGTAAAGCATTTCTGCTAATACAGTTCAGCCTAGAGGCGTAATGAACTACTTTAAAACATAAATTTTTGAAATGTAAAGCATTTCTGCTAATACAGTTCAGCCTAGAGGCGAGTGGATTTCATTATGCTCGTAATATATTTATACTGGCCTACAATGTATACAAGAGTAAGTCAAGAGGAAACTTCATGAACTTGTTGTGTACAGAGCCTGATGCTGAACGAAGGCCTTGCTGATGATGTTGACGCAGAGGCAGAGGAGGTACTCAACGAGCTCAACCTGCTGACGGAATCTGAGGACGCTCAGAGTGACTTACGTGTCCAGGGAGATCCTGCCAACTGGGGTGAGTGACGGGCCGTCAATTGTTGAGGTGGAGAGATATTTCCGAGCTGTAGGGTAAAAATATTATTAATGGAGTGTTATTGCAATAGTCAGCATTTGATCTTTGTATGGTGACTTTATTCTTACAGCGCTAGATGAAAGGAGCAACATTGGTTACGGTGTTGCAGGCCCTGGTCCGGGCATGGGGTTCTCTGCAGGATCGCGGCGCCCTCTAGGAAACCTGGGAGATGAGGAGGGGCTGGACTCCTCCCTGGGCCTGGGCGAGCTTGCTCAGCTGACTGTCACCAATGAGGCAGAGGCAGCTTACGACGTGAGTTTTTGTGTTTGAAATACAGTATTAACTGTCTACAAATTCTGTCATTTAATTTCAAACCATATGTTTAGTAAATAATTGTCTGTTTCACATTGGGAAATTATTTACATGTACTTTTAAATACACAGTCGATAAAATTTTTTGTCTTGTCTCTCCTGTAATTGTGTTTCCAGTGTATTTTTTATTTTTGTGTATGACGAAAGTAACCCAATTTTTCTTATCTCATCAGATTTCGTCAACAAAGGAGGCGTACCGTAAGACATGGAATGCCAAGTACACTTTGAGGAGTCACTTTGATGGTGTCCGAGCTCTGGCGTTCCATCCAGTAGAGCCAGTTCTCATCACAGCCAGTGAAGACCATACTCTGAAGCTGTGGAACCTCCAGAAAACCGTGCCTGCCAAGAAGTGAGTGAACCAATGGCATTGACCCTGTACATAATAATTACATTACTCATAATTATGTTTTACTTTCTTGATTTTGCCATAGCGCCCATAGCAAATGTAATTTACTACTGTATTGATTTTGTAGTGAATGTAGTTTTAAAAAAATTCTTAACATTTATTATCACTGATATCTGCTTAAATTTTTATAACACCTTTTTAAAATTCTGCTTATTTTCATTTAAAATTTTTGTAGTTTAGAATTTAATGCTTGATAAAGACAATAATTTTCACAATTTTGCACTGCTTGTAGGATGGTCAATACAAGAAGCACACAAATTTGGTGAGCACCATACATAAGTAGCATTTTACTAATTATAATAACAAGAAAACTTCATCTCTTAGAAAATTCATTAGACATCTTTATTGCACTGATTATGAAACTGAATGGACAACTTGCATGACATTTTTAACAATTTATTCTATTATCTAAATTCTAGTGAAAGAAGGGGTACCATTATTAATATAAATGTTGAAAGATATAAAACAGGTTTCAAATTTGTATGCCAATGTTTTAGATTTAATTGTTTTATTTGGAAGGGAAAACATAAAAAGTTTTGATAAATAAATAAAAAAAAAACTTGTTGAGGAATGTGCTGCAAGTTGTTTATTCTGGAGACGAGACGGGCTCGTGACTTGACGTGTGTCCTCAGGTCAGCGTCCCTGGATGTGGAGCCTCTATACACGTTCCGCTCACACACGGGGCCCGTGCTTTGCCTTGCGATGAGCGGCTCTGGGGAGCAGTGCTACAGCGGGGGGCTAGATGGAATGATTCAGTGCTGGAACCTACCAAGCCCCAACATTGATCCGTATGACTCTTTTGGTGAGTATATCTTGTATGTTGATTAGGATATCATTCAACAATTTGTTTTTCCATCTAGCTTACTTAGCAAAGACCAAGACATCTAAATATTGTTATATATTTTTTTCATATAATAATATAATGTACACTCCTTTCCTCTGAAATGTTCCCTTCTGCAGCCTTGTTAATCACCATGCCCCGTAAAGGAAACTTTTCAGATGCAAGGAGAGTACCCCCCCCCCCCCCCCCCCCAAAAAAAAAAAAAAAACAAACTTAAGTCAACTTGTTGCTAGAAATTTTGAGCTTTCATATTTTAAATATGTTCCAAAAGAATTTGGCAAGTTGGTGTTATTCCCTCTAAATATCTACAATAAGACTTAACATAAACATGGTTGTCTTGCAGACCCGAGTGTATTGACAAGCAGTTTAGAGGGACACACGGATGCAGTGTGGGGTCTCAGCATCCACACGCAGCGTATGCAGCTGCTGTCGTGTGGTGCAGACGGACTCGTGTGCCTGTGGTCTCCACAGAACAAGGTGCCTCTGCTCTCCACCTTCACCTCAGCAGACGGTGAGTAGAGCCACAAACAGCTCCAGAGCCTCCCTGACGTGCCATCGTTGTTGTAGATGGCCAACCAACTTCCGTGGACTTTGTGCGCAATGAAACCAACCAGATGGTTGCAGCATACAATTCATCACATTGTGTCATCTATGATCTAGAGACTGGGAAACCTGTAATACGACTAGAGACAAATCAGGTAAGAATTAAGCAATATATTTTGAGTGAAAATATTTTTATATCCTACTTATTATTTTCTATTTGGGTTTATTAAATTTCAATATAATCAATAATAAGTTATAATAATAATATACAGACACTTTAATTTAAGCCTCTAATAAAGTTGAGAGTCTGCAAACTAAACCATTTTTTTTTTTTATTTTTTATCAGTTAGTCATGTATGTTGTTATTGCTTGAATTCTGACCGAGTTTGTATGCAGGGGGAGAACAATGCACAGCACGACCGGCAGATCAATTGCGTGGTATCCCACCCCACGCTGCCGCTGACAGTGACTGCTCACGAAGACCGACACATCCGCTTCTTTGACAACACCACGGGCAAGATGGTTCACTCAATGGTGGCACACCTGGATGCCGTCACCAGCCTGGCCGTTGACCCCAACGGTCTCTACCTGCTCTCAGGGAGTGAGTTCTCCTATTCATATTTTTTATAAAAGTATTCTTAGTATAGTATCTTCTTTTTTTTTTTGTATTGTGTAATGTAAATCTTAGATGTAAAAAGTCAAATGGGGCCTGTAAAACAGATTATTAGCCATTCATGTATATTATATTATCTTTAATTAAACCATAATAAGAAAGAAAGCTTTAGTTTCCAGTAAATTTAACTTGGTTTGCATGCAGAGGGCTCAAAAGTGTCTATTTAATTTAAAAATATTTAAAGGAAAAAAGTGACAGTCTTTTTACAGACTATTGAAAATAAATAAATAAATACGTAAACAAATATAAAATTGGTCATATATTTGTACTATGGTAGTGTTAGTTTGAATGGCAAATACATGTGTAACTTATTACTTGAACGTTCATAGTCTGGCCGACTATATATATTATATAATTATTATATGTATATATTATATATATCAAGTACACGTTACATTACATACATGGCTGCACAGATCTGGTAGTAGGAGCCCAGAAGATTGCAGGAAAGAGTTCTGGGAGCCTGGTAAGCCCCAGCATGGTCGCAAGATAACTTTTACTGACAAGACTAAATATCGGCCTGGCCACACCTGAAAGGGTAAAATGGTGTCAAGGATATTAACTTTTAACATGTTATGAATTTTTGTGTTGGCTTAGTAAATTAATATTTGCTATTATTATGTTGCAGGTCATGACTGCAGTATAAGGCTGTGGAACCTGGACAATAAGACTTGTGTCCAAGAAATCACAGCTCATCGTAAGAAGTTTGACGAAAGTATCTTTGACGTTGCCTTCCATCCTTCAAAGCCGTACATTGCGAGTGCAGGTGCTGATGGACTTGCCAAGGTATTTGTGTAAGCCACGGAGGACAAGAAAAAGAGAGAACAAGGTGGCAAACGGACGGACTGCTCTACCCTTTTTGTCGTTCGTGTCCATGTATGCAACATGTAGGTGTCGCTCTAAGTTAGCACAACTCACGGGGACATAAGTAGAAAGAAGCTTCATTAAGAATAAATAAAATATACATAAGCTCCTCATTTTAAAATAAATTCAAATTATATTATTGATGTGTAGATTAAAAAATATCGTGGTAAGTTTTTTTTTGCTTAAATTATTATAGAAATATTTTATTTAAACATTTTTTTTTTATTTAGGCTTGTATTTCTTTCTAATTTCTACAAAAAAAAAAGATAAATTAATGTCTTCTTGCGTTATTAAGGAGAGGAAAAAGCATGTTAAGCTGTTGCAAGCATGGTTCAGTACACAGCTGTAGGTAGATAGGTCTCTATGTCTCTATATTTGTCAAAGAACAAAGATATTGAAGAAGAGAATAAAATAAACAATGTTGCGTTAAATCATATTTAGTAGAACTACTATGTAGCTCCAAAAAAACAAAAACATAAAAAAAACATCATGAATATTATATTAATTATTATTAGCATTATAACTTATGAAGTTTAAAGGAAATCTGTAAATTTTGGTCCATAACTAAAAATTATCTTCCCTGCATTGGAAGGTATGACCCTGTTTTATTAAAAGTTAAAACAATTATCTGTCATACAGAGATGATAAAGAAAAATTAGGGTAAAGGAACAAAAATTCAACAGCAGTCCCAAATAATTTGTAAATGTTAGAATTTTTACCATCCCACTCCAATATTTTATTGAAATGTGGAGAAAATGAAGCTGCCTTTTAAAAACAAAATTAATATGTAATAATTATCTGTTTGTGCTTGTAATTTGAATTGAACAAAAAACAAAATTAAGTGTAAAATATGCCTCCATCATTTACCTCCAGTGGCTTAATATATTTGCTAATGTGGTTAATGGTATTTGAAGATAATAATTTGTTCAAAATATCTGACCTGACGAATACTAGGCAGCTCCATTTTGTCCTTGCCATGTGATGAACAGTTTGCCTTGACTGTATTGTGGTAAGGTTCAAACTTTTTATCATAGGCTTTTTAGATAAGTATATATTTAATTTTTAAAAAATCTTACTAGGCAATGAAATTATAAATAACTTGTTGTTTGAAGATAAATGAAAGAATTTGTCTAGTTGACATGAAAATTCAACAATGGACGAACTCACATGGCTTCAATATCTTTTTTGGTTTCATAGAAACAAGGAGGGGAAAAAAAGAACAAAATGTATTGTTGGTCTATTGTTGCCTTCTACAGTCCTATTCTGGTGTATTATTAGCATCAAATTCCTTGGTGCTTGTAAAAAGCTAAAATTCTAATTAAGTATGATATAATCCATATTTAAGAAATGTGTGAAATTTTATGTCTTTTATTTATAGAGAGTAAAGTTTAAAAAAATAAATAAATAACATTGAAATGAAAAATCCAATAACATAAATACTATGCAATTTGTCCTACACATTACTGTAGGCAAAGTAAAAGAGACACTAATTTAAATGAGATTATTTACGCAAAATAAAATCCAATGAATGTTTGAAGTAGAGAGTTTTGGTGCGAGTGTGTGTATGTAAAATAATAACAATAAAAAAAGAGACATTTTTTTAATTATTTTAATTCTATAATATAGTTTGCAATCATATTCAATTTTAAAAATACATTTTTTAAAAAAAATGTTTCATGTTAAACTTATAATTTAATGATTATTTTGTTTTTAACTTCTTGAAAAAAAAAGTGATGTTTGTTTTTTGTATCATGATCAGTTTTTTGTTTCTCTTTGAATCCTTTTACAATGCCTGTAAGAAGGTTGTTTACTAGCGATGAGTGAAGCTGTTGTGTTACTTAATGTTGCTGCACTTCCGTAGTGTGTCGTCTATTATGCACTACACCAACCAACTTGGTTTAGTTAAATAGCCTCACTATCGCTGTGATCTGCCTCAAAAGTCATGATAAATATTTAAAATTAAAAAAAACTATATATATATTGTAATTTATTATTTTGAAGTCATATAACTTCCGGAAAAAAAAATGTAGTTAGATGAACAATCAATATTATTATTCTTTGGACCTGTTATAATCTCAGGTTGGACCAGAAATGTTTAGTAAAATTATTTTACCTTTTTTTCCCTGGGTCAATGTGTCAATTCTGCTATTTCTATAAAAACATATTTATCCAAAGAATAATAAAAAAACAAACAAAATAATAATAACTTCTAAATTAATTATAACTCCAAAAATTAATTAATGTTTTATTTCTTGTTATCTAACTTCATCTTCTCTAAACCACACATCATGATCTTCAAAATGCAAATAAACAAATCATTTAAATAAATAATGACCAACTTTTAAAATATACCATTATGTCAAAATATGTGAGTTGGTACAGGTAATAAATGCAAATACCCCAAAACTCGTTTCTTTTGATTCCTACTTCGGGGCCACGAGGCCCCCAATCCCTTACACAACATATTGATTAATTGGTTAAAAATAAAACTACCTTAAGATAGGGTGACCAGATATCTTGATGTCCAAAACGGTACATGCCCCCAAGATAGAGGTCTGAAGGGCCAAAACCCCCGCCGGAGGTGCGATTTTTTTGGGTGCCACGCCCCCTTTTTTACTTTTTTTTTTTCTTAAGGGTAAGGTAACGCCACCAATGTTAAAAAAAATCCCTCTCACAAAAATTCTGAAAAAAATTTAAAATGTTCTCCTCTACACCCCCTATCAGTAGCTAAAATATCAGGTATACAAATACGATCTAGTTTTTGAGTTATGAATTTTTAAAGTTGACTAATTTAACATGGGATTTTCATTTCTCCATGTTAAAGTAGTCAACTTTAAAAATTTATAACTCAAAAACTAGATCGTATTTGTATACCTGATATTTTAGCTACTGATAGGGGGTGTAGAGGAGAACATTTTAAATTTTTTTCAGAATTTTTGTGAGAGGGATTTTTTTTAACATTGGTGGCGTTACCTTACCCTTAATAGATTTTCAAATGATTTTTTTTTTTTTTGCATGAAGCCGTTTTTTCCGAAAAAAGTTATTTTATTTGAAAATCCATTAAAGAATTTTCGTCATAGATTATACATAGGTATTTTCAGAACTTCAGACGAAGTTTGAGCAAAACGCTGTTTTCTGTTCCATAAGGCTGCATGTCTCAGGAAAACAAACTTTGGAATTTTTTTTTTTTTGCGATGAAGCTATTTGAGATGAAATTTTTTGGTTTTCATTTCTCAATAAAGCAAGGCAGGTTAAAATATTTTAAGGAAATAAAATAATAAATTATGCAATCGCTCACTCTACTTTAAATAATATAAATAATTGCATTTTTTTATATATACATTTTTCATAGAATTAGAAAGAAAGAGATTTATTATAGTCACCATGCAAGAAAACTGTGCCAGTGAGTTGATTTCTTAAAATCAACCTTTTTTCTTGACCTGGCCACGATCCTATTATGTTGTAAAGTTGCATGTAAAATAAAAAGAAACAAAAGCAGTAAAAGAAATTTATACTCAAAAAGCATAACTTCGAAGAATACTTTTCCAATAAAAAAAAAGTATATTTAAATATTTTAAATTGATTTTTTTTTTTTTAATTTTGTTATCAAATTTTCCGTCTCCATCCAAAATATTTCTAAATGTACGTGTTACTTAAATGATGCATTATATATTAAATTTGTTTATAAATAAATAAAAATTAATATAATGTCACGAGATAAATTATACAAAAAAAATGGAGTATAAAGCAAGAAATTAATTTGAATTACTTTTAATCGAACTGTTCATTTTGCAACTCTTGTTAGAGTAAAATAGCTGAAGAAGTTAAATTGAATTAATTTATATCATTCAAATTGGACTTAATAACAGCTAAAACTACTTGATTGTATATGAATAATATTTGTGGCGTTCTTCCCTCACATTATTTTCCATTTATTTACGTAATATCCATGCACGATTATTGTGAAAAAAAAAAAGAAAAAGATATAGAACTTTTTGTCTAAGCCACGGCACAATGCATAAGAATGATTTTTTCAATTTTATATTCTGTCATCAATATCAAGAGATGATATTTTTGTGAAAAGTTTTTTGCTTATTTTTTATTCAAAATTTAATCGAAAAGTAGTGACTTCATTTCACGTAGTATATATATTAATTATATGCATACTTGCGCGTACATACAAAATATATCTATTGCGCAATTTTGGAAGAAATATGCTGTTTTGCGAATGCGATCGAGAAAAAGGGGCATGGAGTTGCAAAATCATTTGCGTCCGTACATTTTCGTAAATATTCACAACCACATTCTTATGATTTTTTTTTATTTTTTTAAATGATAAAAATTTTAAAAAATTTCCCTTTTTTAAATTTTGTCCGAAAGCGGTACATTTAGGCGTCCCGAGAGCCTCTTTGGGGACACCGGGACATGGTACTCTAAAACGGTACTGTACCGGTCAAAACGGTACGTCTGGTCACCCTACCTTAAGATCATTCATTATGATGTTTGTAATGCATAATTGCATAACATTAAGCAGTAAATAGTGTTGTATCAAAATTTAGTCTTCAATATAATCTTTTTCTTGAGCGAGTGGGAAAAATATACCTATATTGCCCATGCTAAATCGCCGCCCAGGATCTGTGCATGCTGACAGACAGGGATGGAGGGCGTTCAGGAAAGGCCGGAGCCCATACACCTTCGGGTGCCCAACGACTGTTAAGATGAGAGGAGTAAAGGGACAGGACGTTAAGGTTACTAGGATAAAGGAGGCAGCTGTGGACTTTAATTAGGCATAATTATATATTATACTATAGCTGCTATATTCACTTGGTATTGACGATGGGGAAACCACAGAAAAACCATCGTCAAGGCAGCCGGCACCAACATAAACTTTTATAGCTCCTCACAAATATAGCTAATGCTTGACGACTTGTCACTTTGACACACTTTTGAGTCAAGCACACTCAAGAATGTTCGCAACTGCAGGCAGATGGGGAATCAACTCAAGCTCCGGAGACAAATCGGATTACAAGGCTGACAATAAGTCGCTGATTGTGCCACAATGCTTGCAAGGTTGAGACTAGGGAGCAATAGCTGAATACTGTAGATTCCAGATTTGATTATAAAAATTCATTGATTTGAAATCCAAAAGTTCACCAATAATAAAATCCCAGCAGACTTGTTTTCAAAGGCAAATCTTTGCAGTGAGTTTTTAAAGAAAATTTAAAATCAAGTTAATTAATAGAACTAGCTAAAGGGAACCTCGATCAGTACTGATTGTATTTTCAGAGGGAAGGATAATCAATGAAATTAGCAATAATGATTATGAATCAACAAAATTTAGAATTTACATACATTTACAAGCACTTGTGACACACTCTAAATCTGTAGAAGTATAATACCCAATTGTGGTTTATAAAACAAAAGAAACAAGGGAAGAGGGAATGAAAGGTCTCACAATATTAACTCAATAAGCAGTGCTCGCCTTGTAGCTCTATTTTAATTGTTTTCCTATTTATTAAGCGATTCATTTAAATATTTTAATAAGTTGTAGGATTAAATTGGGAGTCTTATTGTTACTCTGCTGCCTCATATGCTATAGATATGCAGCTCTTTCATACATAGAGATGCAGGTTTAAAAATTTGAAGGGAGGCACAGAAGGCAGTCTTTTATAAAACATTACCTGCATAGAGTTCTGCTCTCGATTTCCTTATGTACTTGGATGTCTTGAACATAACCATAAGGTCAATTAAGTACAGAAAGTGCACACTGGGCAGCGTGTACTACAAACAGATCTTATAGCTCAATTAAATTATAAAGTTCACCACACCCCTATGAACTGTGTGACAACACAATTAATTGGATTTAAATTAAATTTAGTTCTAAATAAATAAATCAGTAGTAGAGGATTTTAGTAATTAAATAGAAATGTAATATACTTAAAAATTACACAATTTATTTTATTTTTCTGGTGTTGTATCAACAGCTGTTTGAGAGGATTGCTTGAGTGGGATGATGAGGACTCCATTACGTGGTTCCTTGAGTCGCCACCAGCGTCCCAGCCGGTGCTCCTTTCCGACACCCACCACGAGGCTTGACCCATCCGGCGTGAAGGCAAGAGAGTTGACGAACCCAGGGACGGGGATGGAGAAGAGGGGAGTGAGGGTGCGGAACCCCTCTCCACACTTCCAGAGTCTCACATACCCATCATGGGAACCTGCGACACGAGAATATAACGTTTAATTTTTTTAGCAGTCCGCTTATTTGTAAACATTATTTTTTTATTATTCTGTCCAATATGTTGTGACATTACGTTGCCAAAGTCTCACTGGAACATAGAGTTAAAAACAGTATTGCAAGTGGGGGTGGGAGACTTTTAAATTCTTGTTAAATCATGGGTCATACAATATGTTCCCTGAATTTTTTATTTTTAAATAAAGTTGCCTGTAAAGTTAAACATAAGAATTTAAGTTCAATTATTGTTAGTAATAATTTGAAAGAAGTTTTAGTTAATAAATGCACAAAAAAAATTTAATCAAGTCATAAATCGCCAGACATGCAAATTTAAAATTTGGAACTTCAATGTGTTCAGTACAACACTATTTATTTCTTTTGAATAGTTAGTATTCAAATATACAGTTATTATTATTATAGTATTACACACACCATTTTGTTGATATGCTTACATTGTTATGTACAATCAAAAAGCAATAAAATACATATTATGAATTATTTAAGACAACTAAGTCATAAATATATAGATAAAGGCTGTAGTAAATAAGCCAAAACAAATATACTGTATTCAAATTCGGTCAAATTTTTTTTTTATTTTACCTGAGGCCACAAGATCTGTGTTGAGGAAGGAGGCAATGCTGCAGATCCAGAAGGGCTGGTTGTTCTCAGGGTTTATGCCGTGAGCATTCTCTACAACACTCAACGGCTTTTTCTTCATAGCACCCCAAAGGCACAGCATCCTGAAGAAAGAATGGCTTATATTATTATACTGTAGGATTATAATGATGAGTTCATAGACATTGTCATATTTTTTTTTTGCAACTGCTATTGTGGTTGACGTTAAAAGTTTATTCTGAAGGTTTCAGTACAAAAATCAACACTACTTGAGCATAAAATTATCAACAGTAAAAATTAACTTATATGACTGAATTAACGTACTTTTACAGTATAACATATTTTAGTTTAATTGCAGATTCGACTGTGCCAGTCGTCATCTTGAATATTTAACCCATCAGATATGCAGTGGTGACAGTCTATCTGAAGCTAGGCGCCATCGTATCTATGCGTAAACTAGCAAGTTTTGTGTTACAGTATACTCTACATATATGCATCAATTTTTAACATATCAAGTTATTCTTTTCTATTAAAATTATGGTTAATATCATGGAACTCTGACAATGAAGTGATATCGATCCTCAAATCTCAAAATTTTGCATAAGTGTCTTACCCATCGTCCCCACACGAGAGGAAATGTTCTTCGTTGATGAGCCTCACACAGTCGATGCTGCCTTTATGTCCATTATACATAAGCTGCGACTCCTCCACCACCTTCCAGATACGCAGTGAGTTGTCGCGGCCTCCAGAGGTCACCGCCCTCTCTCTCGTGAGTGCGTCTACCGCAGTCACTCCACTCTGGTGGCCAAACCTAGAACCAAAATGATGTTAAAACTGTAAATTGCCAGGAAATCTCAAAATTATGTGACAGTGTGTGTTTGACTATATGTAGTTATGTTAAAAAAAAAAAAAAAAAAAAGAAAAGAAAAAGAACTGACAATAAAAATATAAATGTACTTCAATGAATGACAATTAAGTTAACATTTGTACTGCACATTCCTAGAAACAATGGTAAGTATCCATCAGAAAAATTGTATAGTCGCCATGTTCGTTTGCTGATTTTGACTCCTGCTACAACCACTGCGCATCGGCGCGCAACCCTTCTGCGCACGTTTTTTCGGTTCAAAGTCAAAACACAACTACCGCGAAATTCTTTAGATGCTCTTTAATTAAACTGATCCAAAGCAAATAATAAAATATTTATAGCAGCAAACGTAAAAGGTTAGTGCCAATACATAATTTTAAATTTGCAAACATAACTTATTTAGAGGGTTAACAATAAGCGATCGAAAAATTGCTCCGTATAGGATCTTACGTGCGCCCAATCTTTTTTTGTAAGTAAATGGAAGGACAAAGGATTGGTGATGTCAACATGGATGCTGACCATTCAACAAAATAGACACATGGCACCATCATTTTATAGCACACTACTGGACATGAACATTGTGTTATTAATTAACAAAAGCTTTCTTACAGTCAGTAAAATATAAATTTAATGTTCTTATTGAATGGGATTCATAAAGGAGATAACCAGCCTTCTCACTAACTTTTGTTAGTTATGATAATTATGATTTCATAAATTCAAAGTCTTCATTATGCTGTTCTTTTGTGATGAAGTTACTGTATAACCAAAGGATGTATAAAAATTAATCAATTAAATTCTCACAGTGTTTCAACGTAGGCCATCTCGTCAAGGCTCCAGATCTTGACCGAGCGGTCGCTGGAGCAGCTGAACAGCTGGTGTGTGCCTCGCCGGAAGGCCAGGCCCGTGACTGCGCCAGAGTGTTTCCTGAAGGAGCGCAGCAGCTCCAGAGTGTCCGGGTTCCACACGTGAATCACTCCGCCGTCATCACCTGTCGTCTGCAAGACAAAACATTGCAACAATTAGAGACCCACCTGCGTTCGTACATTCGGACTACTTACCAAGAATTTGCTGTCTGATGAAATTGATATACAGTTTATGGCTGAGGTATGTCCTTGGTGTTTAGTGCCTTTACGTCCTCCATGTACACCTTTTAATCTTTTCTTTTCTTTCAAACACCCTAAAATTAAAAAAAATAACATTTTTAAGTATATGCATACACATAAATAAATAATAACAATAATCATAATAAAAATAGTACAGTAAATCAGAAGTTGAAAACAACTTTAATTTTTACTAGTAACATTACAGTACACAAGTATGTACAGTATCGTTTTTGCAAATAAAAAATATATATTTTTCACATCAGAAATTTGGCATTCAGTACTGTGTTAAGTTAATAAGATTTTCCTGCCCAATGATATGGCTTACATTTCACAATGCCACAGTCCTTGGAGGCAGAGTAGAGATAGAGTCCATTAAACGATACTGCAAGACAGGTGATGGAAGAACTATGCTCCTTGCACTGTAGCACTCTGCCCACGTCATCATGGCTTGAGTATTGGTCAGCCACTGCCCGACGTAGCTTGCCAGCCTGCTCCAGTAGGTCATCCTTGAGACGCTGTCCAATGGCATCACGGTCTACATCGCGGGCCTCAGCTCGCTCTTGCTCTGGAATATTGAATGATGTTATTGCACTGAAAACCAGACTAATACAGAATAAGTTTTAAGATAAGCGAGATGTGGCAATGAGTGTGGGTGGACAAGGAGAGGGGGTTTCAATGTTTGACTGCATCCCGTTGACTCTCCTCCACCCACCCGCCTTATGGCAAATTCTCCCTTCTTGGAGATTTTCTAGCTACATTCCTGGATGTGAGATACAATATAAGCGGAAAGAATGGATCATATTTGCTAATAATGATTTGAATCTGAAAATGCATATGATACCTTGACGTTCAATTTCTTCCAGGTATTTCTTTGCAAGTCTCAGCTTTTTCTCCTGTGCTGTCTCTGGGAACTCCTCCTCAATCTCTGCAGCTTCAGCATATCCGTTACGCTTAGGCAGCTCTTCATCGTCATCACTAGAGATCTCCTCATTTTTGTCCTTGGAACCTGGCTTTGTTTTCTTTGGAGCTGTCTCTTGAGGGTTTAACCTTTTATTTTTTTTCACCAATCGCTGAAATTTTTAGTCTCTTATAAGAATGTCAAACTATATATTCATGTAATAACAAGAACATAAAGATAAAATTTTGTGCAATACAGCCAATTAACACAATGAAAGCAAGAATAGTACTGTTTTATAGTTCCCAAGATATGGGCTACAAAAGCAGACTGCAAAGATAAACTCACCTTTCTCTTCAAGGATTTGTCAGTTTTACTACCAGCTATATGGTTATTATTTTTACCTCTAATAAAAAAAGACATGTTGATTTATTCAATCAATAAGTTCACTTATGTTTATTCAATTTTGATGGATAAATAATCCAAAACAAATTTTAACCAACTCACTGATGGTGAACACACGTGTTGACATGCTATCTTGCTGGACTTGCTGCCTGCTGATCTACTACGAAGTTCTGTGAAATGACAATAGATGGCAGATTAATGCATTTTGAAAATTTCTCTGTAATCAGCTGTTAGAATCAACAAAAAACTGCGCGAAGCTGCGAAGAAATGAGATTTGTACAAGGATCTTGTATACATGATCCTAGGATTTGTAGCGTGTAAGCAGTATTAATTAACAATTTTGTCCAGCAGTTTCAATGAATTTATTGACGTCAGTACTTATAGGCTTAGGGTCAATTATGGTAATTGTAACATTAAGATTCTTAAAAGCTACAAGTGAAGGTGAGAAATTATCGTCATCTGTATAAATGCACCTTTTTAAAACTCTTCAATTATTTTTTATCCCTTGTTTTGTAGACAAAACTTTTTTGGAACAAGATGCGCTGTTATTGATAGGAATCATGTCATCAAGAAGTAATTTTAAAGCTAGAGAAAGCATACGTAAAACCTGGGCTCAGAAAATCAATGACTCTGAAGAAAAATATATATTTTTGATTGGAGAAGAATTCTGTTCTATTCCCATGATGGACAGACTGTCAGAATACACATGCCAAGAATGGACGGTCACTGTTCCTCATGGTAATGTAATCTATATCCAATTAACCCATTTGTCAATGGTGAGGTTCAATAATTAATAATTGTTGTTCATCATGAGCAGCAAGAATTTATTCCTTGTTGTACTAGCTGTAGTTCCGTCCTGTTTTCTATTTTTATTTACGTAATTTTACTTATTACAACCCCTGATTTTTCTTTACAATGCATGAAATAAATTAATAAATAAACCTTTTTCTCTAAAAAAATTAACTACAGCATATATATTTATACTAGCTCTATATTATAGCTATTTTGTAAACTTAAAGTAATATAATAATATATATAATATGTATAATATATAGTTACAGATTATATTATACAGTATGCATACCGACGGGGGCATAAGGGAGCTTCTAAATTCTAAACCCATCATATTTTATGTTAGGATTGGAAGAAAATTACAATGGCAGCAGCACGAACTTTTGTGTCCGAGAGAGATAAGAACTGGTAAGGTAATGTCGGCGAGGCGACAGACAGATACATTAACTCATAGAAATGTTTCAAGCAGTATAATTATAATGTGTAATTTAGAAGTTTGATCCTATCTCCCGTCGGTACAAGAGGGCACATAAATATAATATGCATGCATGCTTGCATTTTTTTTTTCTGTGTATTTCATTAGTTTATTTTCTGTTTTCAGAATTGACAACAAAAACAGAGTTTGTGTCTAGTAAAATAAATGAAAACTTCAGCAAAGTGTTGGACCCAGAGTTAAGGATAGTTGTGCATCATAGCATCGTGATCCAACGGCTTTGTATTTTGTCTGATTTGGTAGAGAATCAAACAAAAGGCTTTCTCCTGAACCTGGCTACTGGGGAAATCGTTATATCTGCAACATTTACCAACCAGGATAGACTAAATAACAAATTGATATGTAAAACAGTTGAACTGTTTGATTTTCCAAAAGACTTTGAAGGGAAAATGGTTACTGATTCTTCCCAGCCTGCCAGTTATAAATGTAGTGTTGAAGTTACTGATTCTTCACAATTAATCACATACAGAAGCAGTAATAAGCCAAGAAGCATTAAAGAGATCTGCTCTCCATTATCATTCATTTATACAGTCCATGGTAGTGTATTGATTTTTATTTATTTATTTTTTTTTTGCGTTAACTTTTCAATATTTTATAAAATATTTTATTTTCATAAATAATAAAAATATTAAATTAACTATGGATTTAAAAAATACACAATTGTGTTTATTAAGGAAGGGGAACAGCTTCAGCTTATATATGTTTATATATTGTTTCATAAATAATGTCAAACTTATTGCACCAAAAATAAAGTAACCATGCTCCGTTTTCTTTGAGTCCCAGCAGTAGATATTCAAAAAAATTTGCTCGATCAGCACGCTTTTTGAATGTTTACTGCTGAGACTTGAAGAAGGTGGAGCATGGCGACTTTATTTTTGGTGCAATAATAAGTTTGACATTATTTGTAAAAATATAAGAGTTAAAGCCGCTCTCCTCCTTCATATTTCTTTTTAATAAATTGAGATTTTTTTACAAATACAAAAAATGATAATATCATGATATATTCTAACTTGATTTATTTTTTTTTTTCAGATGTAAAGTCATTACAGGAACATATCAGTGGCAAAGAAAACCGCAAGAAAAATTGGATGTTAGAACAAGAGATCATTGATTCCTCAATCATCCAGGAACAACAAAAATTTAATGATATTTTAATTCTCCCTGTTGTGGATGTGTATAGAAATTTGCCACTAAAAGCTCTGGAATTTTTTAAATGGTAAAATATTGCTGAATTTGAATTGTAATCCTTTTAAACTGATAATGTAATTTTTCTTTCATAGGGTTGATGTGAATTTAAAATTAAGATATTTATTAAAAACAGATGATGATACATTTATTGATATTCATCGAGTTAGAACAAAATTAAAATCTTTGAAATCAAATTGGTGGTGGAGTTCGTTCCGAGAGAACTGGCCTGTGCAGCAAAGTGGCAAGTGGCGAGAAGACGAGTACACTTCTATGACATACCCGCCCTTCCCGTGTGGCGCTGGTTATGTGCTGTCTGCTGATCTAGTTCACTTCCTAGCAAGCAACGCCGAGCGCCTGCATTGTTACCAGGGTGAGGACGTTTCCATGGGCATCTGGCTTGCTCCTCTCAACCCATCCAGACTGGACTGCTGTTGGGAGTGCAGTGACTGTGTTCCTAATGCATGTAATATACCTCAGCTTGCAGTCCAAAAAATGTATGATAGCTGGGACTTGTACATGAATTCTACTAACTTTTGTACCTAAACCG
Organism: Siphlonurus alternatus; assembly: GCA_949825025.1. Taxonomy (NCBI): domain Eukaryota; kingdom Metazoa; phylum Arthropoda; class Insecta; order Ephemeroptera; family Siphlonuridae; genus Siphlonurus; species Siphlonurus alternatus. The sequence goes on along the minus strand of OX463782.1, from coordinate 15,673,353 downwards.
CAGAAAATTATTTCATCTATAATTCAGTTGCAATATAGTTCAATTGTAGTACTTTTGTATATACTAATTATTTTCTATTTTTTTCCCATCTTTTAATTGTCTACATAAAAAAGGATTGTTGTAAAAAAGAAAAATTAAGAATGTATTTAAATATATTATAAAATTATATACAATACATGCATTTAAATTTAATACATATATAGGAATTCGGCTTCAATTCGTTATACATTATATATATATATATATATATATATATATATATATAATTTTAATATTATCAAACTTATAATATTAAAAGTGCACCAAAAAAATAGTCCTCATATACCCTTGATCGATCTGCGTTCAATCTACAAGTTCCAGCAGTTGACATTAAAAAAGCATGCCGAGCAAAAGTGGAACTTGAATGACGGTACGCACGTCAGAGGTGCAATTAATTAATGCTCTATAGCCATATCCCTGGTAGCACAATCCACTAGAAGCTCACTTACTTTCCACGTGGATATATAGTGGACCGATCACGTGGATTTCACATGGAGTATGACAATCATCGCACTACTTTTCCACTATGGAAATATGGTGGGTCCTCCACCATGGATATTTCCACCATACTTCCATTACCAGGCGCGGATCCAGTGGGGGACTGCAGACCCCCCACCCTCCCCCAAAATTTTTGATTTAACATGGGCAATATAGGGAGTGTCTCAACTCAAATTTTTTTAGCATTGGCCTTATGGAGATAGCACCCCTACAAACAAAATTTTTCAGAACCCCCCTGCGGGGATCCCCCCCCCCTCGATTTTTTTTCTGGATCCGCTCCTGTCTATTAAAAATTTACTCTATCTTCACATTTTACTATAGGAAAACACAATTTTACTACCCGTAGTAATGAAATAATAATGAAATAATTTTTTTAATTCTATGCTTTAATTGTAATTTAATTTTATATTTCATGAAATTATAATAGAATATTATGCTTCAATAAACCTCACAGTAGCTAGATGGAGTCAGCTAGAAGTGGCGGCTGACATGCTGAGACCACTTTCCGATATTTTACCTCGTGAGTCGTTGAAATCACGGACGGGAGGCGCTTCGAAAAGCTGTTCTGGGTTCTGGAATTGAGAATACAAACTGCAGCAATAGGACAAAATATTTTTTGAAACAATGCCACATAGACAAATCATACGAGAGATAATAGTCGATATTCCCGCATACCGCTCGTCCTGCTGCTTCAATGTAGATGAAGCTAGCAAAAATACATAAAACCTGAAACCTTTATATTTCCTGCATGCTTGGTGTATTTAAGCAATTTTCAGAACCCTCCGGAGTAGATATGGACTGCCTGCATAACCCGTTCTGTATTTACTATTTACGGATACTTTCACGGATTCAACAATTATAATATATTTTGTTAATGATTATGAATTCTTAATCTTTATTATCTTACTGTCTTTGAGATACTATTTGTAAACTCTTACAGTTTATGCATTCACATTCTGCACCTGACTGACCCTTCAATAATGTCAAATTCACAGTGCACATAAAAAATAATCAGGGCAGAAAAATCTTACCAGTGCTGCTACATTAAAAAGGATATTTATTCTGCATACTGTACATGGCAGCAGTCAGCCAGGTCTACTGGCAGTTGCATGGTCTCCGAGATTTTCAAAAGATGCAGCTGTGACGTCATCATGTTGTCTGCTTCCCAGCAACCTGCCAGTGGCATTGTCATAATAATCGTCAGCTGATAATCCATGGAAAGGTTCAACCTGTGAACAGAAAAATGCATACTTAAAAAACATGCTTCGATTTAAATTAATTAAGTCAGAATTAAAGCACACCAATCGTCACTGCTTTGAAGTATAAACCTGAAATTAAACAATGTATGTACGTATATAATTAATACTTTACCTGGTAACCGGAACTGTATGCATATGTTCCTGTAAAACTTCAAATTTCTTGTCGGCTGAGTAGGTATCATATACTATACGTATGACTGTAAGTATACTGTATGCATTCTCACTATATATAATACACAGTATCATATATATTATACTGTAGCATTAAAAGTTAAAAACTTGTATCACACATTTTTGTGTATGGACACTTTAGTATGCATAATTATGCATAATTGAGTTCAGATGCATGCCTAAAAATTCTGCAATTTTCTTTACTAAACTTATATAATGCAAAATGATTATGCATACAAGCAGTTGCTTGCGGTATGATACTGTATAATACTGTATGCATATGCTGCATATATTATATGATACAGCATATTATAGGTAGGCCTTACCTACAACATTCATCATTCTTATATGCACACAAAACAAAACCAACGTACCTGGTATCAGGCATAATACTTAAAAGACACAATAATTAACACGTTTACCTTACATTTGGACACTGAAAACCTTCGTTAAGTCCATTACCAGAGGCGTAGAACAAACACCCATTGGGAACCCTGACTCAAAGGCACAGTTGGGCACAGTTGGTTACCATGTTGAAGCTTGGGTTCTATTAACATTGTAATTTCAACCTGGCAGACCATTTACTAATCCCCTTGTGGCTGGTCACAAATGGGAATATCCCATTTGCTCCCAGTCAAATCAACTGTGCCCCAACTCGGTACCTCACAAAATGGCCGAACGTGGAAATTCACAGTTGGACAAATGGTTGGAACATGGCGCCCCCTCCAACCCCCTACTCCAATGAAATTTGTTTCCCCTAATTATATTTATTATTAATAGATATTTATCATGTATATCGTGTTATCGTATCCTATATAATTAAAAATAAGTTAAATAAAAAAAAATCACCTATATTTTTTTTTCTAGGTATATACATATTAGAGGGTCTAATATATTATATTACAAAATAATTATATATCATAATATGTACACATGAATTATAATTTTTTTTACAAATTTTTATTATTATTATTATAATTTTTTTTACATAATTTTACAAATCTTCATGGTGGAGTTGCAGTTATAAAACGCCGGATGATCAACGTCAGCTTTCACTGTGGCGATTGTGTCTCAAGGCCGGCGGCTTAATATGGCACCTGCGAAAATGAGGAAAATATTAGATACTGTAGTAAATTTACATACTGTAACTTCCCTACTTTTTATGTCTTAATTATAATGCGTTACTTCAGTTTTAACCTTCTCAATTTGCTTTTAAATTTTTGGTGCACCCAATAAATATTGGGAGGTACCAACCATATTAAATAAACAGCTGTCCTGTTCCCGCCAAATCTATGCACATATTGTGAACGTAAACAAAATATTTTCTTTAATTTATTATTACAACAAAAGTAAAAATTCCCCAACTAAACCTATTAGCACTGTTCATAGTAAATTTTATTTACTTTCTTTTAAATGATATATGAGCTCATTATTACGTATATTTGTTGTGCAATCTCATATTTACTAAACTTCCCTCCTATGCATACCAGTGCATATTAAATAACAGTTCATCGTTAATTTTTCGTTTCATGTAAAACAGTTAATATATTTTTATAAATAATTATTTCAAGTGTGCATAGAAGTATACTGTTAATCATAAAAGTTGTTTTTCTTGTAAATATAAATAATGTAAAATCGTATATTGCCGGCTCGCAAAACGAGCCGTAATTCATACAATTTGCTTACCTAATTATGTAAAAAAGCTGCATAATAGTATTGTCTAATTTGTCATATGCAATTTATTATGTTTTCTATTATTTAACGTCAATATTGATTTATTGAAAGTGTGAAGAATTTTCCACAAAACTAGGGAAGTGACATAACAGCAATAATACTCAAAAGGTGGCAACACTAAAATTCCAGGTAAACAATAGACACAGCTGACCGAGGGCACCGAGGTTATAAAAGCTCGTGCCCAAAAATGTCAAGTCAGTCCTTGCGGTTGATTCACTGCGGCGCCACGCTGCTGGTCCCGCGACGGCTCACATTCCTTTGTTCGGTGAATTTCATAGTTCTGTCTACAGGTGGCGTTTGTTGCTTATCCACCCGCTGGTAATCAACAAAATCACCTGGTAGAATCGGGTGCTGTCTGTTTAGATCTTCATTGTGTTTCTGCTACGTGATTTACTTCAAGATTATTCAACGTCCTTTCAATTAAGTATTAATTATATCATATTTGTCTTCTATCATAATTATTAAATTAAGCTACAGTATAAAATCATAATAATATTAATATTGTCAAAAGTGTATTTTTCTCAGTTTATTTGTTTTACATGCAATAAAATAGAGTCAGTGTTTGTTGATTAAATTATAATCTTTTAATTTATAATATATACCCATTCCTATATAAAAATAATATAAAGATAATAAGAAGAAGTGCGCTTAGTTGAATTTAAGCTAGTGGTAAAGTAATTGCCAGATTGGGAACCCACCCACGCTCTCCTCCTCTCGCCCCCTAGACAACTTGAGGCCCATCTATCAGTTACGACGAGGGGAGGAAGTTAGGGTCCGTTTCAATACAGTATTATTTCATTAACTAAAAAACAGTCCGAAAAACAGCTTACTTTTAGTACTGGACTGCTCTAGAGTGCCATACAATTAAAAAATGTTTTTTTTTTTTTGTTTTTTTCAATATGTAATTTTTTATTGAACATTTATTTATATTTACTTTTCCAGTGGGTTCAATGCCAACAATAATTTGGTTCTTGTTTGACTGGATGATTAAAGTAAAAAGAGCAAAAAAAACAAAAAAAAAAAAAAAGTTGAGGTAATACGTACGTTCTAAAAAAAATTCCGCCGGAGGTATGGAACTGATATCCAAATAATTCTATCCGCATTGGTTCAACAGAAAAAAAAAAAAAAAATCCAGTCAAATTCAGCTGAACATGGGGCCTAACCTCAAAAAGACTCTCAAAAATCTTAAAAAAAATAAATAATACTGCTTTAGCTAGGTGGTGTGAAAAAAATATAGCAGCAATTTTCTAGGACTAGAGCTTTAACCAAAAAGTGATTAAAATAATTTCGTGTTCAAACTCGTTTTTCCGTTAAAAAATCAAGAAAATTTCATATGCAAATTAACGTGGAAAATTTTCCAAGTTTTTTTACGGAAAATAAAGTTGATTTTTTTTTTATATATAATTTGCATTTTATTAAAGCTCAAGTTATAGAATACTGCTAAATGTTTTGATTTTTTTTTTTTTTCCATGACACCTATCAGTACATTTTCTTGCAGTACATCTAAGTCTTTGTCAGGTAAGCCCCCATGTTAAACAACACCTTCACGTACTCTGCCTTCATTTTTTTTTTTTTTTTTTTATAAAACCTATGCCAGATATATATATATATATACATTTTTTTAAATTTTGGGTCAATATGGAGGATAACCAGAACTATTTTTTAGAAATTCTAACTATTTTTTTTATTTTGCGATCACTTTACATTTTTTTTCTAATCCATATGGCAATTATCTGAAGTATCTGAACAAAAAATTTTATATGACACACTTACAACTACACTATTCTATATTTTTTGTTTTAAAAATAATGTCATTAACTTCATTTATACAACTTCACGAGCAGAGTGGCCACTTTGGCTTACACACATACTAAATGCGAGTGTCTCATTCTTATTGACCATAATAATTTTTTTTATTATTAATCTGAATCCCGTAACAACCCTTTGAATCACATTTAAATGCACCAAATTCATTATCAGTTATGCGCTGAATCAATTCCAAGCGTTCCGGGTTTTAAAGATTTTATTTAAGCTTTAGAGTGTTTCTGAGATTTTGATTTTAAAAAATTGTTCACTTACCTTCAAACCACAAAGAAATATTAAAATTTACCTACCATTCATATTTATGTCAGAATAAAGCCATGCGCCACCGACAGGAACCAGCAGATTCTGCTTTGGTTTTTGTAGATTTTACCCCAAGCTGTTGGACCAAAAAAGAAAGCATTAGAAATTATGATCAATTGCATTGATGAAGTTTAGCTTTCAACCTGGGAAAAAGCCAGCTTTTTTTTTAGAATCATATCCAGGAACAAAAGTAGAATTTTTCAATGCAATTGTGTTTAATTAAAAGAGTAAAGAAGTTTGTGTATAACTTTCACTCCATTCAGCCTATAAACTAAAAAAGTTTGAATTTTTTATATCTATAAACTTTAATATTATACATGTTTTTTCTATTCAATAATTAATTAAATATCACTAATAAAAGAATTTCACTACAGCATTTAAAATCATGTATACTGTATGCATATAAAGTATCATTTTTTCAATACTCGTTGTTAATTACTTTGTCATATCTATCTAACCTGTCAACTCAGAGAACAGAGAACCTATAATATACTGCTGGGGGGGCCGGGGGGGGGGGAGGCCAAGGCTCAAAGTACCAGTCAACTGAGTTCTAAGCGCGTTTATATTCTTTTTTTCTTTTAATACCATGATGTGTGCTAAAAATATATTTCACAAATATATATTATTTCATGATTCTGATAATCCATATTTATTTTGCTTAACAAAATTGCTTAGATACTGTATGTTCAAATTGTTTTTGGCCAGGACTAGAGCCTTGGTTATCCCCCCCCCCCCCTCCGGTGTAGACAGACAGAGATTTGACGGAGGACGGACAGGTTGAGGCCTGTACTCCCTCGGGTGCCCCCCGACAACCCTTCAGGTTCGGAGGAATAAGGTGACTGCATGGATGACGATATTAATAGGATAGGAAAGGAGACAGTTTTGTAGCCTAGGCTTGTTAGGTTTTGTCCCCGTAGAGGTGGAGGTGGAGAGATTGTTAAAATATCCAAACAATCAATTAGGTAAAAAAAAAATAAGAAGCTATAGGCTTGAAAAATGAAGCCTGTATTTTTACTCGCGAATAAAAATACAGTTGTATGTACGTACTCCACTGTATAATACTGTACCGCGGTACAGTATTATACAGTGAAGTACGTACATACAATTCTCGCAAGAAAATTTAATCTCCTTTAGTATATTTATGCACACAAATGACACAAATGGAGAATATGCATATGGGGTGGTTATCTTAAATGAAAAAAAAAATATGATTTTTTACTGTATGCATATATATATACTATAAGCATGTAAGCAAGAATTAATAATAATAATAAAAAAATATTAAAAAGACGCAAACTGAAATTATGAAATAATACCATATTGCAGTTCTAATTAATTTTCAAAATTCAGTATGATATGATATGCATCTCCTATAGAACTTTGTTAAAATAATATATTTCAAGCAACTTACTGTATGCATACAAGCCTGCAAAATATACAAGAAAAACAGAAACACGCGAGGAAAATAATTTAAAAAAATCTTATATTGTTGATCAACAACAGGTGGAGAAGCCAAATAAAAACACAACTGTTACACCACAGACAAAATAAGGTTTTACCACCTATTAAGAGACCCCCTAAAGCAACTTCGATGGCTTACCAAAACTGCTTTGGCATTTATATTTCTCATCGATTTTGCATTTTGAAATATAGAGGGACTCATATATTGCGGTACAAACCATGTGAGTGTATTATTACAGTGTTAAATTAATGAAACAAAACAAGGTTTTTCGACGCTCTGTCAGTCCGACATTTCTATTCGCCACTAGCTCTACAGATGAAAAACAGTGTTGCAAACCGTATTGTATGAATTGCACTATATTTTCTTCTCTTCGAATGTTATGAAAATGTAATTTCGACAACCAGGATAAGGTATATAATATAAGCTTCGTAATTGCTCACTAAAAAAATATATTGCGCTGTTTATTTTCCATGTATTAATATGCAATACGTGAAGTTTAACGGCATGAGACATGTTTGTATTGTATTCAATATTATTAGATATATTTTTTCATGTTGGTATTTGAAAATTTGTTCCGCTAGGCTTGCACGAGTGTTTGTTCCAAGTTTAGTTAAATTTTTGCTATGTTGGTAGCACTGGTTTATTTTTGGAGATTGAGGTAGGTTGAGGATGCGGTTCACTCTCTTGCACTGCAGCTCACGAGTAAGATGCATTATGTAGTTACTGTTAACGTAAATAACGGGTGCCACCCGCGCTGGGACCCCTGCGGCCGGAAGAAGGTCCTGCGAATGCTGCGATGGTATTTCGCTATCTCCAATCATTTAATGAAAGTAAGTGATATTTTATTTTCAATATTAAAAAATAAAAATTTTATTCGTCGCTGTGTCTCGTACGTGTGTTTTTGTTAATTTCTTTCACGTGACGATTTTCGTTTAGTGAGCGATAGGAAAAAATTATAATTTTTGCACTGAATCATGACGATCATATAATCGCCTTAATTACGTCATCTGAATTATTAGAGTGCATGCCATCGATACCATTATTATGTACGACATTTTAAAATATTAAATATTCCATAGCGTATAATTATTATGTATATAATATAATATATAATGAATATATTATTACATACGAAAGTAATTTATTGGTTACATTTTTTATATGATATGTCTCTTTTTTTTCCATTGTTCCTGGATGTTACAATTGTAATGGATTTTAAGACTGGTTCCATACATACAAGTAATATTCATGCGACTTTAGCTTTTAGGAAAATAAAGTTTATATATTATTATTATCATGTATATTATATATTGTATTCAATTTATAAAACATCAAAATACCAGGTATGCAAGCATCAATTAAAACTTACTTTCATGCATGCCGCATTATTTTTACCTTTTCCTACGACGCTATCACTATTTTATAATTATTATTATGGCGTTTTTACACGGCGCGCCCTCTTTGCATGTATATATGTATATAGTATATACTTTCATGCATTTAATCTTCGAAAAAGCTCGATTTAATTAAGTGATGATTTTTTTTCGATATTAAAAAAGGACATATTATTGTATTATATTGCTGTCACATTTTTCTCCATGCGTGTACACTTGCATGCATGCCGCATTATTTTTACTTTTTCACTATACGACCGAATTAAGACACGATTATGACAACATTACAGCGCGCGCTTTTATATACATGTGAACAGGGGCGGATCCAGCCCGCGGCTCTGGGGGGGGGGGGGCGGTGTCCTATCCTGCAATGTTAAATTTTGGGGCGGGAGGGGGGGGGGGTGACGGGTGGTAATACTTTCAATGTATTTTGCTCCCCCCCCCCCCCCTTGGATCCGCGCCTGCATGTGAAAATATACTTCGAGAAGCTCGATTTAAGTGATACTGTAAGTGATGTTTTTTAATAATATTAATAAAATATTTATATATTATAATTGTCACTTTTTCTTTCCACGTATACGTTACGTTTTGAACAAAATTATATAATAGTCATTGCAATTTTTGCATAAATATATAAACATCGCCGCCTTTGCATCGCATCGTATATATTATATATACATATAATATATAATAGTATAAATTTAGAAACGGTTGTAAATGAAGAACCTACGAGTGCATGCGATGCGATATGAAATTAGTGTGCGCGTATACGTGTGATCGCATAGGTTCTTAATTTTCTTATCATATATATACGCTGCGAAATCATGCGATCCTGTTTGCGGCAGCCCTCATGGTGCGAAGTGACGAATTCCAGCAGGAGGTGCCACACCTCCTCTGCAGCTGCAACTCCGACGACGGTGGTGGCATGTGTGGGGAGACCAAAAGGAGTATCTTTTTTTCATGGGGGAGACCCGCGGGAAAGACGAACTGCATCAGTTTTTCATGTATTTTTTTTTTTAATATGTATCGTGCAATGCTTTCTCATACTATACCACCAGCTAGGTTGCCTTTTGCAGACGATCCGATTTTTTTATGAATATTATGAATAATTAAGTTATTATAATTTCTGCATGTTTTTTTTTCACGTCACGTCACTTTTTTTAAAAAAAAAAATATTTAATTTTATTGCAAGCGAAAATATCTTGTTTTCAAAAGTTCCTTTTGATGTTACTGACTGGATTTTGAGACATTATGCAGCGTGAGTACTCTCTTGCATGTGGAATAATTTGTTCATGCATTTAAATCTCCACAACAAAAAGAAAGAATCTTAGGATGGAAATGATCATGCGATGCATTATTTTAATATATTTAATTTTATTCAATGCAATGCATATAATATATCAAATTTTATAATTATGTAATATTTAGTAATATGCATAAGTTATAAAAATTAATTAAAAAATGTAATATATTTTTGTACGCGAGTGTATAAATAAATAATTATATATTTTTTTTTATTGGTCACTTAATTTACAAATCAACCAAAGTTATATATACACAATATATAACATACAAGCATGAAATGTTTATAATAATATACAACATAATATAACAATAAATTTCACCGTTATTATGAACTGCTTAAACAATCGCCATGCATTTTATTTTTGGAATTTGAATATATTGAGTATTGTTATCACTTTTTATGCAGTAGTGCCAGTAGCTATATAGTGTGTCCATCCACTGTTTATTATGTATGCATACTGACGAGTGTATAATTTAGCAAGTAAAGTTTTTATTTTACGTAGAAGAATAGGTTCTGTTGACGAGCAACTTATTATATAGTGGCGGGTCAACGTTAACACAGGGGTGCTTGGTATGGTAGAGAAAGCATTATAACGTGTGATAATTGATACGTTGAAGCGGTACCGCCTGTTGCTTCTTCCAGCGTGGGCCAGTATATGGGTAAACGCGAACTCTGGAGTTTCTAACTATTGCAGTTGCAGTCATGTGGGGGAACACAGCTGCCATGGACGCTTGTCCTCACTGCTTATACTAACGCTCACTTCAAGTTAAGGGTGCACGTGACCTTCGGGTCAAGGGCTGGTTTTGTGCAGAGTTGCCAGTTGTTATAGTACAACTAGCGGAGAACTATTTGCAGTGTTATAATAGTTCAAGAATTTGTTGTTTAGGCAACTCGCCATACTTTGAAGCTGAACAAGTTGCCTATCCTTGTGGCGTTAATATTTTTCTTTATGTTATTATAATAATATTTATAATTTATAACGAGTAAAATTATTTGATTATTTTTATATATTTGCAATAATAATTTTTTATACATTAATTATATCAAATTCACATTGAAGAGCGTAAATCGCAATTTTTTTTTTTACCTTATACGCCCTTCTATTTTTTTTAAATTTATTTTTTAATTTACATTTCAGAGATGCCGGACCGTATTATTTACACTTTATACAATGTCTTCTTATAGAGCAGCCAGTGATTTATAAATTTTATAATACATATTATTTGAATGGCAGGAAATTTTATTTCGCATCTTTGGGGGAAGGGGGGGGGAGTCACACGTTACAGCATGCAACATCACAGCTTCTTCATGGCCATGAAAGCTTCAAAGGAGACTTTACAGGACTCCGTGCCACCGTGGTGTCCGTGGTTCACAAGCTCACAGCATGGCTTGCGGCTAGCTATAGACCACTGCAGTATGACGCCACAATGTCTGCATGGTGGGTGGGCCATGTGTTTTAACACATGGTTTGCAAAGATAGGGGAAAACGGCAATGTTGTCAATTTTTGGTTTCTCTCTGCCTCATTCACTGTTGTCGTGTTGTTGTCAGTGACAGCTAGTGCACTTGACAACCGCGCTTGTTTACGTGCAGTAGCCATCATCCACAAAAAAAATGTCGTATCTCTATAACTTCTATAAGCATGCTTTTGCCTTTACATGTTGCTGTATTATAATTTTGAGAAAATATTTGAAGAATTTGCGTTCACGTCGCTTTTTAAAATTTTGTAGAAGGTCGATCATTTTTTTATTAATTTTTTATTAATTACAGGAATTCAATTTGATACTTAAATAAATTAAATAATTAATTTAATTTCTGTTTAGGCAACTCGCCTTACTTTGAATCTGAAAAGGTTGCCTAATCTCGTGGTGTTAATATTTCTCTTTGTATTCGGGTTTGTGATTTATAATAATGTTACTATATTATATTATTATAATATTTTTATTATTTATAATGAATAAAATTATTTGATTATTAGCAATAATTATTTATTGTATTAATTATATCAAATTCACATTATAGAGCGTGAATCGCAATCTTTTTACTTCACGCTCCTCTGTTTTTTTCTTTTTTTCTTTTGCATTTTTCAGATCATGCATAAAAATTATATAACATTCGACTTTAAAAAGACGCTTGTCGCCTCAGAGCGTGGCCGTGCCTCGGGACAGGCACCTGGTATGTATCCTTCTTGGGACGCGCGTAGCCGTCCGCTTGGGCCGTGCGAGCGCAGTACGTATGAGCGACCAGGCTCCAAGCGGCTGCGGCGCGAGCACGTCCACATGGACGCAGAATTTGGAGCTGACCAACAAACTGTCCAACAAGCTGTTGCCGTAGCCGATATAATTATGGGAGACTATGGGATAGAAACCATATAAAAAAATAGGAGTTCAAAGTCTCAAAAAAATTCTAGTTTCAATATAAGATCCATGTGAATGCTTTGGAAGAGAATTTTTTATCTTTTTCTAATTATTAATGTATTGTTAAAATTGGTTGATATATTAAAAAAATATGTGTTTTCACTTCTTCAATTTCGGGGTCCCCCCTTCCCTCCCCTTCCACGTTTCGCTTTCCCGGTTTCTTCCGATTATATGAGTAAAATTATTTGATTACTGTATTAGCAATAATTCTTTATTATATTAATTATATCAAATTCACATATTAAAGAGCGTAAATCGCAATCTATTTACTTCCCGCTCTTCTATTTTTTTTTATTTTATTTTGCATTTTTCAGAGATGCCTGGTGATCATGCATAAAAATTATATAACAATCGACTTTAAAAAAACTTTTGTCGCCTCAGAGCATGGCCGTGCCTCGGGACAGGCGCCTGGCCGCTATTTCCACAACATTATTATGTTGCATTATTTTTACGTTTTGACTATAATAATAAGACCGGATTACGACGCGATTACTATTATATATTACAACATTACAGCACGTGCTCTGACATGTAAAAATATATACGCTGAGAAAATAGATTTAAGTGATAAGTGATTTTTTTTCAATATTATTAAAAAAATATATATTAATTTATTAATTATATTTAATCGCTGTCACTTTTACGTATCATTTTGAAAGAGAAATTACAATAGAAGTCATTCACCTTGCCCTGTGTTATTCTTATGGGGCACGGTGATTAACAAGGCTGCAAAGGGAAATTTTCCGAGGCGACGACTGTACACTTTATCAAGTTTTTTTTTTACCTAGAAGACTTCTTTCTGTTCGCGAGCAACTTATAGTGGCGGGTCAACGTGTACACCGGGGGGTGCTTTTGGTATGGTAGAGAAGGCGTTATAAAGTGTGATAATTGATACGTTGCAGGGGTAGAATGAACAGTCTGTTGTTTCTTCCAGCGTAAGTTAGTATATGGGAAAACGCGAACTATGGAGTTCCTTAATAGTGCAGTTGCAGTCACATGGGGGAGCAGAGCTGAGTGGGGATGCATGTAGAGCAGTGTTACAGCATGCAACCATGCAGCTAGCTAGCTAGACCACTGCAGTATGATGGCACAATGTCTGCATGGTGGGCCGACACATGGCCCACGCTCCCCTAACTGATGAAACGCTGACGTCAGTCATGTACGTGTTTTGGACAACTGCAGAGGAGCCGTGACTACAATGCGGCGGCGATCATGCATAAAAATTATATAACATTCGTTTTTAAAAAGACGCGTGTCGCCTCAGAGCGTGGCCGTGCCTCGGGACAGGCGCCTGGCCGCTACTTCCACATAAATATCCTTTTTGGAGCGCGCGCAGCCGCCCGCTTGGGCCGTTCGAGCGAAGTATGAGCGAGAAGGCTCCAAGCGGCGCGGCGAGCACGTTCATGGACTCAGCAGAACTTGGAGCTGACCAACAAGCTGTTGCAGCACCCGATATAATTTATGGCCGGGAAGCTATAATATATAAATGCATGGGATAGAAACCATAAAAAATTGGAGTTCAAAGTTTCAAAAAATTCTAGTTTCAATATATAAGATGCATGTGAATGCTTTGGAAGGGAGTTTTTATCTTTTTTCTAATTATTTATGTATTGTTAAATTTGGTTGATATAAAAAAAATTGTGTCTTCACTTCTTCAGAGGCTGGCTCTGGCTGCCCCCACCAACTGGCCAAATTGGCGCTAGGGTGGGGGAACTTGTGTTCTGGCTGCCTCCGCCAGCTGGCGCTATGGTGGGGGAACATGTGTTCTGGCTGCCTCCGCCAGCTGACGCTAGTGTGCAGGCCATGTGTTCGTAATACCAACTCTTTAGTGAAAAATCAACCAAATAAATCAATTATAAATAATTATTAAAAATAATAAAAATTCAGCTCTCAAAGTGTTCATTTGCATCTTATATATTGATTCTAGAATTTTTTTGAGACTTTGAACTTCAAGGGGGTGGGTCTCTTAAGGTGGTGGATGACCCAAAATAAATATTCAAAGTTTGTGCACAACTTACCTACCAGATTTAAGGTGTCCGTGAGGTGTCTCTTCACAAGTTTTCTCACAAAAATATTCTTTAAACCATTATCTTAAAATCTCACTATATTTAAAGCTTTTTTGGATAAAGAAAACATAATAAATTACATAAAACTTTTGTATTGCACGGTAAGTGCGGAAACTTCTCTGCAGGCGGGCAAGATGGCGATATAATTCTTAGCCAATGAGCAATGAGAAACAAGTCACGTGATTCTGCGATTTCTGCGCATGCGCTTGAACAATGAACAGCGGCGAAGTTTTAAAGTCGATCATAAAATTCATAAATCTTAATCACACAATTAACAGACTATTGGGCACAAAGGGGGATCAATTCTGGTCCAAAACACTGCATTGAAAATTTTACTTATTGAAGATAAAATGAAAATTCATCAAATTAAAAAAATTTCGACCTCACAATCTGTCTATTGGCTATACTTTATATATTTTTTAAGTTTTAATATTTATAATTAATGTCAATTAATTAATTAATAGTTGCATTTTTTTATATATAATATATACGTAAATAATTAAAAATGTCATAAAAGCTATTCAAACTATTTCCATATTGCTCCCAATTTAGAAACATGGCACAAAATGGTACACCCATTTGTTCCCCATTGGGGCACAGTTGCGTAAATGGTATGTCCCTTTCTGCAACTGTGCCCTAATGGGGAACAAATGGGAGTAACAATTCCACTAACTGGGAAGCATAACTGTGCCCAACTGTGCCTTTGAGTCAGGGAAGGCAGCAAAACGAAAAAACGTGCATGGATGTTGGTGGTTTTACGCCACCTAAAATCAGAATTTATCACAAAGCAACTGGCACTAGCTTAATTACACATTACTTAAACGTATTCAGTATTAAAATATAACTTATCTGATCCAAATACGCTTGCTTTTTCATTTTATTATAAAAGAACACTTGATTGTAAACACCGGTACACGGCGTCGAAGAAATTGCTCCGCATCCGGACTATTTTTGTAATTTCACAGCACTGAAATTCATGCGCATGCGCAATTTAAGGACTTAGTGCAATTTCACCGTCCGGCAGTGCATCGTGGAGTTTTCGTGAGATTTTTCCACGCAAATCAATCTAATCGAATTAATAACGTAATAACAGTAAGAAAATATGAAAAAATATCACGGTATTACGTATCAAAGAGCAAAGATCTCTATTTAATCAAATATCTTAAATTTTTAATGTATGGACAATTGGTGGAACTGGTGGCCCAGTGGTCTTTCCACTGGTTTCCCACGAAAAACATAGATTTTCTGCAATAATTTTTTTAAATGTTTTCAATGTAATTTTATTTATGATAAACAAATGTGTAGGGCTTTCCTTAATACACGGAATTCATTTTAAATCAATTACCGTAATTTTTAAACTAGTGGAAAAGGATGGAACATTTGTGGAAAAATCCATGTCCACACTTTTTCCACATTAATCCACACAAAGTCCACTACGAGTTCCACGAGTGTGCTACCAGGGATATGACTGGGTGAGTTTGACTTTTTATGTTTGATGTCTTAATTGTGTCTTATAAGCTCGAATCCACTTTTGGTGCATATATATATATATATATATATATATATATATATATATATATATATATATATATACTCAAGTAAAACAAAAACGTATGCAACTGGTATGCATCACGTATAAATCTGGTATGGAACGGGCTAAAAATGTATGCAATACGGTTGGAACACGTATCAGCACGTATGCACAGCAAAAACGCAAAATCCTCTAGTATGCAACAAGGTTGGATGGACTGGGTTGCAACACACTTGCACATTCTCTAGTATGCAACTAGGTTGGACGACTGGGTTGCAACACACTTGCACACCCTACTCTCGGTTGGAACTCACTTGCACACAAAAATCTCGGTTGGAACTCTCTTGTATTTTTTCTCAACTCCCTTCTAGTTTGCAACTCGTATGCAATGTGTACGTGACCTTAAACTTCCTTCAAAAAACCGTTAAACGTATGGAAACTCGTATGCATCAATTTGAAGATTCATTCCTAGCTGTGTAAAAGATGGCTTGCCATTGGTTTAGAAGTAATGTTAAAAAAATTTCAGCTCTTTTTAAACCAATAGAATTTGTTGTTGCATACCCATTAACTTTAACATTCCAAACACGAAGGCAGCAAGCTGCAAGCAAGCAGCAGAGCAGCCATGGACTCCGAGCAGAGCGGACATATTATAATGCTGTTGCTATAATATAATATTATTATAGCAAGGAATCAGGTAAACATTACAATTAATATAATTTTATAAATATACTCATTTTAACTTTTATGTATATACATAGTTTAATGCATTACAGTACAATTTATAACTGCATGCAAATTCATTTAAATTCAAACTTTAATTTTCTATTTGTCAATTTTACTATTAAAATTGATCATTATAAATATTATTAATAAAAATTACTCTGTAAAATTACATGGATAAATTAAATTTGATCTGATTCTCCATAATTATAAGTACTTACTATATTATACCTTTGAATGATTAATATATATATATAGTAATAATAAAATAGATAATGTAATCAAAGATGTATATTATATGTATTTTAATTATCTTCTCTTATATGTTTTTAGTGGAGGAGCTGGAATGCATGCAGCAGCATCTAGCATATTCGAAAAAATAAAATCATCTGATGACCTGATGCTGCAAATTCCCATCCATGCAGAAAGAACTCTATAGCTGAAGGCAAGGAGGATAGATAGGGAGGACCATCTTACCTGTCCATCAATGCTAATCAGCGATTCAAACCTGTGTTCAACAAAGTTCAAACAATTTGCAGAAACAACCACTCCAAAGAAATTTTTATGAAGCTCGAATTTTTTCTTTGCAAGTGCTGCCATCTGGTGACCACCATGGTGTCCCTGGTCTCGAAATTTACTTGCATCAAGATTGGTCTTACACGAACTTTATTATTTTATGGAATAAATACAAACATTCAGAAGTTATGAGTTACCGCACATTTTTTTTCATATTTTTTACAATCATTTTGTAATCAGTTTGTGTTTGTTGTTATAATAATTCAAAACATATTGCAGTGACATGTGAAATATGGAGACCGCCATTTTGATTTAAACAAAACTTACAAGTCATATACTGAAATCTCTTCTCCCCATTCTAACCTTGGGCATAGCTTGATTGGAAAAGCGCTCGACTTGAAATCTGATATCGCTCAGCGACGTGGGTTCGAATCTCAGTCGGGATGGAGAACTTTTTAATTATTTTTTAATGCTTCGTTTCACTCGGTGATATCATTCAACCATTATTTCATTGTAAAAATTATTTTTAATTAATAACTAATCCACGCATGATAAAGAAAATAATAAAAATAAATTAAAAATTGTTTTTACACTTATAAATTTTCGTTTGAATACTTGAATCTTGAATAGCATTATACCGATAGAAAATATTTATGAAATAATAACTAAAAAAGTAATATCCTTGCAACACATCGGCATCAAACCTGGGTCTCCAGGTAGATTACGTAATAATATAATTCATTAATATTAGGGTGACCAGATATCTTGATGTCCAAAACGGTACATGCCCCCAAGATAGAGGCCTGAAGGGCCAAAACCCCCGCCGGAGGCGCGATTTTTTTGGGTGCCACGCCCCCTTTTTTACTTTTTTTTTTTCTTAATGGATTTTCAAATGAATTATTTTTTTTTATGAAGCCGTTTTTTCCGAAAAAATTTATTTTATTTGTAAATCCATTAAAGAATTTTCGTCATAGATTATACGTAAGTATTTTTTAATTGATACCATAGTTCAGACGAAGTTTGAGTTGAGTAAAACGCTGTTTTCTGTTCCATAATCCATAAGGCTGCATGTTAAAGGGCTCAGGAAAACAAACTTTGGAATTTTTTTGCGATGAAGCTATTTGAGATGAAATTTTTTGGTTTTCATTTCTCAATAAAGCAGGGCAGGTTAAAATATTTTAAGGAAATAAAATAATAAATTATGCAATCGCTCACTCTACTTTAAATAATATAAATAATTGCATTTTTTTATATATACATTTTTCATAGAATTAGAAAAAAAGAGATTTATTATAGTCACCATGCAAGAAAACTGTGCCAGAGTGAGTTGATTTCCTAAAATCAACCTTTTTTCTTGGCCTGGCCACGATTCTATTCATGTTGTAAAGTTATACATGTAAAATAAAAAGAAACAACAGCAATACAAGAAATTTATTATACTCAAAAAGCATACCTTCGAAGGATACTTTCCCAATACAAAAATAAAATTTAATATAATGTCACGAGATAAATTATACAAAAAAAAATGGAGTATAAAGCAAGAAATTAATTTGAATTAATACTTTTAATCGAACTGCAGTTCATTTTGCAAATAGTGTGAACTCTTGTTATAGAGTGAAATAGCTGAATTAATTTATAGCATTCAAATAGGGCTTAATAACAGCTAAAATTACTTGATTGTGTGAATAATATTTGTGGCGTTTTTCCCTCATATTATATTTTCCATTTATTTATTTACGTAATATCCATGCACGATTATTGTGAAAAAAAAAAGAAAGACAACGAAATTTTTGTCTCAGCCTCGTCACAATGCATAAGAATGATTTTTTCAATTTCATATATTATTGGAAATTTCCATCAAGTGAATATCATCAATATTAAAGGAGATGATATTTTTGTGCAAAGTTTTTTACTTATTTTTTATTCAAAATTTAATCGAAAAGTAGTGACTTCATTTCACGTAGTATATGCATACTTGCGCGTATATGCAAAATATATCTATTCCGCAATTTTGGAAGAAATATGCTGTTTTGCGAATTTGCGAATGCGATCGACAAAAAAGGGGCATGGAGTTGCAAAATCATTTACGTCCGTACATTTTCGTAAATATTCAAAACCACATTCCTATGATTTTTTTATTTTTTTAATGATAAAAATTTTAAAAAATGTCCCTTTTATAAATTTTGTCCGAAAGCGGTACATTTAGGCGTCCCGAGAGCCTCTTTGGGGACACCGGGACATGGTACTCTAAAACGGTACTGTACCGGTCAAAACGGTACGTCTGGTCACCCTAATTAATATGCATCTCGTATTATAACTATCAATTCTCATTCACGGGATTACACTACAGTTAATTTGACATTACATCCGGAAGTAGCCGGAAGTATCAAATTTGTGTTTTTCTGTTTGTAATTCAGTTTTGAAACTTTACAAAGTGTTTTGAAGTAGAAATACCGACCTATGTGTGAAATTGTAACACTCTGAAATATGAATAGAATTTATATAAAGACCAGAAACCTTACACTTCCAGCTACTTCCGGATGGAATATAATGTAAATTGGACTATACGTAATATTAGCGGGAATATTGCGGAAGCGGAAGTTTCGTTTCCCGTTTCCGGTCATCTTCGCAATCGCGCCAATCTTCAAAAGACGTGTTGTGTGGGAGGAATTTATTTTATCAATTTATATAATTTATTTAGTAACAAATGAAAGAATAATAGTACTGAAAAATCAGAAATAAATCAAGTAATAGACTTGTAGAACTTAGAGATCATAAAGATCAAAATAAAGGCATAAAATAGCAAATTGTCTGAAAGCCGTATCCTAACGCGGGTTAATTTCGAGACCAGGCATCGATCCGACAACACTGTCTCTCCGTGTACATCTTGCATCACCGTACAAAAACAGCTGATCGAACACAAGCTGGCTTCTGCCACGCCCCCTCTCTTCCCACTCCCTATGTATTCTCCTTGGCTGAAGGCCGGCCGGTCGCCATTATGGCAAAGTTTAGTTGCACGTGGAGAATAAATTGTAGGGGAAACAGGAAGTAGGCGGGAGGGGCGGAAATGGAGGAGGGGGCAGGGGACGCTACTATTGTGCAAACCAGTTGCAATTGAATTGCAAACCAATCCATACGAGTTTACCACGTGGCCAAGGCCCTGTAGTAAAAATGGTTGGAACACGTATGCACGTATGTAAACTGGTATGCACGTATGTAAACTCGTCTGTAACTATTCTGAAATAATGTGACGTCATCTGGTATGGATTTGTTTCAATTCCATACTTCGAACAAACCTTTTTCCATACCAGTTTTTGCCATAGCATTAACATAGGATTTCCATACCAGATTTATACGAGATGCATACCAGTTGCATACGTTTTCGTTTTACTTGAGTATATATATATATATATATATATATATATATGGCACGCTATTTGAATGTCAACTGCTGGAACGTACACTTGTGGGGGGGAGGAGGGAATATATTATTTTTGTTGAAAAAATAAGTTTTACATTATTTATAAAATAATAGAAATATAAAAAAATAAATAAAATAAAAGCTGAAGCTATATAGAGAGAGCTCAATTAAAAGATTTTTTATAAAAGTTTATAATATAATTATTACTATATATTTTTATAAAATACATTTTTTACTCATTTAATTTTTTTAATTTCTCATCACATCTATAGAGGCTTCTCTAGATCAAGGAGGATCATAAAATATGTACTATAAAATAAGAAATAAATATAGCAAAATTAAATGCAAATAAAAATTCAGAGAAATAAATTAATTAATTAATGTTTTTATTGAACACTCTTAAAGTGTACATATTACATATTACATAAACATACAAAACATAAAATCTTATATTATACACACAACATATATGACAAATCAATAAATAATAACTTATACACATATAAATAATATGACATTAAAAATTATTGAGCTAGGAACATAGAAAAAACAAATATTAAAAAACACAATTATATATTATATATTATTACTTGGAAATAATAATAATAATAAATTAACCCGTATAAATCATACATTATTAGCTAAATATGCTAAAGAATATATTCGTTTTGGACAAGACAGGGCATGATATGTTTCACATTTTTGACCACAAAATTTACAAACACAGTTGTCATCGGTTTCATGGTATACAAATTTCGTACAAACACGGTAAATTAAGGTAGAGATAACGTCGAACAGCTGTTCGACGTAATCCCCTTTGATTAACATGTAAACCTTAGCAAATTGACAAAAATTCTGAATTTTTTTTGAGAGGCAGATATTAGTGCCTAAAAGCCATAGCAAAAGTTTCAAAAACATTTAACGAGCCTATTTTTTTAAATTAATTTTTTAGTTTAGCTCTCCATGGAAAAGCCCTATGCTGAAAATTAAAAAAATTAATTAAAAAAAATCGGCTCGTTAAATCGTTTTAAAAAATTTTTCTATGGCTTTTAAGCACTAATTTCTGCCTCTCAAAAAAATTTCAGAATTTTTGTCAATTTGCTAAGGTTTACATGTTAATCAAAGGGCATTACGTCGATCAGCTGTTCGGCGTTATCTCTACCTTAATAAAAAAGCGTAAAAAAAGTTTTTTAAAATTTGGCGCTATTCCGAAGTTTCGATCGTTAAAAAGTTGTCATTTAAAAATGTCCTCTCCATCTGGCGCTATTCCGAAAAATAAGAACACGAGGAAAACGTCGAAGTTTGTCTATCGTAGCAGCCGTAAAAGATTCAACGATCGTAGGTACCAACGTAGTTTAAAGAAGAAAATAAAGTACACGTTTTACGGTCAGCAATCAACCGCATCCGACAGAGAAAGTTTTTCCAGCTCAACCTTGCTAGGCCCACCAGTCTCACCACAGAGAAAAATGGAGAAGAAAGAAGGGGACCCTTCGTCTTGGTTCTGGGAGAACTACAACAACGCTATGGAATGGCAAAACCGTCATTTTGTGGCCTTTTGGAAATCTCGGTGTGCAGCTTTAGAGGCAGAAAACAGTCACTTGTACAATTGCCTGGATGAAGCATTAAAAAAACAAAAATCTGTAAGCAGCAATTCTTCATTTTTTTAAGCTAATTCACTATGGGATAGTTCAGGGGTAGTAGGAGTGATGTGGGGAAGTATGCATATTCTTTCCTAAATAGCACGGTAAGGGGGCAACTTGTTGCCGTCCGTGGTGGTGGGGGCGAAGAGTTATGAAAAGTTTAGTTAGAGAGAAATACGCTGAGTACTGTATGTACTGTATGATACATTGCGTGCCACCGTGGTATAGCCACATTTGCCGCAAATCGTTATAATCCAATCTGGGACTATTTGCATACAATGGGGCAACCGATTCACAGAGAGGTAAAGAGTTAGCATTTTAGGGGAAAATGATATATGCATTCTATAGGCCTGTTCGTAAACCCTGCTCGGTGTACTCTGAGCAAGTTTATGAACAAAAATCGTGACGTCATTTGCACTGCACTCCCTACACCACCCTCTGAGCTGGTGTAAGAAAGTGGTGTAAAAGTGTACACCGAGCAGGGTTTACGAACAGACCTAATATTACTACATATAGATTAACATTACCTGCCGCTTTAGCTGCCAAAACACTATGCCTTAAATTGTCAGACCTTTGCCAGATCTTTGACGTCCCCACATCGATTGGCTGCCAGCTGCTTGAGCACGAGGCTCATTTGGCGGACTTTCCTAAACTTGTCTAATTTTCTAACTTTTTTTTTTATCATACCTGCATGTTGTTGGTAAACTGGTTGCTTTACATATAAACTGCAAATCAACTTGAGTCACTGGTAAAGAGCACACAGAATTTGGTGCTCATAAACATAAATGTTAAGAGTGTTTTGTTCACTTGCTTCAATACTGGTAGCATTTTACCTGTGCTTGTTCTACGGTGCCCCCCCCCCCCCCCCCCTCTCCTTTCTATGGATCGCGCCTGCTTGTTCTCTCTATGGTGCAGTTTGTTAAGCATAATTTTATTTTTGTACAGCAACCAGTAGCAAGTGGTGATGACTTCCATGCTGCCAAGCGAATGGGAGAGAAGGCCCAAAGTAGTATGCTGATGCCTGACTTGCCAACACCCAGCAAGCAACAGGACCAGCAAGACATGGCTGGATCAATGGAGGACAACACTGGGGAAGAAATGGTGGAGGAAGAGGAGGAAGAGTTTGTGTTTGAGGTCAACGACGAGATGCTTGCCTTCTTTGAAACTTCTGCCAAACACAAAATAGAACTCAGTGAGTTTGAAACTATTTCCAGCCCTTTCTAATTTTTAATTTTTACAGCAAGTGGAGCCTACATTTTTTCTTCTTTTTTTACAGTATTTTTGTTATTATTATTATTATTATTATTATTATTATTATTTTTTTTTTCTTTTTTAAGAAAATAAATTTTCATTCAAAATCACAAAACCTCTTAATCACCTTATATAATAATGCGGTGGTACAGTAGAATGTGTAGAAGATATTTGCTAGTGGATTACTTCTTTAATATTAATATTATAAACTACTGAAAAGAAATTTAAACTTTCGATAGAGAAAAGTTTCCCAGCTTTAAATACTTGAAGCATCTATCAGGGTCGGACTGGGCTTAAAGGGCCTACTGAGCAAACAGCAGTACGGGCCCATATCAAGGGCCTACTTGACCCTGTGTGGGCCTACTTTTAATGTTGTAGGGGTCTCCCAGCCAAGGGGACCTACTGAGCGATCGCTCACCAACTCTTATGGCCAGTCCGAGCCTGGCATCTATGCTCATAGTTAACTTAATAAAATTAATCACTACAGATTACAGATAAAAAAAAAAAAAAAAAAAAAAAAAAAAAAAAGGATTGAAAAACAAACAGTGTGCAATATTCTTTTCTAATTCCATTCTAGCTATTATTTTGTTATATATTTAATCAAAATGTAGAATTAGATTAATTCAAGAATTGATTCATTTTTAGTTAATAGTTAATAGCTTTAGTACATAACTGTAAAATTAAGTTATGTATGAACAGAGTTACTTGTCAAATGACAGAATAACATTTTTATGATAATCTGTGGTCAGATGACTATGGTCAAGTATATATTATTATATGTATTAACTTTTTTAAAGAATTTCCACCAATTGTGTTACAGAAAAGCAGAGGGATGCTGAACAGAAAGAGGAAGAAGAAGCCATCATCGAGAGCAAAGGTAATTATCAGTTACTTATGTGAGTGCATTTTAGGAAAGATTAATTGAAGTTTTTTACAAAGGGGTGTTTATCCATGGGTAATTGAGTGAAATTATTACAGTACTGTATAATTTTATTATATTATAGAAGATTACAATGCAAACTGTACTGTATCACCTTATCAGTGTACATAGAACTCAACGGTACTCAACTCTTCTCACCACAAAGCGAAATAGTTTCAGCATAATTTATTTAAAATTTGTTTATTTAATATTATTACTTAAAATAATGTTTACAGTACATACAGTAATTTACATATTTTTTTTTAATTCTGAAATTAAGTGCTGCTGTTTCAATGCCACCTATTTTTTTTTCTATACTCTGTACTGGCTGGCAAGGGTTATTATTATATTTTTTAACAGATGAGTTTTTAAAGTTAAACTTGTGAAGAAGAAGAGTTCACAGAGGTGCTTCTGGAATTCACCAGTATGCTTGGGTTTCAGCTCGTCAGCAGCTGCAGTTCCCCAAGCTGACGATGCAGCAACGTCGCGACGAGATGGCACGCCTCTATGGACCAGCGTCTTCCATGATTCTCAGCATGGAGACGGCCATGCAACTCAGCTTTGACCACTTCAGTGATCGGCACCACCCCAAGCCTTGGCCTAACATCCCCCTCAACCTTTAACAAGCAGCTACATCGTTCCCTCACAAGACTGGCGTAAACATATAAGTGTGTCCTAAGATATATTTTAGAGTCAAATATCTCAACTTTGTACTATAAAAAAAAGGATATCTTTTTGTATTTCATTAATCATTTTAAGTGTTTAAAGTATTTTCAAAATTCTTAAGCATAAGCATAAGTATGCTTATATAGTAGATAAAAAAAAAAAAAAATGAAGAACATTTTGATTGCAATTAAATGAAGCTTATAGTATGTACATGTATGTACAGTAATTGAAATCAAAATAGTTTCAGTTAATAATTTAATTAAATATAAATATAATTTAAAATAATCTAATACTGAAAATTTTAATATTATAAAACAGCACTTTAGAAAAAAAGCAAGAAAGTCTGCATAAATGGTTGCAAATGTATAAAGGAGATCATATTTTTAATTATTTAATGAAGTCCTATTATTTAAGTTATTAAGATTGATTACAACAAGAATTGAAAAATAGACTCATCACAAAATGTGGCTGTTGTTTTTGTGCTAAAATACATTTAATTAAAGCTAAAATGCCAATGTTCTAGTTTTTGTGAATAAAGAAAATATTTTTAAGATTAATTTTCATGAAATCTACTGTATCAATTAATCATTTATCTCCTCAATAGAGGCTTCAAGTCAGCTGATTTTTCGGTGATCCCACCCGCTATACCAAATCTATGTAAAAAAAAAACGTGAATTCGTTTTTTCACCAAGAATAAGATTTTTCAGGGATAATTCCTTTACGGAACTTTGGTCCAAACTGAAAAATAAAGTAGATAATTAAAGATTTAGATTTTTTACTTGATTTATAACCGAGAAAAGTTAAAAAAACACTTCGCTTCATTTTCAAGTGCAAGATGGACCTTAGCGACAAACAGTTGCGCAGCGAAAGCGCATCACTTGAAGCCTCCATCCATACACAAGTTCAGATTATACACATCACAGATTATTGAAATTTTATGCAAGTGTTACTTGCATGCAGTGTCAATCTACGGTAAATAATAATTATATGATGTGCTTTGGATAATCAAAAAAGTATAATAATATAATTTTCTAGACTATGTTTTAATGAGCTTACAGGGTGTGTAATTTTTTTACTGGCTCAATTAATCGAAAGAGGGGGTAAAAAAATACCCCTTAGATTTTTTTTTTTGCGTTTTTTTTTTAGCACTGCATCATACCTAAAATGGAAATTAAAAATGTCACATGACCCGGAGGCTCCGTCCGACACTCCTATGACGTCATTACATTCTTTGGGTCAACTATATATACAGTATAATGCTTCCAAACAATCACGTTGCTGTATGGAAATTAACAATTAAATTAT
Organism: Siphlonurus alternatus; assembly: GCA_949825025.1. Lineage (NCBI taxonomy): Eukaryota > Metazoa > Arthropoda > Insecta > Ephemeroptera > Siphlonuridae > Siphlonurus > Siphlonurus alternatus. The sequence goes on along the minus strand of OX463782.1, from coordinate 15,646,916 downwards.
AATTATTTTTAATAAAACAAGCAACAACGTACAGTGCAATGATTTTTTTACAAGTGGTATATAGTTGAACCAAAGAATGTAATGACGTCATAGGCGTTGCGGACAGAGCCTCCAGGCCACGTGACCTCTTTCAATTTCTATTTTAGGTATGATGCAGTGTTAAAAAAAAATGCAAAAAATTCAAAAGGATATTTTTTAACCTCTTTTTTTTCGATTGCATGAGCTAGTAAAAAAATGACATCCCCCATTCTCCTAAGATCGAGTAAAAAAAATATTACAGTAGGAGATGGGGGGGGGGGGAGATAGCCTCATGAAAAGACGAAGAACCATCTCTCCAATTTTTTTAAGGGTAAGGTAACGCCACCAATGTTAAAAAAAATCCCTCTCACAAAAATTCTGAAAAAAAATTTAAAATGTTCTCCTCTACACCCCCTATCAATAGCTAAAATATCAGGTATACAAATACGATCTAGTTTTTGAGTTATGAATTTTTAAAGTTGACCAATTTAACATGGGAGTATCATTTCTCCATGTTAAAGTAGTCAACTTTAAAAATTTATAACTCAAAAACTAGATCGTATTTGTATACCTGATATTTTAGGTACTGATAGGGGGTATAGAGGAGAACATTTTGAATTTTTTTCAGAATTTTTGTGAGAGGGATTTTTTTTAACATTGGTGGCGTTACCTTACCCTTAACTGGAAAACTTACTCCAAAACTAAAAATAAATTGCAGTTTAGCTATATATGTATATAAATCATATCATTCATATTATATATAACAAGTTGCAATATAATTATACCGTATTAATACAGCTAGAGTTTAATTAAATAATATATTATTTAATTTAAAGAATTTATATAATGAAATGAAAGGTATGAAACGCACAGCTCTCGTTTAAATTTTTTAAAACTATTTGATATTTAAATACCTTAATTATAAGTGATTTTAATTCTCAGTATACGTTCATATAATAAAGAATACCGTGGTACGTATCTAATTTATTTTCAAATTTATTTGATCCATATAATATCATAATAATTAATTGTTCAAACTTACGAAACGTATAATTTAGTGACACTTAAATTACCTAGATGGCGCTAGCGTATCCTTTTTAAATAGAAACCTTGTTTTAAATTTTATTTCAATCATGTTTTTAAAATTTCCTCGTCTCCCCGCGATCGATAAAATTTCATTTTATAAAATTCGATGATAATATATAAATAATATAATTATAATATTTTTAAATGTATTAATATATATATATATATATATATATATATATATGAATGTTAGTTTAATGTTTGTTTTAATTGTTTTTAATATTTCTAAGTGCATTGTATTATATTGTATGTTTAATTTTTAAGTTATATTTATAAGTTTTTTGTCTCTATGTTGTATTATGTACAGCCACAAGAGAAATAAATAAATAAATAAATAAATAAATAAATAAATAAATAAATAAATAAATAAATAAATAAATAAATATAATTATATATATATGCAATGATAGCTAGCATATGATAGAGTACTATATTATATTATTTATATATATTTATGTCAGTATTATCATAATATATATAATATAGATTAGATGATAGAATAATGACATTATATATTAATTATATTATTATTATAATATTATAATATATATATATATATATATATATATATATATATATAGTGTACACGATTACCAAAATAAAAAAAATGGTGCATATTATCCCATGCATGCATGCAGCGCGCATGATGCCAGCTTTGAGCAGCGCGCGCGCGTCGCAACAAAGATAATTTCTTCTTATATAAATTGTACTTTATATAGCATGAATAAATCGTATAATGATCATTATATAACATTTGTATAAAAACTTTAAAGATCATATATACATGAATCTCAGTTGATTGAGATTTTGGAATCGGACCGGCCCCTAGCTTGAATGCAACAAAATACTTGCAGGGGACTTTGAACTTATAATTTGCCGCATCAATAGGTGCAATGGCATATATTATATACAAATTTTTAAGTGGATCCGTCTGATATATCATACAGTTTTGAGAAAATTGTGAGGTAGGATCGAATTTTAAGTTTAACACGGGGCCTTATATATCATAGACGGAAACCGGAAATGGAGCTGCAATATATATGCTACAAAAATGTTGTGAGAAAGCAGCCGCCCAGCCGGCCCTTGAATTTGGCCAAACCATAGGCAATTAATTAAATTTCAGAACATTTCCGAATTTTTAATTTAATTCCATGCATCTGACAGAAATTTCCAGTGACGCTGAAGTTTATGTTTATAATGAGATTATAATAATCGTTATACTGATAATGTATAAGTTGTACATTATATGATATACAATAATATATATTATTTCACACGTATTTTTTCATTATTTTTGTCGCATTTATGCATGTCATATGGCCGATGCATATTTGGCCATATATGCAGTTTATAACTTGTAATTAAAACGTTATATACAGTAAAACAAATTTAAGTTTACGCCTGACATGGCTAGACTATACGTCTAGACCGACTGGCGCCCCCTATCTTAGCCATGTTATGACTTCCAAGATGGCCGTCACGCGTAATCAAATCCACACGTAAACTAAGATCTGTTATACTGTAGCTTTATTTGAAATTAATTTAAAAAATAGTATATGTTATATAAATATAATATGATGTATTACATGTAATTATGATATTATAAATACATATTTCACGAAATTATGCATAGTATATATTATATATTGCATAAATACGTAAATTTCTATCATATTGATTATTATAAATACCTCGCATAAATTATAATGCACTAAATAATTATTATTTTATATATAAAGTTTAAGTGGATCAATATTATAAAGTTCACAGAATCATTTATTTCAACCTTAAATTAAAATAAATTTCCATAATAATTATTTTTAATTTTTAAGACATATTGTGTTAATTTGGAAAAAAATAAAAAAATGTTAAGTATAAAATTGCGCCTCATGAAAATATAAACCTGGAGTGGACCATAATATATTATTTATATATTATCTATATGGTTATTTATAAGGTTTTAAAAACTTGTATTTGATATTCTGACTTGTTTTTCCCCCTTCAAGTAATAGAAATAATATCGTTATTTATATGCGCACATTTCGCCGCCTTGGAATTATGATTGGTATGGGCAGGATTAAGCCTGGGGCCCACAGCCATATTCATGTCATTGTGAGTTAGTAAAAAATAAAAATAAAATCATATGAGAACATACACAGCCCTATAATCACCGGAAATTCGTACATTAGAATATTTTTTAAACATTAATCTGTATGAACTAAAATGATAATTCTAAAAATCAATGATACCTTACAGAGTATAAAGGTATATACCTGGGGCCAAATGCGTGATGATGATTTGTACACTGAAACAAACATTAATACACTTTGCATGAAAGTGAGATGGTGGAAAAAATTGAACTGGAATATTTCTGATGTCCATAATTTTAAGTATTTTAAGTAACGTATAATATTAAGAGTATTTTTTGGTAGATTCAAACTTTACTTGAGGTACGTATTACACGTCTTGTACAAAAAAAAAAGTTTTTTATTGCATACGTATACGAAAACTTTGAGACAAGAAACATTATTGAAGGTATTCAATGAGTATAAGCACGTCGTCAGCACGTGCATCGTCATAAATGATGTCAAATTTTATTATTGCATATGTAACATAATTATGTTACCCTATTAGCACTAGGGATATTCATTAACTTATTTGTAGAAAATTATAGCTTTATAGCTGATTTTTCATCAATTTGAATCTGCTGTATTTTGATAATAATTATAGTATTTTTTTTTGATAATGACATTAAAATACAGCAGATTCAAATTGATGAAAAATCAGCTTGTATTTGTAAATTTGTATAACACATAACATATATTAATAGACGCACACACTGTTTGAATGTATATATTATATTTATCATTTTTTTTTTAATTCAATAATTATTTTCACATTTTAGGAATGAATTTTTAAAACTATATTCTCAGTTTGTATTCAATAATGCCTCTCCCATATAAGTCGAAATTTTTGTGAAACAATTATGTAAATGACATCTTTATGAAGCACGCATGGCATAAATATTATTTGGTGGAACAGACAAAACAGGGTAACTCTATTTTTCAGTCACCTGGAAAAATTACGTTAATCGCTGATAAAGATAATGATAATAAATGTATTCTCTTATAGGCGTGAAGGTAAAAATATTCAGGTGACTGATGAATCCAGCCACACTGTCCAGAAAATCACTGATATAGTTTATTATTATTATTATTTATAATATGACAACTTTTCATCAAATCTTATGTACAGTACAATGTATTATTATATATAATATTATATTTATAATAAAATTAAAAATTATCACTTTTAATCTTAAACAATAAAAAACATGATAGTATTTAAATTTTACAATATATATTACAGTAAATTGAAATAAAAAAAGACTGCATTTTAAAATTTAAATAAAAAAAAAAAAAATCATGATTCATCAATGGTAAATAAACTTCATGGTGGTCTCAAATTTGTGTGATTCGATTATCATTATGTCTGTGTCCATGAAAAGAGCTCGGATCAACGCGTGTTGGTTTTTGTGTTGCGTTTTGCTTTGATATAATATTCTCGGCTGTGACTCTCCTCACTAGCTGCTTTGTCATCCGTCATCCTTTTTACCTACTGGTAGTGGTGCTAACGACTGTTGGCTGAGAAGTGTTGTAGTCTACAGAGTAACAAGCAGCCTCCATCCATCAAACAAATCGTCGCTGATGCACTCACTTTTCATAAAAGTTATAACAATTGATTTTATATAGATTTATAAAAAGAAGCACATGATTATAGAAAATCTTAATATTTTACTTTTTTTTTATTATTTAACAAAAAGCTTTTTCATTGATTATTTAGTAAATTAGAATCTTTTTGTATAAAAAATGATAACATTTAATGTAATTTCATTAAATTGCCTCGGAATCAAATAAAAGTTACTTGTATTATACAATTAAAAAAAAAAAATAACAGTATTATCAATGCAATTTTAAGGCTTCTCTTCTAAATTTCATGCAGTTTTTCCAACTTAAATTTTGAGGCTATGATTTTCGTATTAAAAGTATTTGATTGCAACATAGAGCAGCCAAGCTTTATAAGTTATACGGTTTCATTTTAAGAATATTAAATTTTTAAACTCATCGAAGATGTTTTATGTAATTTAAACAAACAATTATAATATAATATTAATGCAGAAATGGGCTCTGTATGTTTGCTTAATTATTTGTCTATAGCTATAATATAGTGTTCACAAAAATCGCTACGATTTGGAAGGCAAATTAAAAAGCATGATGCTTGATGAGGACATAGACTTATCATATATCAAATTAAAACTGCAATTTTTAGATTTTTAAAAATGAAAATTAAAAAGAGTTGCTGGGTCTTGTCTTCTTTTGAAACGATAATGGAGCAAAAATGGACCGTTTTTGAGCTCCAGGATCCGCTGCAGAATAAGCAGTTACCTGCATGAAAGAAATTGTTTTTATTGCAACATTCGATTGATTACAAGTTTTGTTTACAGATCCAAGCAACTTTTTTTTAATAATAATTTTTAAAAATTTCAGCTTTAATTTGATGTATGACAAGTCTATATCTTCATAAAACCATCATGCTTTAATTTGCCTGCTAAATCGTAGCGATTTTTGTAATAATTTTGCGTATTATTCTATTTTTAAAATTTTAATAAAATAATGAATATTATATACATCAGTCTGATATAATATACAGTATATTGAAATGAAATAATAATATTTAAATTAATTATATAGCATAATATTAAAAATTATAAATTTGCTTACTAAAAATAATAATATTTCAAATATATTTTATAATCGAAGTGTCCAAAAAAGCAAATGAAACATAATTAAGATATTGTCAGTGGTATATTATAGTTTCATTTTGCTTACATATAAGAAGCTTGTATATATAATGTATATTATTGTATTTCATTTAATGAATCTTGATTCAATATAACAAAAAGTAAAAACAAAAAAAAAGTAATATCTATTTAATTTGTGTACAGAATATAATCTTTATTACTTTTATATCATCATGTGTATTTATTATAGTCCTATAGAACAGTAATTATCACATTGACACAAAAACAAATGCAATGGAACAAGATTATAATGATGGTATTATAAAATTATTTTATTACAATAATGAGTCAATATGTAAAAAAATTAGAAATAATATATTTTTTTCCCCTTGTGTTTGATCGTAGCAGAATTATGAACACACACACACATATTTTTTTTCATATATTGCACATCTGTCGACCTATGTTATATATATTTATATACGAGTGTAGATTTTTCTTTCTGCTGCCATTATATCTGACGGCCATTCTGTATATTATTTCTTATCCTTACTCACAAGCTCTACACGGTCTGACTTTCCAGGTATCAATTATACAACGATTAGTCCATCTTTACTATCTGGACTCTCCGTTCGCGGCGCTAGTGTGATGGTCATGGCCTCCAGCTTATAGGTAACACGTCCTCAGGCATTTTGGTGCTCACTGTAAAACCACGCCTCCTCCTCCTCCACTACATTCATTGTCCCCAGAATTAGATCAGAAATAACACATCCACAACTAGTACTTACTATATATATATATATATATATATATATATATATATATATATATATATATATATATATATATATATATATATAATATATATATATATATATATATATATATATATCTATATATAATGTTATTTTTTCATTATAATTGATGCATGTTGTTACCTATTGTACGTGATTAAACTACAATCTATCTCTTTCTTAATAAATGTTTTTTTTATTATTATTATATAGTAGTATGTGTCTTGTAATTTTATTTATTATTATTGATGCTTCTCTCTTTTTTTGTAATTATAAAATAAATATTTAATAACAAGATATGATTGTAAAAATTACATAATATATATTTTTAAATTATATTAAATTCATTATTCATATAAAATGTTTTGAAGTATTCTTTATATTTTTATTATTATTATAATTTAAATTGATTTTTCATGTAAATTGTATTTTATAGTTTCCGCTATTACTTCTGTGAGCTGCTGCTGCTCACATATAACTCTACATTGTAAATTTTATTACGCACGGTACTAAAATGAGACTTTGCAGATTATGATGCTGTGAACACTTCATCTTTGCCCCTTGTTTTTGTTTTGTTCTTAAATAATTTGGAAGTATGTCTTTATTTTTTTTATGTGTAATCGATATGTCTGCAAGAACATGCAATAAAAAATAACATGCATTTATAATTTTATATGTTTCGTTTATATCCTTTACTTTTTTTAAATACATCTGATAGCAAGCTTTCATATTTTTATATTTATAACTTATAATTAACAAATCTTTAAGTTACATTTATGTAAAGTAAGAGTTTTAGTATAATAACTTTATATAAAAAACAATATATATTATATAATATATATATAATGTCACTTTTATTCTGATATGGTATGTTTTAGTATATTAGGGTAGACGAAGGAACTCAAGGAAGAAATAGTAAAAATTAGGACTTGCTGAATTACTAAAACACAAATAAAAATAAAAAAAAAAAAATCATCGTAGCCTAATCTTAAACTGTAAAATTAGCTTAAAAATAAAATTTTTATAAATATTTTCAATATCAATAATACAGAACAAACTTGAGAATTACATAAATGACTGGATTGAATGAATCAATACAAGTATGTAATAATGTTATTGACATGAAATTAGTTTAGAATGAATAATGGATGAGGTAAAGTAAATAACTTTTTAAATCTAAAACTCTTAAAGATTTAATTTTTTATATATAATAAGTTTAATTTTTATTTAATGATTGTTCAGTATGCTCTATCATTTAATAATACTTTTTTTTAAAATTTTACTTTGTATCTCAATGCCATGGAACGTGATAACACCTTGTATTATTATCTCATGGTATTCCCAACAGTGAAAATATTGACTATAATAAGATCTTACAGACCATTACACAACTTTTGATTACTATAACATAAAACTTTTGTTCGTTCAATTAAATCATTTCGTATTAGTACTTCAATTTTAATTTATAATAGAAAATATATATAGATGAAAAATATACACTTAAAAAATATTTTAACAAAAGGAAAATTACTTGTTGTACTCCAAATATACAAGTATATTATTAAATCTTAATTTACTTTTATTACAAGTAATAATAAGAACAACAACAATTTTAAAATAATTATATTTTACGTCTATAACTCCAATTACAATTTTTTTCTTTTTGTTATTAATTTTTGTCTAATTTTAGTTCACATATAGATATAAAATTTACTTTAGATAATAAAAAAGATAATAATAAAAAAAATAGCAGTAGCAAAGAATTTGAGAAAATAGCATCCAAATTATATAGAGCCGCGACTGGTTGTATGTACGAACGGCGGGACCAGCTAGCTGCTGCGGCCGCCTCCTGAGGCCCGTGGCCCTCCCGTTCGGCCTCCTCCTTCGTGATTATTAGGACCGGGGGAACAGCAGCAGCAAACCCAGTGTAGATTAAACCTCTACCGCCACTTGTGCAGACAACTCAAAAAGTTGATGTTTCAAAAAAATGTATAAATTTTATATGGACTGATCGAGAAAATTATGAAAAATGTAATAAAATGCTACATGGTTAAAATTTTATTTAATTTGTTGTCTATATATTGAATTGTAATAATTATTTTGTTATAGGAGTTTTAAATATTTATAATTATGGATTAATATATTTTAATGCATTTTGAAATTTCAAAATTTGCTATTTAAAAGGGAGTTTTATATATTATATTTTTACAGACTGCCCTGATTTTTACTATAACCATGTGCAAGAAAATAAAAATAGTTAAAGTACAGGTAATTAAAATTAATTAGACACGACCTTTGTTATATTATTATATATGCAATTAAATTTTCAATCACTAATTAAGAAGTTCTTAGAAAAATATTAATAACAAAATTGTACTATAATATATTGTAAAACTACAATATTATACTTGGTTGTATATATAAATTTCAAATGTTTTATTTTGACTATTTATAAATTAGACAGTAATGAGTCAAGGTATATTAAGAAACAAATCTAGTAAATGAGTTTGTATTAAAATATTCCAAGGCACGATGCAAGTACACATTAGAGTCATGAATGTATTGCAATTTATGTATAAAAGTCACAAAAGAGCATCCATCCTGTTTTATATTGAGTACAAACAAAAGAAGATACAGAAAATATGCCGTTTTCACAACCCACGCCTGCAGTACACATGCATATATAGAGAACAAGCTGAAAGTACTTAATAGCTGCTGCCATGCTTGCATTGTATGCACATTTACGATCTGTTTCATAGCAAGTAAAATTTGTCATTGTCTATCTAATTTATTTACAATCTTTTTACTTTAAAAAAAAGTTTTTGCTTAAGAACAATACTTGAAATTAAATTAATCTTTATCATATTATAAACATATTATAAAATTAATGATATATTATAACCAATTGTTTTATTATTTAATAACTTTTTTGAGTGATTGTATAAAGACAAAGTTATGTCTGGCTAAGTGTCATATTAATGTAAACACGACACGCTAGTATGAGGTTATATTATTGTTTGATACTTCAGCTTGTGGTGCGATCGCTTGCTTGCTTGCCTCGTTTACACGTCGTATGTGCATTGCCAAGTCTTACCGTCGTCTACAGTACTTTACACTTGCTCGTGTCCCAAGCATATAAACAATGTTACTTAGAGAGAGAGGACCCTTCACTCTCTCTTTCATATTTATGCAATCTTAAGTTGTTCATCTTACTTACTGTGATATATACAATAAGATATTTCGTTTCATGTTTCTATTAATATGTTTCTACTTTATAATATGATCTTCTATAGTTTTGATTGATTAAAAAAAAAAAAAAATGATAATTTAAAAAATATCCGAAAAGACTGATGTATTTTTTTTTCATGCATCATCTAATTATTAAATAAAAAAAAAGTTATACAGTCCTCCGATTGATTGATTGGTTGGTATTTTGGGTCAATTGACACATTTTGGTCATGTATGCCCCCGTCTTAATGAGCTAATTTTAAATGTAATTAATTAGTCTAGCTGGTAGTAATAGTAAAGCATAAACTTATATTATAAAAATTGCAATGTATGTAATTTTGCTGGTTTTCAAGAAATGTTTCATATTCTATAAAAGAAAAATAGAACATGACAAGTAATTTCTTGTACGAGGAGGCAAACTTAAAAGCAAAATTGCAGAATGCATGCATAAAATATGGATCCTATTTTTCAATACTTCAAATTGTCTGCATGAAGTTCTCAAACGGAAATAAAGTATTTTTATTTTTTTTAATGGTCACAATTAGGCACCTCTTTGAGACCATTTTTTTAGCGTGCTTAAAAATAAAAGTAAGCTTAAAAAATACATGTAAAATAATTTATATTTAATTTGGCACTTATGTAGGATGAAGATGCATATTATTTACATAACCTGTGTCTAATAAATTTAAAAGTAAATTAATTTTAAAATACCTAGATGAACATCATATTGTAGAAATTTTTAAAATAATTATAATCAATAAATGTTGTTATGTTGGAGACTTATTTCATCGTTTAAAATATAAACAATAATTTTTTATTTTGTCTAGACGACTCTGCATCACCACTTCATCATTTGTGTTGCAACATTACTAAATAATCTCTCCGAGTAAAAATTTCTTAGAAACCTGAGCTTAATAATAAATAAAGAAAAGGTGATGTGGTAAGAAAATGACTAATTTAAAGTTTTGATGCATTTCTCTGCATTTCGCAGGTCGTAAACTATGAGCGTGCATAATCTCTCTCTCTCTCTCTCTCTCTCTCTCTCTCTCTCTCTCTCTCTCTCTCTCTCGTTTTACCTGTACTTGGTGCAAACCGCGACATGAGAAAATGGTAAGAGAGAGAGAGAGAGAGAGAGAGAGAGAGAGAGAGAGAGAGAGAGAGAGAGAGAGAGAGAGAGAGAGAGAGAGCGAAGATGATGCAGTGATGATTGCGCGCAATGTTTTCTCATACACAAGAGCAAGTGGAAACTACTTTAACTTGGACGTTAATTTCAATTTCAAGATGCATTTTATATAAATATAAAGAAGCAGAATATACTTCTTCATGTGTGGAGGTCATACTTTACACATATTCGAGACGTAGCATGAAGCGTGAGCGGAATAACATTGGTTCTTTTTCTGAAAGCCGCTGGTATGTACCTCGTCGTCGGCTTATCCGAACGGAGCCATCTTTGCGCTCCTCGCACCCCCGCTGTGACCGCTATATAGGACCAAGGTAGAGCAGCTAGCAAGGAATACGAACCTGAAACTCAAAGAAATGGGGGAAAATAGAAAGGATTGTTGATACAGAAGCTATAATTTACAACGAGGTGGAACATCACAGTTTCTTCCTGATTCTTTAGAAGCAATAACAATTATAGTTAATATTGCAATAAATCATGTATTTCTAACTATATAGATTTCTAGATGCATTATGTTGCAACATTTAATTCATATCTTCAACTTTTCTATCATGTAGTTATTTATGTTATGAATGTAGAGAAAATGTTGATAGGATGTTGCGTAAATGCATTGTTGGCTAAAATTGGTAAAATAAATAGCGCATGATAGGTCAAAGGCTGAAGGTTATATTATACAGTTTTTAAAATAAATTAGGAAACTATATATTGTTTTCGTATTTGTTATCGAATAACTACTGCAGTATGCTATAAATTTGTATCTCATAATAAAGCAATAATTTTATTCTTTAAATCATTGTTCAAATTTAAAAATATATAATTCACCCTCAAGTATATAATATAGTTAAATTCATAATTATATTTCTTAATATGATGTAGAGCAATACGCTGATGATACCAATGCCAGGATATCAGCAAAATCAGTGAAAGAATTAGAGAGAAAAGCAAATAACACTGTACAACAAGTTGAAAATTGGTGTAAAGATAATCGTTTACTGTTAAATGTAGACAAAACTACTTTTCTCAGATTCCATCTGCCTACTAATACCGAAAATGTAAATATAAATATTGAATTAGATGGCAAACCAGTTAAAGAAGCCACAGATACGAAATTTCTTGGGCTTCACATTAATAATACATTAAACTGGGATATTCAATTAAATGAACTGTCAAAAAAAGTTAATCGTGGAAATTTTTTACTTTATTCATTGAAAGGATTAGTTTCAAATGATATTCTACTCTCAGTTTATTATGCTACTGTATATTCTCATGTAAGCTACTCTGTTATAATCTGGGGAAGTGATAATGCGGTATTAACCCGTTTATTCATATTACAAAAAAGATCAGTTAAAACAATAAAAGGTTTTAAAAAGATGGATTCCTGCAGAAGTCATTTTTATGATTTGAAATTGTTAACTCTACCCTGTATTTACATATTAAATTGTGCAATGTACAAAAGATTACACCCAGAGTCATACGCTCTAGTTTCCGACATCTCTCCCTACGATACTAGAAATAAATCAAAAGTTATAATAAAAAAACATCATTCAGCCTTTTATAAAAACAATCCATACTACCAAACTCACAAAATATATGACTTTTTACCTGAGTCATTAAAAAATGAAATAAGTGAGAATGTGTTCAAAAACAAATTAAAAACTATATTAATCAAAAAAGAATATTACAAAATTAAAGATTTTTATGATGAAAACTCAAAAATAACCGATGAGGACGTCGCAAACTGGAACGTTGCTCTTACCGATCAACAAAAACAAAAAATGTTATCTTTATCAATGGCTCAAAATTAAAAACAGTAAATTTGTTTATTTTTAGATTTGATCATCTAAGTGTTATGTGAACTATATATAGTGCAACAAGAAACATTGTGCATCAAGCAATGTAGTGAATCAAGAAATTATACGTGAATTATATTTATGTGAAAGGGATTTTGAAACTTTTTTTTTTTTTTTCTCTTATATAAAAAAAATATTGTGAAAATTAAAAAAAAATGTTAATAATGAACATAATCATGTTATTAGTGTATTTTTATTCACGAATATTTTATATACCTGTGTATGTTATTTTTAAACATCTATGTACTATGTATGTTTTTTTTTTAAGTGCTATGTTAATTAGAATTAAGTATCTGTTATGTATAATCTATGTAACAACTATGACGTGATCTATGCTGTAAAGCCAACGATCGAAATAAAAATTTGAATTTGAATTTGAATTTGAATAGCAACAGTATAACTGCATGAAATTATTCAGTATTATCTGTTATCAAAACCTATAAAGTTAATAATAATGGTTTTGGTGATATTTTTTTTTTTAAATAAATTTTGAGTTTTGCTGAACTTCGTAATTATATATATTGTAATTTAAGTAAGCGTTTTTATTTTTTCTTTAACCAATATAGTTTCTTAATTATGTTAGAAGAAAGAATCCATAAATTATATTTGTGACTATAACAATAAAAATAGCCATGATAATTTTTTTAAAAACAAAAATAAAGTATGATACACTCCACACATTATCACTTTGTTTAATCATATATTATGACGTAATTTTAAAAGAAAGAGAAGAAGGAATGCTAGAGATCAGTACAAAGGTTAATTACCTGGCCCAATCCTCTCCTATTCTAACTATATAGGTGTGCAGATGCCGCTAGATTCTCCTGTTTTTATACTGTGGCTGCTGCTCACTGCTGTTATCCGATTTGGTCCAAAGTAAAAGAGATCCACGCCCCTGCCAGGTTTACTTTTATAAGTTTACACCGGACTTGAAGCTAAAAGAAGTTATATATATAACTTTATGTAACGCCCGCGTGAATGACGTCACTATTTTCACACCTGCGAAGCCAACCAACTTACCTTATTCTTATCAATAGGAAATACATCCAGTTAACTTCTCTTCACCCACCTATTTTACTTCGTGCTGTTAACCCCTTCCAAACTTATATAAAGATTAAAATTTCGTTTAACACATGGCATCATAAGATCTACCATATGATTTAATAATAAGATTAAGTCACTTAATAAAAATAACATTAATCTGATATATCTTATTTTTTTGATTACCAAAATAAAATATTATTATTATTATATATATAAGATGACTGAGCTACATTTTCTATTTCTTGTCATCTCTTGCCAAATAATTATTTAAATATTAAATTTATAAATTTTAATTATAAGTATAGTTATTTATAAAAACATTATTAGTCATATTTATTTTAAAGCCGTTATGCTGACAGATTAAAACTGTAAAAAAAAAAAAATTGAGATTAGTTAATAATGGCTCCACCAATCTATATAAGCATGTTGTCATATTTACTTCCAAACAATATAAAAAGTTGGAAAAAGCTATGTAGTCACTTAACACTCAAACATTTTAATGATGGAAAATGTTCCTTGAGGTTAATAGAGAACTTAGCACCGAAACTGACTCTACTTTCAAACAAAGCCTTTACTTTTATTTTATTACGAGATTATTGCCCCTGATGTATATGTAACCCGCTCCGTTTTAATGCTGAACAAGTTGCCTAACCTCACGGTGATAGGATTTGTCTGGCGATTTATAAATTATCTGAGTGTACATAAAAATTGAGTCTCTGCATTTATGCTACAGATACTATTTTTCACTAAAGTGAAGAAAGAAGAAGTGAAAAAAAAAATAATAATAATAAATAAAATAACTGCAACTTTAAATGTATTGTATACGTACAGTACATCCATTTACATGCACAAAAAGGAACCTGCATGCTACTTTACTTTTCAATTATTTTTTATGTTGGGACAAAACAGTTCATTTTTTTTATCCACCTCTGGACACCACGAACTTCCCCCAGCTCTATTTATGGAAGATGTGACACAGTCTGTGGAGGTGTGGTGAACCAAGAAGATTTTGGGATGGTTTAAAATGCAGGGTGTTCTTCTCACTTTGACCGAAATTGCAAATATACACTTCTTTATCTCTTGGAAAGCTCTATCAAGCAAAGTTTCCAAAGTCCAGAATTATACATCAAAGATTTGGATTTTTCTTTAAACCAAAGTATCTCAACTACAGGATTCATGATGCTTTTGTGACAATTCCCTGCTCAAAAATCTTGAGCCAAGATCTTGTAAGATCTTGGCAGATCTTGGCAAGATTATGCTCATGATAATCTTGCAAGATCTTGCAAGATCTTTCCCAAGATCTTGCACAAGATCTTGCAAGATCTTAAGTAAGATCTTGAGCAAGACATATCATAATATCTTGAGCAATTGTTATCTTGCTTAAGATCTTGCAAGATCTTGCAAAATCTTGTGCAAGATCTTGGGAAAGATCTTGCAAGATCTTGCAAGATAATATTTGCTCAAGATCTTGTGATATTATCTTGCTCAAGATAATATTTGCTCAAGATCTTGTAACAGCATCTTGCTCAACATCTTGTAAGATCTTGCAAGATCTTGTGCAAGATCTTGGGAAAGATCTTGCAAGATCTTGCAAGATAATATTTGCTCAAGATCTTGTGATATTATCTTACTCAAGATAATATTTGCTCAAGATCTTGTGACAGCATCTTGCAAGATAATATTTGCTCAAGATCTTGTGATATTATCTTGCGCAAGATAATATTTGCTCAAGATCTTGTGATAGTATCTTGCTCAAGATCTTGCATGATCTTGTCAAGATAATATTTGCTCAAGATCAAAATAATTGCGCAAGATCTTGTGCAATGCTGTCGGTTGGTTTAAATCCGTTGAAAGGCAGCCATGTTGGGTCAGTAATGTAGCGGCAATTCCAAGTAGCAATCTCCGAGTCACGTAGCCAACATAACGTACTGAAAAAAAAAACAAACAAACAAAGTTAGTATTCTGTTAGTTGCAGCTAGTTTTCGTTAAATAAGGAAGTCTCATGATGCATGGTTTCAATGCTTTATGGATATGTTCATCATCTTTGCTTCCTTCCACCTCTCCGTTCAAAAATTCTTTTACTCCGCGGGCCATGCCATGTATTTTCTCCTTCAGCTAGGCTCGGTGGAACCTGGGGGTCAAAAACAAAGAAACTCGTCAATAAAATTAGGCACAAATCTAGAAAGTTCTTGTTTAAGACATTTCCTTTAGAAATTTAGCAAATCTTGCACAAGATCTTGCAAGATTTTGATCAATTTATCATACATTGCAGTATTTTAAACATACCTGTTTCAAAATATCACAAACAAAACCCTGCATTGCAAATAATCTCTATGACATGTTGCTTTATGCATACAACAGCAGCAGGTTGTCCTCAGTATATTCGCGTCATCATATTCCAGGTTTGCAAGCAGTTGCAAGGCAAACAGGAAGCAGGTCCGGCCATCCGAATTTCATGAAAAAACATAAAATATTCTATGAGCTTAACAATATATTAAACAAAAACAACTAAACATAAGTTTAAGCTTACCTGGAACTGTGTATAAAGTACTAAATTAGCACAAATGAACACAAAATCTTCATGTTTATTCTTCAGCTCTTACGTTCACCAACCGTCCAGTTTCAGTTTCAACACATGTTATAAAAACGCGTATCGCATTACATTTGTTTCGCCATCGCGCGCAATTTTGAAAACGAATAAAAATGCACCGATCAAGCTGAAAACTTGTATCCAAGGGTTAATTGGCAAGCTGAATTTAATGAAGGTGATTAAATTAACCCTGACTAATTATTGGGGGTGCTGTTACCCTTATTTAAAAAAAATTGAATATTGCGATTCTGAATAGAAAAAAATCTGCAAACGGGTGCGATCGATCGGCAAAAAAATTATATGACCATGGGAAGGTTTTCACACTTACTAAAATCTTTCGTAAGAAATTACTTCTTGAACAAGATTGCCATTTTAAACAAGAAAAATTTTGCCATAACTATGAAAAGAAGTGTTAAGTTTTTTCTTGCTCGAGTCTGTTACTTGCTCAAGATGGAAATCTTGGGTAAGAAAAGACATGTTGGACAAAACTTCCATCTTACGCAAGACGGTAACTTGTCCAAGAAATAATCTTGCAAAAACCATGATAATAAGCATATGATTTTTTCTTGCTCGAGTCTATTACTTGTCCAAGATGTAAATTTTGGGTACAAGATGTTAGTTAATCTTGGGTAAGAAATGATTTTTTGGCCAAGATTGCCATCTTACGCAAGATGGTAACTTACCCAAGAAAAAATCTTGCGATATCTATGAAAAAAAGTGTAAGATTTTTTTCTTGCTCGAGTCTATTACTTGCCCAAGATTAAAATCTTGGGTAAGAAATGATTTCTTGCACAAGATTGCCATCTTAATACGCAAGATGGTAACTTACCCAAGAAAAAATCTTGCGATAACTATGAAAACAAGCGTAAGATTTTTTCTTGCTCGAGTCCATTACTGGCCCAAGATGGACCTCTTGGGTAAGAAATGATTTCTTGGCCAAGATTGCCATCTTACCCAAGACGGTAACTTACCCAAGAAAAAATCTTGCGACAACTATGAAAACAAGCGTAAGATTTTTTCTTGTTCGTGTCTATTACTTGCCCAAGATGGAAATCTTGGGTACAAGATGGAAATCTTGGGTAAGAAATGATTTCTTGCACAAGATTGCCATCTTACGCAAGATGGTAACTTACCCAAGAAAAAATCTTGAGAAAATTTTGAACACGCGTGCAAGATTTTTTCTTGCTTAAGTCTATTACTTGCCCAAGATGAATCTCTTTGGTAAGAAATGATTTCTTTGCCAAGATTGCCATCTTACGCAAGACGGTAACTTACCCAAGAAAAAATCTTGCGTTAACTATGAAAACAAGCCTAAGATTTTTTCTTGGTCGAGTCTATTACTTGCCCAAAATTGAAATTTTGGGTAAGAAATGATTTCGTGCACAAGATTGCCATCTTACGCAAGACGGTAACTTACCCAAGAAAAAATCTTGCGTTAACTATGAAAACAAGCGTAAGATTTTTTCTTGCTCGAGTCCATTACTGGCCCAAGATGGATCTCTTGGGTAAGAAATGATTTCTTGGCCAAGATTGCCATCTTACGCAAGACGGTAACTTACCCAAGAAAAAATCTTGCGATAACTATGAAAACAAGCGTAAGATTTTTTCTTGTTCGTGTCTATTACTTGCCCAAGATGGACCTCTTGGGTAAGAAATGATTTCTTGGCCAAGATTGCCATCTTACGCAAGACGGTAACTTACCCAAGAAAAAATCTTGAGATAACAATGAAAACAAGCGTAAGATTTTTTCTTGTTCGTTCTATTACTTGCCCAAGATGGAAATCTTGGGTAAGAAATGATTTCTTGCACAAGATTGCCATCTTACGCAAGACGGTAACTTACCCAAGAAAAAATCTTGAGAAAATTTTGAACACGCAAGCAAGGTTTTTTCTTGCTGAAGTCTATTACTAGCCCAAGATGGAAATCTTGGGTAAGAAATGATTTTTTGCACAAGATTGCCATCTTACGCAAGACGGTAACTTACCCAAGAAAAAATCTTGAGAAAATTTTGAACACGCGCGCAAGATTTTTTCTTGTTTAAGTTTATTACTTGCCCAAGATGGAAATCTTGGGTAAGAAATGATTTCATGGACAAAATTGCCATCTTACGCAAGACGGTAACTTACCCAAGAAAAAATCTTGCGATAACTATGAAAACAAGCGTAAGATTTTTTCTTGTTCGAGTCTATTACTTGCCCAAGATGGAAATCTTGGGTAAGAAATGATTTCTTGCACAAGATTGCGATCTTACGCAAGACGGTAACTTACCCAAGAAAAACTCTTGAGAAAATTTTGAACACGCGCGCAAGATTTTCAATCTTACGTAAGATTTTTTCTTGAGCAAGTTAATTACTTGCCAAGATGTCTATCTTGCGTAAGAAATGACTTCTTGAGCAAGATTACCATCGTGCGCAAGCCATAAACTAGCTCAAGAAATAATCTTGCAAAAAATTCGAAAACACGCGCAAGATTTTCTATCTTGCAAGATATTTTTTCTTGCGCAAGTATGTTTCTTGCCAAGATGTCGATCTTACGTAAGAAATGACGTCTTGAACAAGATTATTATCTTGCTCAAGATCTTTTTAAACCAAAAATATTTTTTTTTTTTATTTTTCCCAAATTTTTTGCTTAAATATTATTTTTATAAGGATAATATATATTCCTGACCAGCATTGATTACTGTCTTGCCTCTGTTTTGGACTTCTTGAGTTCACTTGACAAGATCATAAAAGATCTTGTAAGATATTGCTCAAGATTTTTGAGCAGGGAATGAAGTATAAATTTGACCTTTTATGTATATGTCAAATGAAATAATATAATATAGTTATTTTATCTTTAGAAATGAAACAGGATTTATTTCAATCAATTGATTATATTTCTTAAATTGTTATTATTATGTGTTTTAAGTTTTCAAGCCTTAAAAATTATTCCTTGAAGAAAGAATGATAATGATAATTGCCAATTTACTGTAGTGGATAATTAATGCATTGAAAGAAATTATATTTAAAATTAATTTAAAGTAAATTAAATTTGATTTGAGTAAATAATTTAAAATTTAATAATAAAATATCATTGCATATAATTGAAATATTGCATATATTTTTGTGAATGATATAGAAATATTATAATAATATTAAAAAAAAAACTGAAAATAAGAAAAAAAGCAGATGAAAAGATATGAAAATTATAAATCACTTTAAAAAAAAATATTTCACACGATGAATATACACAGTTATGAAATTATATTTTAACTTATGTTGTACGTTGAGATATCGTATTAATGCATCTGATGTGTCGTTATTTTTAACATTATTTGTGAATGCCGAAATGCTTGTTTTCATCTTCAGTAACGATCTTGGTACACACTGGTGGACAAGGCGGCACCTTCTGAAGCCCGCAAATAAGTGGAGCTGTGGAGAGAAAAGAGTTCTGCTTGCTGGTCCTTGCAGTAGATATCAATGCTCTGGTATATTAGTATCTGGGGAATCTCGCGCCAAAAGGATGTGTACCCTGGGAGTATATGTACCGACTGCAGAAAGGCACCGGCTTCTGTCTACCTGCTTCGTATACTGGGGCCAATGAACCGAACAATAGTATGAATTTAGACCTCCCGTAGTTAGGTATACTCTGACCTTTAGAAATTTGTATATAGATACTTACTTCTGATATGATTTATTTATAATAAAAATTTTAACTACAGGAGTTTCAATGTTGTTTGTATGTAGTATAGTTATAAGAATAATTCAAGTAAATGATTTTATTGCATTTTATTTTATATAGAGATATCATCTGATTAATCTATTTATCTTCATTGATTTTTATAAGCTGTATTAATGTTTTTATTGTCTTTTTTTTACTTCAAATATTTATTTAATAATATATTTTATTCTTTTTTATATAAAATAAAAATCTATATTATATTGAATATTTTATATTATATTTAATTAAAAAAAAAGTTCTAGATAAATTTTTATTGGTTATAAAATTTTAAAAAGACACAAGGACAGTAGCGTCGCGTGTCAAGAAAAGTTTATAGAAAAAGGGATAAAAAGGTTTTTCTAAAGAAATTAAAGAAGAAAAAAAAAATTAAACACATTCCAAGTGTTTTTGTGCGGAAGTTTATTAGTGTTGGATATAGCCTAAGGTATTTTTGTGAATGTTTTAAAGGTGTATCTCTAGCACTCTATCTTTTAACGATGTTGGGTACGCATTATTGTAGCGGTTCAATAGATTCGAGAGCGACGATGCATCTTTGCAGTCCGAAAGCAGAGAGTGCAATGAGCACCGGAGAACACGTCGTTCTCCTCCTGAACGTAAACTCAAAAGTTAGAAATGTAGAAATGCTTCTCCATTGGAGGAGAAGGAGAAGGGGTACCCCACGTGACCATCTAGAGACACGTTAGGGGGTATAAATGTCTAGCACAAACGTTTCAAATCCAATCATCATGCTTTTAATATAAATTCATCATTTTCTATCATTCAATCATCATAAATTATAGTATACTTATTATAGAATATACTGAAAATTTAATTTATTTTATTTTAGGGGTAAAATTAATTTATAGTTTTTAAAAAAATTAAGTAAAATTTTAAATAGTAGTGGTTACATTTTATTCCCCACTACTACTATATATAATATATATTTTTTTACTCTCATACCTGTTTCTACCTTCAAAGTAACTCGTTTTCGAATATTCTCCTTCATGCCACTAGCATGCCGGCTCGCCGCCACCGCCGCCGCCGCCTGCCTACCTGCCTACCTGCCCACCGCCAGCCGTGAGCGCTGCTTAGGTGAGCAAAGCAGGAGCCTTCAGTCGGTTTCGGCCAGCGTCGTGAGTGTAGTTGCGAGCATCGAAATCACCGCGTGTGTGTGTACAAATCTGCCTGCTTTTTGGGATTATTCCTTTTTACTGCATCAATTGATAATAGCAGGTGCATCATTATAGTTCATATGGATCATATATTAAAATATACAACATGTGAATTTTTAATTATTAGATATTATACACGTGTGTGTGAATATTACAAGTGTTTATTTTTTATATATTTAATGAAAAAATAAATAGTGAATTACATATTATTAAAATATATATTAAATTGGATAAATATTGTAGTTTCGAAGTGAAATATACAAAAGAAGAACTAAAGAAAAAGAACAAATATTGTGACCTCTATTATAAGACAAGTTTATGAATACATTGAGAGACTTTAATTACTTTTAACTGTAAAACAATCTTGAATTTTAATATGATTAAAATAAGATTATAGCTATTTTACAAAGGTGTATTCTTGCAATAATAAACTTAAGAAAAGTGGTGAATACGTAGTATATATTAAATTAATACTAGTTTAAAAAAAAGTGTTTCATAAAGCAATTAGTGAGCTGAAGAGGAGTGCAAACTTTACCTTGTGGTATGTATCTGGGGAATGTGTTTTCTGTTGTTGACAAAACTTTTAAAGCGGAGACTTGAATGCACGATGAATACGAAAACTTCAAACTTAAAACATTAGCCAGTATATATGGTTAATAATTATATATTGTTTCATAAGCGTACATTATTATTTTTTTAATTAATATTATTTTATCTAATATATTCATAACAAGATTAATATTTTATTATTATTATTATTATAAAGCAATACCAATCACCTTAAAAGAGAATAATACAATTTTAATAAATTACATTATATATTATATATAAAAAAAACATCTTGTATATATGCGGACATCTTGTGTTAGAGTCTCTATTTGCCTTTAGGCGAAACTCTAAAAACCTTCTTCTTTCTATTCGAGTAGTCGGTGGCTGAGGCTGTGGTAGTAGTAGTGTGGATCAGGCAAGCAGCAGCAGCGGCCGGCGAACAGATGAAATAAGCACGGTCCGAGAATAATATTCCACTTGAGCCACGGGGCAATGAGCTGGCTGCTGCTGCTGCTGCCTGGTCCTCCTCATGAGTCCCAACTATACACGCTTAGGAATTCTAATCATGTTATAGTAATAGGTTTTTTAAACTTAAACAAAATACTTTAAATTTAATACCATTTCTTTTGTTTTTAAAAGTAATTTTTATTAATTATAAAAATAGAATTTGTTATAGTTATAAGAAATATTTGAATTAATTGTTATTTAAAAGGTAGAGATGACAGTCTGGTACTGTACTTATAGTTAAGTAGAAAATGACGCTGACATGTATCAAGTCTACCCACAATGATTGCAAGAGAGAGAGAGAAAGAGAGTTTTAAATGTTGTGAGAGAGTATATTATTATATTATAGAGAAGTGTACTTGCTGGCTTCACATGCATACAAACTGGCTATGTTAAAAAACCTGATCTTAAAACTTACGTATACACATATTATACTGAATATAAGAAGAAAAAAAAAATCTTTCTTACCATTATATATATATTATATTATATAAAACTTGTCATTTTTAATAGGAAAATGCACTTGGGGGGAAAATTTATAAGAAAAAAATAAAAAAGCACTTGAGATGTAATGTAAGGAAAAATATCAAAACAGTATGATGTTAAAATGTGCATTCAGATATTTAATATGATAGTTTTATAATATAAATGATATAAAATATTATATAGGTGTTGTGAAATTTCTACTATATATATATAATAATATCAGTTATACATGTACTGCATGATGATGCATGCAGCCGGTAGTTATACCTTATAGAATCAGTTCATCCAGTTTTTAATATTATATTTTATATGAAGCCAGTTTGACCTGCCGCCATGCATTCATATCAAAATGTGCACCACACCCAACTATGCAAGTGCAATGGAAATACTTCTTCATATCAGATAGTCTCTCTGTACACAATGCCGAACTTTTTTCTGATGCACTATATTGTTAATTTTTTTTAACACAAAAATGTTTATTTATTTTATAATTTATATTCTCCTCCATCCAGTAATACAAGTTTAAGCTTATTGAAATATAATCCATACACTGCAAGATGTTTTATATCACAGAGCACTCAGGTGCAGTTATAATATACTTAACTATTAATAAACATTCAACATATTGTCATATTTTCCAAGTCTCTCTTACTTACGATATTAGAAATAATAACGTTAAAAGATATTGTAATAAAAAAATGTTGTGGAATGTTGTTTCTTATGATACAGAAGAGCAGGTTTTAATAAGGATTTATGGATTTAATTATTATTTTTTGGCTGAACAGACATTCAACTTTATAAAGAAGTTTTTATTCAAATAGTCAACGTAAATGTTTAAAAAGGAAAAATGTGATTAAATTATATAATAAGTATTATATTAATACAAGTTAAAGACAGTTATTACATTAAATAATTATAAAAATTTATCAATTATAAGTTATTATTTTTAAAATATTTATACATTATAATACATATATTTTTTTCTTAAATTCCTAAGTTCTGAGTTAAAATATAACGAGTACTATTAGAGATTTGCAATGATAACCTTTCAAATTATTTATGAACTTTTTTTATTCAGTCCAAAATGTAACTGTAGTTAAAAAGGGCATTTCTCTAACTCTCATTTCTGCTTTGCAGTGGGATTCATCAGACGGCCGAGGTGCGAGCCAGGACGATGCGCTTGACAAGGTGACCATCACGGCGATCTCGCCAGCATGCTGAGGAGCAAAATGCGTCGTCGGCAAGAGGCCGGCGCCCCCAAGCAAATGGCTGGGGTCTTCGCACCCCAAATTGGGCCCCCAGTGGTGCTCATATTAACCTTTCTACTGTTGGGATCCACCTCAGCAGAATATACGTGTGAATTTGAGATCTCAGAAGGAGTAGCTGTTAGTACAAGTGTTGGTTTAATCGGTGTGGCAGATTGTGAACCAGGAAGACCACACCCACCTCCACCACCGTACTTAGTGGTACCGGTACCTGGATCTGGAGTAGATTCAGATTTAACAGTGGATGGTACAGGAGAAATAAGAACTCGAGTTGTGCTAGATCGTGAATTACGTTCATCTTATTCTCTTGTAGCTATTCCATTAAGTGGTGAGAATATTCGTGTTTTAATACGTGTATTAGATGAAAATGATAATGCACCAACATTTCCAACACCATTTATGACAATAGAATTTCCAGAAAATACACCACGTGATGTTAAACGTACATTACAACCTGCAAGAGATTTAGATTTGGGTGTTTATAATACACAAAGATATAACATTGTATCTGGAAATGTAAATAATGCTTTTAGATTATCATCACATCGAGAAAGAGATGGTGTATTATATTTGGATTTACAAATCAATGGATTCTTGGATAGAGAAACTACATCCTCGTACAGTCTTTTAGTAGAAGCCTTGGATGGCGGCAACCCTCCTCTCAAGGGCTCTATGACGGTGAATATTACAATACAAGATGTTAACGATAACCAGCCAATATTCAATTTAACTCGATACTTTGCTACAATACCGGAGAACGCAACAGTGGGCACCAGCGTCCTCAGAGTGTTCGCCACTGACACTGACGCGGGTGCTAATGGAGACATTACATATTCCATCAACAGACGTCAAAGTGATCGTGACAGCATGTTTCGTATCGAACCAAGTACAGGAGAAATTGCAGTAAATCGTCCATTAGATTTTGAAACTCGTGAAGTTCATGAATTAGTTGTAGTTGCAAGAGATGGAGGAGAGACACCACTAGAAACAACGGCATTTGTATCAATCAGAGTTACTGATGTTAATGATAATCAACCAACAATAACAGTAATATTTTTAAGTGATGATGCAACACCAAAAATATCTGAAGGTGCACAACCTGGTGAATTTGTTGCAAGAATATCAGTTAATGATCCTGATTCAAAAGAAGAATATGCAAATGTTAATGTTACTCTTGAAGGTGGTGATGGAAGATTTGGTTTAGCTACTCGTGATAATATAATTTATTTGGTGATAGTGTCGCTACCTTTAGATAGAGAGTTGCAACCGGATTACACGCTCTCAGTAGTGGCCACGGATCAGGGAAGCCCTCCACTACACGCTGCAAGAACATTTAGACTCCAAGTAACTGACGTCAATGACAATGCTCCTGAGTTTGAAAGATCGATTTATTACGCAAACGTGTTAGAAGTTGCCGATCCAGGCACGTCAGTTATTCAAGTTGCAGCTGTGGATGGTGACGAGGGAAATAATTCAGCGTTGACGTATTCAATAATTCAAACACCTGAAACACATTCAAGTTGGTTTGAAATTGATTCTAAAAGTGGATTAATAACAACAAAAGCCCCTGTGGACTGTGAAACTGACCCTGTGCCTCAACTAACAGTGATAGCTACTGACAATGGTCATCCACCATTATCATCTTCTGCCACAGTGTTAGTGACGATTCATGATGTCAATGATAATGAACCGATATTTGATCAAAGTTTTTACAACGTATCTGTCGCCGAGAGTGAACCTGTTGGACACTGCATACTCAAGGTAAGATTCAACGAGCCCAATTATTTCTCACTTTTTATTTATTAATTTGGTGTCATTTGAGTTAAATATGATTGTAAATAAACAAATTATGTTTTCATAAATTTTATAATGTAGGAATCAGCTATATTTTTAGGATGAATGTCAAAAATTTGAATACAGAAAATGAAATTAAAGTTTTAAATTATATGCATTTTTCAGCGTAGGAGTTCTACATTTTTTTTCAGGTTCCATTTAAAGTTTTATATTATTAAGTTTTTAAATAATAGCATATTTACAACAATGTAAAATAAGTATATGCAAATTAAATTCCAAGAAATGAATACAAAATATGAAACTATAGAAATATAGAATTTAATGAACTTAAGTACAAAATAAAGAAAAAGAAAAGTAATAATATACTGTTGTAACATGCACGTCTAAAAAGGTGGGAGTGTCTTTTGCGTTAGCTGCTGAGTTGTTTGTTGCTTTTGTAGTCATACTACGTTCGCTCAACTTTTAACATTGACCACCCACCGGGACCTTTACAGAGAGTCAGCAGCAGCCACTTCTCAGGTTAGCTTTTTGGTTAGCCAGGTAGATATACGTGTTAAAGGTCTATCTGTAGAGCACAAAATATTCTTATGGAGAATCAACCTTGTGATTTTTTGAAGAGAAAGAAGGAGGACAGTTAGGCATAGGTTGTCATCACGTTTGGCTAAGACTCGCGCCCAGGCGTCAATTCTAACGCGACTTCAATATAAAAGTTATTTTTTTTTATTCGTCTCTTTTGAGAAGAATTGACATCATTTACCCTTTCAGTATTTTCATGTCTATTATTTTATATACATATAAAAAAACTATTCACTTGTATATTTTTATAACAAAAGAGTATACTCAGTACGATGTCACGTCATGTATCATACTATATTATTATAAAAAGGGTTGTACCTTTTATTATTGTTAAAAAAAAAATTACAGTACTATTATGATCATATATAATATAGTAAGGGTGTGTATATTTTTTTGCAATATGAACACATTGCATAACTAATTTTATTATTATATACATTTTGTTCTTAAGTCTTCATAATCATATTAAAAGTTTTAATATTAAAGAAATTTAAACGCCCGAAAAAAAAATTAAAAGACAATTGTCTCTTTTTTTTAACATTTTGAATTACATTGAGGTAGGAGTATTATGTAGTATAATAAGGAGAAGAAAAAGAAGGGTGTTGCTTCATTAAAACCACATTCTGAGCTGTTGCATTCGTGTGCTATAGCTTGACGCTCAGGTTATAGTATACCATTTGCCGGCTTTTACTTGCCTGCATGCATGCTTGTATGCTACATGTACGCAAGGTGGTTGCATCTCACAGAGGAAAAGGCAATTAATCAGAGCCTGCTGCTGCTGCATAAAGGAAAAGAGTTTTCTGGTTGGCTCGCGCCGTGGCAGCCGTCTCTCTATGTACCACAGCCTCCTTCAAGCTAAAGTCGTCTGCATCTTGCAGTACCCCCCTCCCTCTGGCTAGCTCATGCCTTCCTTGTTGTATTACTGCGCTGTAAATTAGCACTCTGAGGTCGAACATAAGTGCATGACCTCTTCTTCTTATATATATTTATATATTATACATCCCCTCTATTATAATACACTGGTATAGAAAAATAACATGAAAGAAAATTTAATGTAAAATTAAATGACACCTAAGAATTACATATATGAATTATGTAATATTTATGTATACAAAACTTTTAATGTAATATTCATCCATATTTTATAATTACAATTTAAAAAAATTATTATTGTTAAAATAAAATATATTTAAAAAACATTTATATACAATTAAAAGTCAATGTAAAAAATAGAAGTGGTTTTTATCATATAATAATGAAAAGGAAATGTAAGAGAGTTAAGGAGGTGAAAGATGGATGGACAAGCGAAATGGTGTGACCCACCATCCGTAACGTCTTGCAAGGTGGAGGAGGCTTGGTGGTGTAGTAGTGGTGTCCGAGTGAATGATGGCCTTTACCATCTCTGTACCAAAGGGAGACATGATGTTAGTAGTCAAGGTAAATGTAATATCCAGGTAGAACTGATCACATCTATATAATATGTTCAATGAAGTTTTAAGTTCAATTGAAAAATAATCATGTTTTAAATATACTTATAACATTTTTAATAAAATGTCTTATAATTCAACCTTAATATTTTTTAATATCATGATAATCAGATAATGTTAAAAATGCATAAAAAGAAGCTACAATTGTGGCATGATTGCATACAATTGACATTTTATTAAACTTATTATTTATATACATTAATCATTTTATCGCCATACTAAATATATTATATTCTTGAAGAATATTTATTTATGTATAGAGAATAAGAAGTAATGTTTATTTATTTGAAGATTATATAAAATGATTTGAGATGTTAAAAAAAAAAACACAACAACAACAAGTAGTGTCATAAATGCCACTTTACTCTTAAAGAATAGATAAATCTTTTAATTAATATATTATTGTCGTTGCGTCTTCACATCTCCACTTTTACATCTCATATTGCAGTAGATTGAACCACACCCTAGCTATCACTGGTGGTATAGCACTATGTACGCTTCTCAGGTAGTAGCCCGCACCCTCCTATCTCTCAGTAAAAATTTAACTTCATTGACAGTACATTGCTTGTACTTGCTATTGTATGTAAGCATATAAAATCTTGCTGCACTCTGGTATAACAGTTCATCGACATTTTATACAACAGAATAATTTTACATATTTTGTAATTCAATCAACGTATTATTTTTATATATAGTACACTGTATTATATTTTTATTTTTAAATTGAATAAATTAAAATTAAGATACTAAATTATTAGTTTTTAGTAGTAGATCTTGGCCTACTTAAAAGTGTGTTTTTATTAATTAATTAAAGTTCTCTGGAAAAAAAAGAAAGAAAGAAATGTCGTCTGAATAATCCATAATAATTAAATTGTACACTGAAGAATTTTTGCACATGTTTAAACATTACATTTTAAAATACTTAACATATTTTCTTGTCTCTTTTGATTAATACAATCTTATAAAATGATAGTGAATTTATTGAAATGACAAAAAAAAAAAAAAAAAGGAGACAGTCAATATAAGTCAATATATGAGAAGCAACATATTATATGTTTTGCAAACAAATTAATACAGTAGCCTACACAACAACACATCAAGTTTGTATCACCTTGAGAAAAAAGATTCAATTACTTTCAGATTTTTTTTAATTACTACAAGGATGTAATTTTCTTTATTATTATATACAGTATCTTTACTTAACAATAATAAAATATTTAATACGCATTTTCTTGGCATTGATGGAATTTTATTTTTATTTTCTGATCAAGAAAAACATTATGCAGATCTGATTTCTAACAAGATTTTTTTTTTCTTACACCTACCAGATTATAAATTTTGCAATAAATTATAAGCGCATGTATGTAAGAAATACTTCTTGATAAAAACTACGTTATATAATAATAATAATAATAATAATTTTTTATTGTTAAAATATTATGATATTATAATTTCTTTAAAAGAATGTATCAGATTTATTTTACATGAATTGAAAAAGGCCTACAACAAAGTTTTATGTATATGAGCAGCAGAGATGCATGAAGGCAAAACACAAGAGGCGTGGTCATACTGTGACTGTTTTACAATGATCACAACATTACATCTCAGACAAGAAGCTGTCATATTATACAATTCTTCCACACAAGGTGTTTTTTAACCTGTAAGTTTTACGTCATTAAAAACTAGGTTAAATATACAATTTTATATTACCACAGAATTGTAATTGGACACATTAGAAAATACGTAGTATGTATTTTTTGTCATAAAAATATATTTTTATTTATTTTGTTGAAACAGAAGTACATTGCATGTCATGATGGTTGAACGAGTTAGAGTGCAACCAAGTATCATTGCAGAAATTTTTCTTGGTATCGTTCTACTTGGTTCGTCATGTGACATTATATTATAGTTTTTTTTATAAAGTAATTTTCTCTTCATTCAAGATATATATACAACGTGATCAAAATTAACATGGAAAACTGAACGTTCATGTTGTTTTAGAAAATTTAAGACATTATTTTTATATATATTTTTTTTTATCTGATTTGCAACATATGGTAACTTATATAGTACGTATTAAAAAAAATATATATATTGCTGTACTTGTATGTTGTAACTATAACTTTTCATGTTTGATTTAAATAGTAACATTTGTTTTATAATACTCTGTTGCAAAACTGAGGCTTTTGATGACGGAAAATAAAGCAGCTTTTTTATTATTTTAAAAAAATAATACATTTAAGAGTCCATTATTTAATAGCCTATTTTTTTTTTTTTTAAATTAATTTATGTATGTTACGATATTACAAGATATTTCTTTTTCAGTAATTTATTCTTTTTTAAATTGTTAATGTTCACTATAGCTTCGTAATGAGCATGTAATGTAGGCAAAATGCTTGAATATTCGTCACACGCGTGCAAAATAGAAAAATCCCCCCTTCCTTTTCTTTCTGATTGCACGTCCGTTATTCCCAAGGCACATCTTATGCTGCTCACTCTTATGTCGAATGCAATGTTAATTTGTCTATGAGCTTTCAAAATTTTACATGTCCAGTCAGCTTAAATAATGAGTAATATTTTTTTCTATATATCTGTGTACCTTTATTTTTTGTTCACTATAGTAGCGTATATAATAGCTATAGAATTTTATAATTTCATCAAGGTTTTATACGATTACTTGTTGAAAGAAGTGATTCATTATATTTTTCTATTTTTATTAACGTTTCTTTCTTTCTTTTTCTTATTATTACACGTAAAAAAAAATATACACAAATTTTCTTTAGTTTTAAAAGTATAATTTTTATTAACGTTTTATATTTTTGCAACACTAAACTCTCTTATTTTTTTTAAATATATTTATATGATGATAATTTTTGGGACTATATACAAGTTATATGTGTATATATGTATAAAAAAAGTTGGAAAAAAGGTTCATGCATGACTCGACTGGTGGCAAGGTGTATGTGTCGGTGGCCAGAAGATGACCTTAGTTAGCTAGAAGGTTCAGATGTAACATACCAAAACAAAGATTTTTTTTTTCTCTCAAGGATTTTTCATGAGCACATGCTTCGTAAATCTAAACCATGGCAGTTACGAGTTTTCTAGCCTATACACTTTTTGGAAGGCTCTTAAATTTTTATGGACTGCGTGATGTTTGTGCAAATTATTACAAAAAAAAAAATGTAACTATGTTCATTTATATGTATATTTTAAATACATATTTAAATTCTTTCATAAAGAAATTAGAGTATTAATATATTTAAGAAAGATTGGAAATTAGTTTCTTTTTTACTTTATTTTTTTTTTACATTGTTAATCATAAATTATATTCTATGAAGCTTTCAATAACATGCTGTCTAAAGTAAGAAACATGATCAGTATTTTAATTACTTTTTTTTATCTCTAATGTATAATGGCAGGCAGGCAGTGCTGGAGTATCCAATATGGCGGCTATACTGCGTCCTTGCCATCCAGTACGAAGGGAGTGGCGAGTGGTGGGTCTGTTAGATGAGCAGCACCTATTTGTCTAGCCAGAAGTGAAATCACCTCAAGACATACACGGATACACTATAAAATTGATGAAGGACTTTTTAAATCACATTTATAAAATTTAATTTGGAAAATTCATTGAATTTTATCTAATATTTTGTATGGATGAATCATTGCGTCTATATGTATTTTTTTAAATGACACAAGTATTTAATTTATAATTTTTAATTAACTTGTGACAGTTTATTTATATATAACCTTGAATTTATAATAATAATAAAACAGTAAACAAGTTATAATAATAAATTACTGATGATTTTTTTAAATGATTTGATCTTTTTTTTTTAAAAAAGTATACAATATAAATAAAATTAATAGAAAATTGTCTACATGATAGAAAAATATCTTGTTTCATATACAAGCCAACATAAAATCCTTATAAGTTCATTATTGCTAAAGGCAATAAAACATACAAATAAATAATATATAAAAAAAGTTAACAAGAGAGAAGAATTTATTTGTATCTAGTCCACGTGCGTATCTTAACATGTGCATTTGAATGCGTCAAACAACACATGCATTACATTTATATGGAGGCGTTTGCTAGCATGTAACCATATCCATGCACTTGCAGCTATAAGCTTTAAGCAGTAGAATGTTGACAGTTAATAAGAGCTATTTTATAATACTTCACAATAATGAAAATTAAGAATTACGATAATATCTTATTTTATTAAAGGTACGGCAAATCCATGCCATCAGACATATGCTGTGACATTAAACATGAGAATGGAGACCTCTATGTGTATCTGTCATTTGCATTTCTCTCTCTCTCTCTCTCTCTCTCTCTCTCTCTCTGTCATAAAAAGGTTACAACTATTCTCCTAGATGATAAATATTCATACTTTCATCAAATATGAATTCTAATTTGTATTACTTAACATTTCTCAAGCTGTTGACCTAAACAAGTTACATCTATTATGAAGTTTCATGTAATATATGATAAAAAGTACATAACTATTATATAATATATATTATGTATACCATAACTACACTTATATATATATTTTTTAATTCTTTAACACACGAGACATTATTTCATAAAAGTTGATTTACATATCTGTTTGTTGCATAAAATAAGAAGAGGAAAAAAAGGACAAGTTCAAAAAAGACAGCATGGTGCGGTGGCTTTAGCTTGTGACTGCAAAGATTGTGATTTGTACACAGAATATGTAGTGAAATAAATCTTTTGCGTTAAAAGGCGTTGATATGTATGAGACTTATATGCACTAAGATATTATTTTTAATTTTATTTATTTTTTTTAAGCTTCATCTTTAAAAAAAAATATTAAAATATAAATTAAGATTAGTTAAAGATGAAAAGAAAGGGAATGAAAATTTTTCTGCTGTTATGAGAATGATTAATTTTGTCGTACATAATAAATTCTGTATATGAATTGAATATGACGCAAGTAAGAATGCAGCAAAGATTATAGATGCATGCAAAAGAGCTAGCGAAGTACTGTGTAACTGCATATACATGTTGTTGTATATGCAGTGCTATATATGAAAGCCTCTTTTAAATGCATCACGCATGCTCCTTGCACTCTGTGGATCCCTGCTGTGCAGTACTTCGTGTGTTGCCACTGTTCATCAAAGTAAAAAAAAATAAATTATAAAACGTGGTTTGCTATACTTATTTTCAATACGAATATGTTGTGACGTCATAGGATAATTTTGTGAAATTAATAATTTTTTAGACCAGGAAAGAATTTTAATTAGTTTTTAATAATTTGCAATCTATTTGAATATATATTTTTTTAAATTCATTAAAATATGAATTCTTAAAACATTAATATTATTGATAGAAAGTGACATTAAATTGATATTTCTTGGTAATATACATAAATTTTAATTGAAACTTTTAATTTAGTGTCCTTAAAAAAATACTTAAAAAAAAAATCGTTTAGGTATTACATTATCATTTTAAAATAAGTCATTATTTTATACTCTCATAATCAAAAAAGTGTTAAACGTTTTCAAGTACTGGTAAGCATGAGATATTATCAAATAAACTATTATACATAATAAAAATAAGCCTAAAACTCAGTAGCCTGTGAATCATTTAACGCAACGTTGCGAAGTGAGTGAGAGAGAACGAAACAGTGAGAGTGAAAAAAAAGAGAGAAGTATCAAAAGATTAACTTTTAATTTTCCAAACACGTATTATTAATCTCTTTAGAAAATAAGTCTATATAGTACGTAGTGAGCTGAGCAAAGTAGCAGCAGCAGCTCCTAAAGATAAAAGGGCTTGGGTGAGACGGCGACGCGACGAATCAAGGCCTACCACTAATCTAAACCTAAAAGAGAGAGAAAGAAAAAAAAAATTGAAAAAAATAAACTTTTTTTAAACAAAAATGTTGGTGTAGTATGTTTTATGTAAATTTTTAAAACATGTGACAGTCATAATCATATTCTATAAAAATACAAAAAAAAAAAAAAAAGAAAAGTATTTTCAAAAGGATTAAACTGCATATCATATGCTAAGGTGCAAGGTCATTTTAAATGCATAAATGGGCAAACGGAAGCCGCCGGCTGGGACACTGAGTACGGAGAAAAAGATGCAGTGTGTTGATACCTTGAGATGTGACTATACAACATGGCTGCTGCATGCAGTGTCCCAGACATGTCATCCACAATAAAACAATCGCAACTCACATTTCTTCTCTTTGCTACACGCTTGTCATAATGCAAACATGAATTTTTAATTTTTTAAGTATATAATATACTGTGAAATAAAATATATATGATACTAAAAATATAAAATTATTTTATTGTGATAAAAATCTATGGTTATAAAAAATATTTTGAGATTCTATTTCAAAAAAAGAGTTTTTTTTTTTAAGTAAAAATACTTGAACATTGATATTCAAACATTGTTTTCATAAAAATAAAATTTATACCTTTTTATGGAAAAATTTGACAAAGGAAATATTTTACTTTACCATGGCTTTATATCATTCTCATATGTGTTATGAATTCTGTTAAATTTTTTAAAACTGATGTTTTTTTTGTGTTTTTTTTTATAAAAATATTGATACCATCTTTTATTGCAAAAAAAAAAAAAAAAACTACTTGCATAAAAAATATATGTACAACCTTTTTATTTGTTTATTTTTTTTTAATTTACATATTAATACTTTGAGGTATATACTTGTTTCCAAATAGGAACTCTTATAAAACATTTAGATAAAAAAAAAGATTGATTTAAAACAATGTTAAGTTAAAAATTATAGTCTTGCCACAAATACATAGAGCAGAAGTTTCAAAAGTAGAAGGTAAAACGGTCATTCTGCTATATACTCATTGTCTTTATATACATATTATATATTTTTTATATACATATTACAAACCTCATTTACATGTCTGCAAATGAACTTGGGATTTTGGTGATGCTGGCGAAGGTAACAATGAGAATAAATAAATAAAAAAATAAATAAAATAGAGAGATGTGGTGAAAATAAGTTGCAAAGATTTTAAGGTAAGCAAGCAATCAAGCAGGCAGCAGGACTGGGGGTATATTATAGTAGCGGCAAGTAGTCCCACATGGTCACGAAGAACAATGAGGTACACAAAGAGAGGGAAGCCAAATTAACGTACATTCAAGGCTACATACTTCTTCGTATTCGTCGTTCTTCTTCTTATTTTTTTTAATATATATAAAAAAGAAATAATATAAATAAAACAAGTAAGCCATGATTTTTCCATCTTGTCGTTAGGTTCGTGTGGTTCCAATAGTCACAGTAGATATTCAAGCGTAACCACAAAAAGAATTAAAAAAAAATTGATTTCTTTATTTGTTATAATAAAGAATTATGTAATATATATTTTAAGTTTAGATTTATAAAAAAATTGAAGTAATATAATTTGATTACTTTTTTTAAAAAAAAATATAGTATTGATTATTTTGTTAATTTTGCTTGATTTTGTTACTGTTGTAAAATGATAATTTTTAGTTAAGTTTGATAATTAATGACATATATATATATATATATATATATATATATATATATATATATATATATATATATATATATAATAATATATATATACTATACAATGAGCCTTCTGGTGTATTTAACAGATGACCCAGCTTGGGTGATAGAGCCCAAGGCTGATGGCTTGGGTCACGGGACATGAAAAAGCGACAGAGAGTCTTGTCTGTACTTGCCTTTTCCTTAACAAGCTCTTATGTGCGGCCCCAACTGCTATATAACGTACATGTCGACTGGCTCAATTCTCACGGTCAATTTGCTTATTAACAGTATATTTTATGCTTTTTAATTTAGAAATTTTCTAAAGTGAAATGCAATGCTACGAGCATTTTAGTTGCAAGCTTCCATATAAAATTTTCTCAGTAATTCAACAGTCTAAAATATATATATTTAATTATTATGTTTTTTTAATTGTTAATGATTTTTTTCATTCTCAATGAAACCTATAAAAGTCAGTGTTACATGATTTTTTTTTTATTGTTATTATATTACACCACATTTTATTATTTCACAATTCGGTTTATTTTCTCATAGAGTAAAATAAAAAATTGGAAAAATCTAACATAAAAGTTGTGGTTTTATATTGAAAAAAAAGCAATATTATCTGGTTTACTATATGCATGTTGTATATATTCACATATACAATTCCATCTTTTATGCTATAAGAAGAATTTTATAGCATATGTATAAGAAATGTTATACAAAAGGTATATATGGTCTTATGATATATCAAAGAACCTGAACTTTTTGATTGCTTCCTTTGAAGGTTTTCTTCATCTCCTACGTTTTGTGGTTTTGATGGTTGCATTTTTGAGGTCTTGGTAGAGAAGTATAAGGCTGATTGTTTTGCTCATGCTGAGAGAAAACGTTTTTTTTTTATTTTCTTTCATAATATACCCCTGAGGGGAGGGTATATAACACCAATACAGAGTGAACCACAATTCGCGTGCCAACTTCTTTCGTAAATTTGGTATTGCAAAAATTTTCGTACAAACTTCAAATTTGGTACACTTGTAGCTGAGGGTTGTAAAAATTAGTCGAGGGTGTTAAAATTTTTATTGGATACCAATAACACTCCTTTCAGGGGTGGTTTTTAAAAAAATTATTTTCGCCTTATGGGAATTCAATGTTAAATACAACTTTTTTTGAAATCATTGGAATTTTGCGGAAAAAGTTTCTAGCATAGGGTAATTGACCATCCTGAACTCAGAAATAATTTTAGATTTTTTTCCCTGACGCACCCCTGAGGGTGGAGACCTACCCCTAAAATCCATTTTTCTTAAAAATTGTGCTAAAATTATGAAATTAATTTTCTAGGAGTAATCGACCCTCCTGAACTCGGAAGTAATTTTAGATTTTTTCCCCGACGCACTCCTGAGGGTGGAGAACTACCCCTAAAATCCATTTTCCTTAAAAATTGTGATAAAATTGTAAAATTAATTTTCAAGGTGTACTCTACCCTTCTGAACTCGGAAATAATTTTAGATTTTTTCCCTAACGCAACCCTGAGGGTCAACGGCTACCGACCATATCTTTTCTCCTTAATAATCGAGTAGAAATTGTGAATTAAATTTTTTTCGGAATTTATCAAAATCTTTCATAAAAAAAAATCACAGACTCACCTCTTCACTTGCAGCATGACGATGGATGTGTTCACCGTTAATTGCATGGCGTGAAGGCACATGTTGGTCTGCACAACGAGGCTATGTGTGCTCTTAACAACTGAGATGTAACCAATTCCACATAACGTCTGTCACTTTTAGCTCGTCAATGGTCTCAAATCTCTTTCTGAAGAAAAATGTTCACAAGAAGAGATTTGAGACGAATTGACAAACAGAAAGTGGAGATCAGACGTTGCATGGAATTAGTCACACCTCAGACGTTAGAGGCTATGCACCTACACACATAGCCACGTTGAGCGGACCAACATGTGCCATCACGCCAATTAACGGTGGACACATTGAGTGAAACCACTGTCATGCTACAAGTGAAGGGGTCAGTCTGGGATATTTTTTCTCTGAAAAATTTCGATACATCCTGAAAAAAAATTAATTCGCAATTTCTACTCGATAATTAAGAAAGAAGGATATGGTGGGTAGCAGCTAGTTTCCCCTCAGAGTTGCATCGAGGAAAAAAATCTAAAATTAGTTCCGAGTTCAGGAGGGTCAATTACACCTAGGAAATTAATTTCACAATTTTTAAGGAAAATGGATTTTAGAGGTAGGTCTCCACCCTCAGGGGTGCGTCAAAGAAAAAATTTAAAATTATTTCCGAGTTCAGGAGGGTCGATTACTCCTTGAAAATTAATTTCATAATTTTAGCACAATTTTTAAGAAAAATGGATTTTAGGGGTAGGTCTCCACCCTCAGGGGTGCGTCAGGGAAAAAAATCTAAAATTATTTCCGAGTTCAGGAGGATCGATTACTCCTTGAAAATTTATTTCATAATTTTAGCACAATTTTTAAGGAAAATGGATTTTAGGGGTAGGTCTCCACCCTCAGGGGTGCGTCGGGGAAAAAATCTAAAATTATTTCCGAGTTCAGGAGGGTTGATTACCCCTTGAAAATTAATTTCATAATTTTAGCACAATTTTTAAGGAAAATGGATTTTAGGGGTAGGTCTCCACCCTCAGGGGTGCGTCGGGGAAAAAATCTAAAATTATTTCTGAGTTCAGGACGGTCGATTACCCTATGCTAGAAACTTTTTCCGCAAAATTCCAATGATTTCAAAAAAAGTTGTATTTAACATTGAATTCCCATAAGGCGAAAATAATTTTTTTAAAAACCACCCCTGAAAGGGGTGTTATTGGTGTCCAATAAAAATTTTAACACCCTCAACTAATTTTTACAACCCTCAGCTACAAGTGTACCAAGTTTGAAGTTTGTGCGAAAATTTTTGCAATACCAAATTTACGAAAAAAGTTGGCACGCGAATTGTGGTTCACTCTGTATATTGTTATCTAACAAATATGTAGGAAAACTTTGCTAGATACAAATCTCCGTATCTCAAAACAATATTTAATGTAAACAATAATACATACTTTATTTTACTAAGTTCTCAGTATGTTATCTGAAAATATGTAGAGAAATTCACATCAAACTCTTGCTGTATGATATTGTCAGTGAAGGTTTGTAACGGCGCCATGATATGGTCTGCAGGTATATAATATATATCTGATGGTGAAGGCACCCCCTCTCACCCTAGCTG
The DNA here is from genome assembly GCA_949825025.1 of Siphlonurus alternatus. Taxonomy (NCBI): domain Eukaryota; kingdom Metazoa; phylum Arthropoda; class Insecta; order Ephemeroptera; family Siphlonuridae; genus Siphlonurus; species Siphlonurus alternatus. Next base: position 15,608,042 of record OX463782.1, on the reverse strand, counting down.
TGTCTGCAGAGGATGAAAACTTACCTTGTTGCTACGTTACCTTTTTTTTCACCTTTTATTCTAACCTTCTCATCGTTTACCTACTCAATATTTTCTACTCTCAGTTTTACCTGAGCTATTTTTTTTCTTCAACTATTTCTATAACAATATGATACCTTGTCAAAATTGCTCTAGCTTGAAGTATAATATATTATTTTCCATTTAAACTTAAATGTAAAAATACTTTAAAGAATACAACATTATATTGAAAATGTATTTATGAAAACACAATTTATTTCATATTTCTAAAAATAAGAGAGATTAACATCTGTACAAGACTGTACACATTTTTTTTTTTTAAGAACAGATCACATCAAATTATAGCACATTCATTTCAATTGCCGAGACATGGTTTAAAGTTAAACTGCATTCAGTTTTATCATGGGTTAAACTTCATGTTTTAGGATACACGTATGCAATGACGTATTAAAAACATTTTTAAGTTAAAAAGTACAACAACTAAAATATAAAAGAGTTAACTGTCAATGAAAGTTCTGCAACATTGAATATATATATTTTTTTATTATTCTTTTCTTGTTATATTGTATAAGCTGTAACCAGGCAAGCATCAGACACCGCGAATGATCGTATATGAGACTCTCCATGAAAATCGTGACTGCTACACTCAGCCTATAGTGAGTATAGAGCAGAGACCACATATACCAAGAAGTCATGGAATATGGAGGAGGCTGCTGCTGTTGTATATATCCCGCTTATCTGTTTCTCTCTATCTCTACACCCTGACCAGTATATAGCTTAGACCTACCTTAGACGACATGAGTCTAGCTATATAGTAGTAGACGGATTAATGAACTCTTATTATTATTACTTACAATATTCATAACGTTATTGCAAATAAAGAATTCATTTAAGCTGTGAGAAAACAATACGATAATATTCTAACGTATATAATATATGTGTTGCGTGAGTATGTGTGATATAAGCTAAAGATTAAAAAGTGAAAAGCAATTGTTTGTTGTTATATTGCCAAGTCAACTTTGTATGGTAGCTATGAGCTTGCTACTTATAGATATAATATCATATGCCTTTTAATATATTATAAACAATAATAGTCTTTTTATTTTTTGTTATCTATTATAAGCTTTTGAAACAAATGGTATTATAGAGAGTCATATTTAAATTATTAAAAGACATAACAAGAATGTACACCACCCAAAGAGATATCAAGTTCTGTGTTATTGGTATATATACAAGAAATATTATTATTGTATGCAGTAACATTTGAATCACGATATATAATAACATGTTTTTGAACCGAGCGTTAAAGTCTCCAATTTTGATTTCATTATTTTTCATTAATAAAATGTTCATTAATATATTTTTTTTTCACACATTCGCGAATTGCAGTACATTAACAAAGGTCATGCAGATTGATCGGCCTCTTATATATATTGCGTGGCATGACGATTGTGGCGGCACGACCCGCGTGGCGACGTATGACAATGGGCGAGGTGGCACGCGTTACCACCTCTTCCTCCTCAAGCACCGTCCAGCAAGCAAGCAAGCCGCGGCGGTGCCCATGACTAATGGATTACATCGGTACTCCGGAGCCGCCACCGTCGTCTTGGCCAGTACGTGCTGACTGCAGTGGTGGTGGCCTCGGTATCACAGCTCACACCATCGACACCTTGTGGGATTATAACAGTGACACTGATGTGACATTCGCATTGATAACAAAATGTCACAATGTTTTGCTTCCTTTACCACCACGTTAAAAGATTAAAGAATGTAATAATTTTCAAGCTTTTATTATTTTTTTTAGCTGTAGAGTTTATATAATGTAAAGATTTTTCATTAATTATGAAATTTTTTTGTTATTAAAAGTTGCCATCATCAATATAAATAATTTTCTTTATATTACCATATCTTCATTAATAGATTATACATAAAACATAATACCATACTATAATGCCATCATGATGGTCATTTCCCGAAAATTATAAGACAGTGACATTTGAAGTTCACTTATAGTTTGATAAAAAAAAATGTTAGAAAATTCACACTTTTTAAATTATATTGATATTAGAATCCATGCACACAATTTTTAGCTTCATTCTGTTGGTATATAATGTCATTGGAGTAATGACATTAAAAACAATGGTAAAAAAGTATTTTTACCTTTAAAAGCCTCCTTAATGTTTTTACGTTGTATTGTATATGCTGTCCACACGCATATTGTCGCTTCGTTTGTCCTTCTAGCTCCTCGAGAGTGCCGTGTGTATTTTCCCCATGCTCCATGCGTGCTGCAGGAGGAGGCTTGGCCACAGTAGCTCATTGTAAAAACTTTTCTCTGGATAAGAATACAAATATCATACGTGGTATGTATTATATTCAGTAGTGTCTATTGCTTATTATTAAATCTACATAAGGGAATTAATATATTATAAACACAATACACAATAGTAGATATTATAATAAAATAAATAAAAATGATGTCACTTTGAAATCATTGAATCATTGTATATGTATTTTTTTAATTAAATTGTAAGATTTTTTTTTAAAAGCTATCTCATTACTGTTAGAAATGTGGAGTAAGTGATAAGCAATACAAGTTAGTTGTTACGTATGTGAGGAGATATCTTTTGAGTAACACCTTTAGTCCTTTACCCATACACACGTCATTCAGGTTCTTTCATCAAGGTTTTGGCTTACTGTGTCGTCGACCAGCTTCTCTCTCTCTCTCTCTCTGCATGACTATATCGCAGGACTGTCTCCCACCAGCAGTGTTTTAGTTAGGGGTTCGGCCCTGGAATATGGCGTGGAGAGATTGGGTTACATCAAATCTTCCTCTCTGTTACTTGCTCTCCTCTCTCTCACTCTCTGTTCATTTTTATCATATTAATTTCAATATGATTTTTTTTCTTTAAATTTGAAAATATTTATCTTTATTTTTATCCAAAAACAACATTTAAAAGTTAGAACCACAAAAGTTTGAACCTCATACCAGAGAAGAATATATAATATATTATATATTCTTGATAGGAAATTTGAACCTCAACTCCTTTTTTTAATGATTATAAAGAGAAGGGGACTACGATCCAACAGTCAGAAACCACAACATTCATATTGATGATGGTGGACCTTTACCACCAGACGGCAGCACTTGTAGATGTAAAACCCCCTTTTTTTGTGTGTGTGAACAATTAAAAAGAAATCAAAAGATATAAAGTTTCAAACAAAAATAAATTGGAATTTAAGTTTAGTAAGCAATAACGTTTTGTGGTTGCAGTTTAAGTATAATATCGACATGATGGAATAAATTGTAATGAGACTATGTCATAAAACCTGCTGCATTGATGGGTGATCGTTCTTGAGCGCTGTTACTGCAGGCTTCCCCATGTTGTCGACCGACGTCCATACTTCTCCTCCTCTACTCGCCTTTACTGGAGAAATAACTTCGAGGACACCTGTCATTATTAAAATTTTTAATAATTACTTTTATAATTAATTATATATACTGAAAGGTAGTAATTATTATTTTACATATAGATTAATCAAAGTGACTCATTTTTTCATTAATATATATATTTTTTAAACTATGATAAAATTTCATTTTTCAATACCTTGACCATAACTACAAAAAGATTGTTACTTTTTTTCCTTTATTTTTTTTTATTCACATAATGTATTAAAGATTTTGTTGTACACAAAACATGAACCTAAACTTATTCTATCATAGACCTTCGTTAAATCTTTACATTGAAAAATTCTTTTCTAACTCTTTGAACACATTTAAACTTATATGTTTATAAAGAAATGGGTCTAAGGTATTCAATCAGCAAAATTTCATTTTTTTTTTTCCTTTTTCTCTTTATGCTTTAGTAGGCAAGCACCAGCTTAGCGTACAGGTGCGAATGGTCTACGGAAAACTTTGTCTTCCTGCTGCTGTCTGGCTCACTTGCACCACCTATGGAGCTGCAGCGCCCCAAGTATCATAGTTCTGATGCATATATGCACTCAGGTTACCTGTAGACCGACCGCCCTCCCGCTGCACCCTCACCGTCTGTCTATACATTCCTCCTCCTCCTTAATGGAATAACCAACTCAGTATCAACATATACACAAAAAATCTTCAGATGAATATTTAAAATATGATAAAAATTATATGTATTTTTTTATGTAAGAATTTTGTCCTTGTATTTTTTTTAACATGCGTTGAAATCACCAAAACAATTAAAAAATAATTACTATTGAAAAATATTCCCTTTAATTAAGTTTTTGAATTTTATTTGTTTATTTATTGTTTTACTAAGTTCAATTATACAATAAAATGATTCAATGTTGTTGTTATTTTGTTTTGTTTATCGTTCACAAAAAGAACTAACTTGATTGCTTGTGTAGATGATTTTACCGTCAGGTCTAGTATAAGGGAAAAGTAATAAGAAAGTGAGACACGCCTTCTTAGGTTGATGGTGCTTGCATGTAGAGGGGCGGGGCTCGGTTTCAACCCCCTTAGACCAAGATAGATGAACTTTTTGTAGGGGATAACATTAGCCCACCTGAGCTTGGTTCTCTGTTTTACCTTGCTTATTCTATATCGTCCGTCCTCCACCTTTCTCTCTCTCTCTCTCTCTCTCTCTCTCTCTCTCTCTCTCTCTCTCTCTCTCTCTCTCTCTCTCTCTCTCTCTCTCTCTCTCTCTCTCTTATTGCATTAGAGCGGCGAGGAGGAACCAGCAAGCAATACAGCAAGCGCGTGGAGAACATAGAGAGAAAGAACGAGCAGGCCACGCATGGTTGCCACATCTAATTGAATAAAAGTTTTATAATCAGAGTAAAAGTCTGGTAGCCAAAGGAGGATGAGGAAAGAAGGAGTATGGGGGCATATATATATAAGATCATAAATGACGAAGAACTAAAAAAAAAATAAGTTTATATGTAAGATTCTTGTTTTGTTTATCTTAAAGCTGCCGTGTGCACGTCAACTTTTGACACGCAAGACTCAAAAAGTGAGCACCATATATTTTTTTATATATTAATATAATACATATTTTATTTTATGGAATTAATTATTAGAAAGTAATAATTTTAAACAGTCAATGACACGAAATTAAGTAAGTAAATTTAGTTAAATGTTATTCAAAATCTTGCTGAAGAGTTTAAAAATTAAGGCAAACAGAAGTAAAAACTGGTTGTGAAAGAATAATCAAGTAATTACTTTAAAATTTTGTAATTGCAAGAAAAATATTTCTTAATTTTTTTCATACATTTTACTAAAATAGTTAAAGAAAAAAGACAAACACTTTCTGCTGTTGGAGTAGACAAATTTTAAATACCAAGGAGAGCATGGGGGGGGGGGAGGATTAATGGTATGAATTACTGTGTATAAATTAGTAAAAAAAAATAATAACAATACTTTAACATTTATTTAAGCTATAGTGTATTATTGTTATTCCTCTCTTTATTGAAGAGCACTTATATGAAGACTGTCGCTGGTTCAGTAGCGATCTAGCTGACTAATATACCTTATGGCTGTTGGTTGGGTCAGTGCGCCGCCTCTCTCCTCCGCGAGAGCAAATTACCTGGCGTGATGCTGCTAGCTTCTGCTGCTTCTATTCCTTGATCCTTACAGCATCCAAGAGAGAACTGATCTTAGCATCGTCATGGCAACATCGCTGCTGCTTGTGAGAGAGAGAGAGAGAGGCAGACGACATGAAATATGGCTTGCCGCTAGCCACCGAGCAGCCGCAGCAGCCGCGTCACTCGTACCTGTGCCACAGACGAAAAATAACATGAGAGAATTCTGTATAGGATATTGTATGGTGATGATAGAAAGTAAAAAATATATTTTAATAATTTTGTATTAAAAAAAATACAACTATCTATAAAACTAAATCTTTTAAGTTTTTAGTTGTGATGAAGTTTTTGGTGATCATGTGACATGTGTGAGCCAAAAGAAGACCTTGGAAATCTTTCTACACCTTCTATGTTTTCCTCTCATCACCTTTATTCCATCTATATCTTACTCTTTTATCCATTCCTTATACACCCACTTGTATATATAGAGGTAGTATGTGTCGGGAGTCAGTCTCCCCAAGTTCTCGAGGACTTTTTAGAGGTCAAGAACTGCTTTTTCTCTTCGTACCATGCGGCGGCGGCAGTGGTGCTGCTGGCTCAAGAAGGCTCTCCCAGTGGCGGCAACATTGCCAAAATGTCGTCTCTCTCTCTCTCTCTCTCTCTCTCTCTCTCTCTCTCTCTCTCTCTCTCTCTCTCTCTCTCTCTCTCTCTCTCTCTCTCTTCGCTCGCACGACCAAGACGCAAATAAATGGACCACGCATTCGAATCTCTTGCAAAATAATGAGCTTCGCATTCAAATCTTTAAAAAAAAAAAGTTAAGAGAAAAATAAAATAAAGTTTGTACTCGTTATAAACTAAAGAACATAAAAATCTTTTAAAGAAGAAAAATATTAGAACTGGACTGTTGAAATCTCTACCCTGAAATATTTTCTTGTAAATTTAACATTTTAAATCTCCCGCTGTCTGTTATCCACATAAGGAATACTTAGGCCTTGAACTGTGTGTTCTTGGTTTCTTAGTTAAAAAAATGTAAAGTAAAAAAATATTAATTTAAGAAAAGAAAAAAAAAAAAAAAAAAAAGAATACAACCAAATATATCAGATTCCACAATTTTTAGATCTTGTGAGTAGAACTTGTGACGTGTAGCAAATGACGTAATGGTAGAGAATGATGTGTATACGTTGACAATATGTCCAGTACTTCAAGAATAATTGACCTGTGAGAAGAATACAAAAGTATTCAAGATTGAGGACCAAAATCTAACTTACTGCAACAATAAAAAAATTAGTTCTTTTTGAACTTCACTTGAAAGATCGAATGGCAACAATGTAGCTATCGAGGAGGGTTTGATAAAATATACAATAACAACTAATATTGTAAAAAATATCCAATATTAAAAAAATTGATATTAAATCCTGTATTATTAAGATCACTTTAAAAAATACAAAAGCGTGAAACAAAGCGACACAGCACACAAATGCTTGAGGGGTACATGATAATTGAAAAAAAAAAGAGACCAGTTTGGTATTTTTTTTCTTTGCCACCTTCTTTTTTTAGCATTGTCATTGGTACCTATACCGGTATGTATGAGCAAGCTAGCAAGGGGGGGATATATCTAAAGTTTGGAGGTGCGGGAGTATATAAGACGCGAGAAAGAATAAGGGGGGACATGGCAGATTGGAAGTCTCTTTGTAAAATTTCCACGCAGGTCGTCGGTTTGTTCTCTCGAATATAGAGGCAGCCCCCAGGTGGTATCACCGCGCGATAAAGAAACTCCCCCTTCCTGCCCCCCTGATCACGTCGTGGTTTTATTGAGCGGACGATCAACGTATGCGTGCAGCCACCGTCTGTAATCAAAATTACCAATCAATTGATCACAAATTATTTTCATTATTAATCAAGGAACAAATTTTAAAATATAATTTTTGCAAAGATTATTTTTATATTTCATATTTATAATTATTACATGAAATTGAAGGTCAAGTAAAAAAAAAACATTTTTAAGATTATTATCATATGATATTCTCATTTTATTTTTTAAAAGTTAATCACAGTGAATTATAAAAAAAAAAAAAAAAACGAAGATTAACTTTTATTAAAAGTTTATACACATATTATTAATAATTTTGTAAAAAGTAATTATCAGAAAAATGTAATTAGTTATTCGTATTATTAAAGATTAAATTAAAAAACATAAAATTTTATGACCTTTTAAAAGTATGATATTATTAACTTTAATTCATTTTTTTTTTAAATCTTATAAACTTTATTGGTGATGGGATCAGTGTAAAGAAGAACTGATGATAGTATGATATGGTTGATGAGAAAGAGAGAGGAGAGAGAGTGCTAGCAGCCACTTGGTGCCTAGCCAAGCTTGCTCAGGTATCCTCAGGTATGTAATATACCGAGACACACGGCGACTGGCTTACCGGAGAACGAACCAGCAGATCAAGGTACCGCGTCAAGCGGCCAGACGGACTAAAAAGCGTACCTCAATACACCTTCTCTCATCTCCCCTATATTTTGCAACGGTGGGCATGTATAAAGAAGGGTCGTGGTATATATGTCGGGAATAGTTGTAGCATCTTTTTACAGTGATTAGTCTTTACCGACACGGTGTCTTTGATTATATAGGTAGAAAAATAGAATAGACGTATACTTACCTTATATCCATGTTTTTTCAACATTTTATATAGCTGTGTTTTATACAAAACTACTCGCTATTGTTATAGTGAAAAATGTACAGTGGTTATAAAACATATTAATATATTTTTTAAAAACTCAGTAAAGGTAAAAATTTAGGGATGATATACCTGAAAAAATTATTATTGTAAGTATCATTGATGCCTTACAGCAAAAATATATTTTTTCTATATTAAAAAAAAAAAAAAATGTAACATCCTTTAGGCGTTAAAATACATCGTCAGTCATTTGCAATTATAAATAAATACTTTGACTATTTCTAAGAGCCATTTTCGTTGCATTGGATGATGGGCAAGGGGCATAATGTGAAGCTGATGACGTCGGTCGCATCACAGACTTTGCCAACAACATTAAATTTGAAACATGACAGCTAATTCAACGTTTGAATCCATTAAAAAAACAAAAAGAGGAGTTTTTCATATTTTTCATATCTCATGATTATATAAGAAATATATTTAATGTTCAATGTATTGAATTTTCATTGAGTAAAAAGCCCAATACCTTTTTTCTATTCATAATTATATCAGCAAAGTTGTGAAATTAGAGGGGAATTAAAAAATAAAAACAAAAATGTCACAAATGTTTTTTCGTTATGAAGCTGATAGGATATAATTTTGGTTAATACTATAATATGTAATATTAATGAATAGTAATATTATAGTTAAATTGTTCCTCTAAGCTTTATAAATATATATTTTTTTTTATTAAAGACAAGAATGTATAATAATATGTTAAATATATATATAAAAAAAAGGTATTAGAGGGTTAACGAAAAGAGAGAATAGTTCGTTCGAAAAATGAGACCAAACAGGCGTGTGACAGTTCACACAACGCGTACGGAGCTAATCAAGTCTTCCTTTTTTTTTCTTTAAATACTATATTATATATATTTTTTTATACGTGTGCTAAAGCTAAGGTTGAATATTTTGAATACAGTCAAGTAGTCTGGATATTTTATATAGCAAGAAGCTGTGAGAGCGCTGGTGTTAGAGGGCGAGGAAGATCGAGGAGCAGTGTCGGGCGGGCCACAACGATAGTGATGAGATGCAAGGTGACGGCTCTACTTCGATGGACGACACCGCCACAGCGAAGAATCTTTTTATTCTTAAAGAGACGCGCCGGCGACCTTTTTAGAACTTTTTTTTTTATTATTTGTTCTCTTTTACTATTTTTATATATACACACACACTGAGTAATATTTAGCCGGTACTGTGAACGCCTATAACATACACAGCATCAAAGTATTGTTGTATGTCTTTTTACTTTTGTTACTGCCTCTTTTTTTTCTGTCAACCTTCAGTCATTGAGAATTAGTGCCATTTCAGCAAATATTTCTGCATGGTCTCTATATTGTATATACTATTATATGATCTATATATATATATATATATATATATATATATATATATATATATATATATATATATATATATATATATATATATATATATATATAATAAGACTCATCATAGTTAACCCTTACTTTAAAGTGTACAGGCAGAAAATCCTTATTTATCCTCTCGTCTTTTTTTTTTTCAAATATATTACACATCAATGGATTTGCAATACCAGTACAGGAAAATGAATAAAAAACATTGATTTTTTTTATATTATACTTGTATTTTGTTCTCTTATTGTACGTACATATCAAAAAAAGAAACTAGTATGTTAATTGGACATACTAATACTATTTTGATCTCTTAAGGAATGTATATTATTGCCCATATAGACTCTACTCATATGTATATTGTATACATAATGTTATACTATACTCCTCCCTACTATGGATGCAGATAGATACAGATAGAATGTTTGGATTTGCTATTGTCCTCATGGGGCAAAACCTTCTTGTATATAAGTATAGTATATGCATGGAGATAAAGATGGAAATCTTTTAAACTAAAGGTTTGAAATACACGTTATAAAAAAATAAAATAAACTAAACAACATTTTTTTATTAAGGGTGTACCTATAGCCATAACTCCTGCATCATATACGAGCATGTCTCTTCTCTTTCTTGAATAATGAGATAACCGAAGTTGCACACACAACACGAATTATTATTATTACTGTAAATTATGATAGCACATTTCTTTAAAAAAAATATCGATAAAGTAACACAGGTTAGTTGCAGACAATTAGTTTCAATATCGATTATCTTCTTTTTTATTTAAAAAAAAACAAAACAGTATTTACTTGCATGGCATCATATAATATATATTTTGAACAATAAATAATCATGTCACCACATTTTTACTTTATGATACTTAAAAGAAATAATAATAATAAAAAAAATTATAATATATTAAAAATAAAAATTTCAAAAGGAATATATATATGTTTTTTTTTGTTTTTTTTTTTTGAATATATGCAGCAATGAAAAGTGACACACCTAAAGCCTTAATAGGATTGTGTACGGAGTATTATATGTTTGGAAATAATATTTATAGTGCAAGTTAAAGATAACAAGAGAGGATGGCCAAAATACTGCTTCACTCTTCTCATGTATATATTTTTAAATACAATTATTTAAAAACATATATTATTTGGTTAGCATGTTTAAATATAAAGAACAATATACGTATATTTTTATTTTTTAACTTGTATAAAGGGTTGATTGAATATTACCTTAAGGGCTAAAAAAAATACACATACAAACATTCAGCTTAAATATATATATATATATATATATATATATATATATATACACACAAAAAAGACATACATTAATAGGCCGTTTGGTGACTGCGGACATTTGAATGCTGAGGTATACGCCTACACTAGCGGCATGATGGTCAGTGCTATGGCTGGGAAATAGCCCCCTCGTGCATGGTAGCTTCTTTTTTTTTTTTTTTTTCGCGATCTAGAGACGCTCCAAAAGAAACAATAAAGAATAGCGCGGTATGTATATTGCAAAGAAAAACGGTATTATACCACTTCGTAGGCGTATTTATGTTTAAAATATACATATAAAATACACTAAAGTCATTATTTTGTTTGAAATAATGTTTAAATTCATTTTAAATATTTTATAAAACTCAATTTACATATTATTATTATTTTTTGCAAACAGATGATACTAATATTCATGATAATTCTTATTTATACCGTTAATGGGAGGTTAGAATTATATAGAAGAAGTTATAAGATCAACAAAAATTGTTTTCTTATTTTATATTTCAATTCAAAACATTATTTACTTTTGGCTATAATCCAGACCACATATAGTCATTCGTTTTCTTTTCATATATAAATTGTGAAACATATTTATTTTTTATTATTATTTTATTCATTCTAACCATCACTACAACAACATGATATATAATATTCTAAAAAGAGCATTTTTTTTTTATGCATGGGTTTGCATCACAAATATTTATTTATATAAAAATGATTATAACCACCTGGCCTATTATACCTTCTTTAAATATAGATAAAAAATTTTCCGAAATAAGCTAGATTATTATATATAAATGTCTTTAGTTTCCACCGGAAATATAAATATTTCTATATATTTAATAAAATTTAGATAATTGCAAATCGAACGTAATTTTGAAATATTTCGCATTGGTTAGCGGTGAGCACGTGCTGTGTGTGTGTGTGCCGTAAGTGAGAGTCAATATGCAGTACGCATATTGATTGCAGCAGCACATTCGTGGCATCCCTGGCAGTGTAGTAACCCCTGCTGATGCATGAGTGGGCCGTCCGCGACCCGCGCCCGCTTCTCTCATTGTTATGCAAGTCGAGGTCTCATGTTATAGTCTTGGCAGTCTGCAGAAGCAATGGCAAGGAAGCAAGGTATCATGGAGAAACAATAACATTACGTTTGCAATAATGTGACTACTTTGAAACAAAAATTTTACCAGCAACATCAGTGATGGGTTTATAAAACAAAGGTACAAATTTTGATCAACCTTAAAATTATTATTATGTCCGTTAATAAATTTGCAATCAATAATGAGATGAACCTTATGGTCCCTGTACAGATGGTTCATCAATCGACTCGGTTAGGTGTATAATTTCTTCATTTATGACTTTGCCCCTTGAAAGTGCTACATCCCCTTGACTTTAATGATTAAAGAGTTGCATACATACATAACTTGCAGGCTGACGTAGACATTTTTATGCATGTAAGTGCGACCTTACGTTTTATTTTCTCCAACTGTTCTTGTCTTTTATTCTTATATCCCATAAGGATATGTGTCATATAATTGATTTATTTATTAAAATAAGCTTTATTACTATAAAAGTTTAAAAGAATTATTACAAGAATTATCTTAAATTACATACTTAAATATAACAAGCTATATAATATACAAAATTATAATTGAATTTAATACTTGTTGAAAAAGAAAATGAAAACAGATTATTTGTGTGTGACGTTTGTACTTGTAATACCACATTTCTCTCTCTCTCTCTCCTCATCTTACAAATTCTCACTTGTAATAATAATAACCTTTACCACCTCCTCCCTCTTATATATGCATGCAGTCAAACCAGGCATTCAAGCCAACAAAAATAATCTCAACTAGACCATTTGTATTAAGTTATGGAATAGATGACATGTTTTATAAGGTGTGTAAGTCCGTCTTGTTTCTTGATGCGCGCGCAGAAACATAACGCACATATTTTTATATATTATTATACATATACTATACGGTATTGTACCCCGTGTGGTGTCGCTTTGCTTCGACCCCCCATAGACTTCCTCACGCTCGCTGGTTCTGCGACTCTCTGCATGCATGCAAGAAGCAAAAATCTTGGAATATTTTTTAAAGTTCGTCGTTTATGAGATCTATATCGATGATTTATACTTACCATGAGTGTGAAATAAAAGTATTATTAATATTTAATATTCTTACCACTTCTTTTTTTTTTTTTCACCATTGGAAAGTTGTCACCAATCAAATAATATATCATATATACAGTGTTATAATATACATGTGGTTAAATTTGTTGTGGGTGGAATAAATTTTTACAATTATTGATGCCCACATTTTTTTCACTTACTTACTACCTAATATATTAATTCTTTTCTTTTTATTATTACCTTCTTATATATTTATGATATATTATTAAATATTAACATTGTATTTTGTTTTACAAGATGTCATGAATATACTGTGTTAATATATATCTTTAAAAATGTTATAAATTTCAATTATACAAAACAATAAGATTTTTTTTTAGTTATAAAATTATGATTAAATTACAATACAATTTATTTTATGAAAATAATTTTATTATTATTTTAATAAGAATTAATCCCACGCTTTTTAAATGTTTAACACTACTATATAGATAGCAATTTGTTGTATTGTATTATAGACAAAGCTAAAAGTTATTGAACAAGGTAACATCAACAACAGAAAATATTTGTAACGGAATTACATTTAGGCTGGCTTATGCGATTCTATCAGTACTGAGAAGAAATCAATCATTGCCCCACCACGAGCATTGATCCACACACACACACACACCTGATGTGAGCACCATTATTCAACTACTCAACATTGATTATTTTTCATATGTCAAATTTTTTAAAAACAATTTCTTAATTTTAACAAAATTAAATTAAAATTAAAAATATGAATAATTTTTATTATTAATTTTATATACGATATTATTAAAAATAATATATTTGCTGACTATTATATATGTTACATGTTAAAAAAAATATGACACAGCATATATTTTATACGTCATAACATTCATGGCATCATATTGAGTTAACGTTATATAATATCGTTGTCAAAAATAGTATACCTTTTAAAATATAAAGATTATAATATGAATATAATAGGTATACAATTATTAATATTATAGTATCGGTTCAGCAGCAGCAGCAGCAGCAGCAGCACAGCATCGACATTATAGTAACACGTTGGTTTGCGAGTCGGTTACTCTTTTGTCATGTATATAGTAATACAATGTTCTTATAGTCATGTATGTATGTAGAGAGGCTGGGACCTTTTTGCCTCTTCTAAGAATTACGTACCAAAAGAATCATCTATGATCCTCCTTCTTTGTATTCCCATCTTGGTACCTTGATCCTATAAATATAATATATTAAATACTACTAACAGTATAAATTTCTGCATGTATATTTTATATTGGCAAATAAAAGTTAGATAGATCGTTTTCCATTTATTCTCTAGGTCACTTACCTTTTTATAATACTTGCTGCATGCAGTGCCACGTGATGATGCACTGACGATGCCAAAGTTGGTGTGAAAGCTATCTATCCTCATCTTGAATCACGATTTTAATAATGTCTCTGTAGTGACTCTCTTAAACTGTTGTTGTTGTTATATATTTTTATTATTATTTTTATACTAAAGAAAGATTGAGGTTCATAATATAAAGTTAAAAGATTATTAAAAAATAATATAATATAAAGATCTTATTTTTACTTATAGCTGTAATATAGCTAGCTGATTATATTGTTATTTTGTATTTAATAAGTATTGTATTATTAATATTTTTGTCATTTTTATTGTAAAATGTCTTCTTGGAATATACTGCACAACTTTAATTACAAGGGTAAAAATGGACTATGGAATCTATTAGCCATGTACTTGTTAGAGAATGTATTATGAATGTCATTGAAATTAAAGTCGAAATAAAGTATGAGAGAAAAAAGCTTCATTCAAAATCCATTTTTCTACCAGGACAGTTTTACTTACTGTTAGTTACATCCTAATAAAATCGATAATTAATTCTAATATCATTTCCTTATATAAAAATTTTAACATTAATTATTTTTTATTCTTAATTTCTAAATACTATTTTTATTTTTTGTATTGTATTAGTGAGAAGTTATTTATTTTTTTTTATTCAAAAGCATCTGACAAAAGAATTGACACGCAGGCATGTAAATAGAAAATGCTCCTGCGTTGCACAGCCTCCTCCTCCTCCTCTTTCCATAGTGCCTGGTGCACATCAAGCGAGCATCATGATGGTACGTTCTCTCAAGCAGAGAGTGGTGGTGTGAAGAATGAGACGGACGTAGAAATGGTATTGTTGAACAAAGACCGACTGCTGGGATGTCGTGTTTTCCTCTGAGGTTCCTCTTCTGTTGAACGCCGCTTGCTCCTCCTCGCGAGGTGGTGTGCCCGGACTGATGATGTAAAATAACCCTGAGGCCAATATATGAGGCTAAAAACAACGGGCAGGTAACTTGCATGCAGCTAACGCGGCAGATCACTACAAGAGGTGAAAAGCTTAGAGAGAGAGAGAGAGAGAGAGAGAGAGAGAGAGAGAGAGAGAGAGAGAGAGAGAGATAGAGAGAAAATTGAAGAAGAGGAGATAGATGACTCTACATCAAACTGTTAGTCTATTGTTGGTCCACCTTCAAATCTGTCCATAACGCGTGAACTTTGCAACATGATCTTCTTTTAGGATACATTATATTCATCAGATAATATATATATTTATTTTTTTTCTATAATATTTCATTCAAGAATTTCTTTTTAAAAAGTCACAACCAATCTTTATTTAAAGTAGATTACTTGGTATCTTTTTGATTATTATCTGATTTTAAAAATGTTTAGATTTTTATATTATATTTAGAATAAATATATTTAAAAAAAATCATTATTTGATATTAATAAATTATGAAGTAATGACATTTCAAGGAGCATAAAAAAAATCAATAAACGGCTGGACACACAAGCCTGATGTGTCATATTGTTATTTATTTTCATATATAACTGTAACTTTAGTACCATGATGTAAAAAATATATATTAATTAATCAGCAAGAACATTTGACTTCTGTATCCATTGCAAAATAAGAAATGTATAATAATATATATAATTATTATACTGTATGATATCTTGCAATAAGCACATTCAGTATTAAAATGAGAGAGAGAGAGAGAGATGAGGAAGGAATCTGATGGTTGTTCTCTTTCTTCTTATTTGCAAACATACATATATATATATAAATATTTGAGAGAGAGAGAGAGAGAGAGAGAGATGGAAGAAGCCTCAGTGGTAAAGAGTTGGTGCTGGAGGCAAGCGATGGCAAAATTTTCATTTGAAGCTGCGACTGCTGCTGTTATATTATAGCAGCAGCAGTTTTACTCTCAGGCAGGCACATTGAGCATTGTATGGTAATGCCTTGGCCAGAGAAATGGCAAGGAGCTGCTCTTCTGAGCTGTCGTAGCTCGTCCCCTAACGTGATACACGGCTTTGCTGCTGCTGCTGCTATCTCTCTCTCTCTCTCTCTCTCTCTCTCTCTCTCTCTCTCTCTCTCTCTCTCTTAGCGGTGTACACTTGGGCCTGGCGGCAAGCTATAGTTCGAGGTCCATCGTACGCAAAATGCAACATGGCAGCAAGATTTCGCGACATGTTCTTTCTGCGAGAGTGGACAAAGGATCAAGCTATAGAAAACATTCAACGATTCTCTTATCGTCTCCTTTTTCATTCTCTCTCTCTCTGGTTGAAAATGTATAAAAAGAAAAAAAAATAATTACTGAGTGTGTGTGTGTGAAACAAGTTAAAAGATTTTATTTTAATTTTAATTTATCAATAGATAAAAAAATATTAATTCAACAACATTTTATACTGATTAAATTTATATATATATGTATAATATATATATAAAAAAATGTATTTAGTATTTTAAATAGCTTGTTCGTATTAAAAGAATGAATCAAGCAATTTAAGCAACATTTTAAGTACAAATAAAAAAAAGGAAGTGTTTATATCGTCATTAATGTAAAAGATTCTCTAACAAAATTATAAAACCAAATGCACAGGTGCCATTAATGGTCAGAATAAAAAGAAGAAGAAAAGAAAAATAATTAAGCTAGTGTTATAAGTTAAGATGTGATCTTTTTCTTTTCAACATTTTTTTGAAATATTATCGTAGAAATGCACGATTTTGTACTAAATGAAAAGAAATAAAAAATGAAAATATTTATTCACGCAGTATGGAATAAGCAGCGTGTGTCACGGGTGATCCGTGACTATTTGGCTATTGTTAGACCTGTGCACGTCTATTGTTGTGAGGAGACTTGACTATGAATGATAGAAGCGCCACCTTATAAAAGTGTATGTATAGAGGAGGGAGTAGAAAAAAAAAATACAGTGTAATCTTTTTGGTGAATCTCTAAAACTCTTTCTATACGCGTGAACGTTCGCGATTTTGTGTTACATAGTAGTCAACCTCATAGTATGCTTCACTGAGCCCCATATAAAAGGAAAAAATATAATATATAATAATAAGTATATAAAAAAAAATCATCATGCATCAACTTCTTTATAATACTATAGGGCTTTAATACAATATGTAATAATACTGTATGTACCAAAAATGATTTATTACGAACACTTAAATTTACAACATTTATGTAATATTTATTTAATAATTTCAAATTATATATATTTTTAATTTTATTCAATTTAATATATATTTTTATGTCTTTTTGATTTGACATATGAGTGACATGATAATGATAACCTTATTGTACTTTTTTAGAGGTAGTAGTTATTTTATCAAATATTATAATAAAACAGATATAAATGTACAGTACATGAATTTTGTTAAATACGTGTTGCTGCAAAGACCTTATGGTTATATAAAATGTATAATACAAAAATAAACTCCAGTAAGTCTTGTTCTTTATTAGGTTCTATCTTTTCGTGATCCGGCCCCAGGGGGATTAAATACTTGCTACTATAACCGCCCTCAATTTTGATAGATACTGTGTTTCCTTCGTATGTACTGCCTATGTAAAAGCTGACACGATCTTCAAATAATATTACCTTCCCCTCCTCTTTATATAACTACTGTAAATTAACATAAATATTTGGTCTCATTATTTAACACTAAATTCTTATTATTTATTTTTATATTAAATAAAATATTATAATTTTTCTTAAATTTGTATTTATTGACAATATATTACAAAGAGATATATATTTTTTTTTAAATAATTTTATATGATAAATGTTAAGGAAGTTATACATTTTTTTAAAATGTTGACACAGTGGAATTTTTATTTAGTAACTTCCTGTGAGAGAAATGGAGTGTTTTTTAAATGCATCATTGTGTTTTACGAGTGCTCGTTCTATGGTGTGAATTTGCAAAAGACACGCAAACCTTTTTATAGAATGCAGAGTTTTAAATTTTTATCAATGTTTTAATGAAAATTATTAAATTATTATTTTAAATTTTTAAGCTATGTCCTCCCTATACATTGTATACAACAGGATTCTGTTGGGGTCATGAAGAAAATTTCACTCACTTATTTTTTTTTTAAAATAAATATTTTAAATAAAAAATAAATTACTGCAAATGAGGAGGCACTTCATTAATTACGTTTTTATCAGTAAAATTTTACTATATACATTTTTTTGTTTTACGTGTATGTATGTATGTTTTTTTTTTTTTTTTTTTTTAAACTTTTGCGTTTAATTTTCTCCGCGCTAAAGTTGCATGGTTAACGCCGCGCCCTAAAGGTTTTCTATACTAAAACTCAAAAGTCTACGGCAATCCAACAGCATGGCAAAGCTGATATAGGCACCATGCATGGTTGACACCTTTTGCCAAACCTGCTTGAGATTTTTGTCAATTCAGGATTTTACTAGAGAGAGAGAAAGAAGAAAAATAAATAAAAAATAAATACATACTGTGACTGGCCCCTCAGTTTTAATGCTATATAGCATTTCAAGATGTATATAGATTTTTTATTATTCCTACTCTTTTATACATATATACATTTTTTACAACTACTTCTTTCTTACTTGCTTTATTTTAATTGGTTAGTAGTATAGTATTATAAAAGGTAAAGAATATGTACACAGACATATACAGTTTCTTTATTTTTAAGTTGTATGTTTTATTTTTGTCGGTGCTTTATGTATTTTTTTTTTTTTTTTTTTTTTTTTGTAAAGAGCTATCACTGCAACTTAGATTATGGCGATCGAAGAGGTTTGTTTCATGTTATTTTTTTACAAGGGTGGTATATTGTTTATAAGAGTGGAATTTTCTTCCCAAAACCATTGATTTTATACCTTTGGTTCATCCTATACCTAATATTTTTTTTATATAAATTTGTGTAAGTGAGTACTGCGAGTGGAGAGATTGTGTGTGTGTGTCTGTGAGAGAGAGAGAGAGAGAGAGAGAGAGAGAGAGAGAGAGAGAGAGAGAGAGAGAGAGAGAGAGAGAGAGAGAAGAAGGGAGGGGGGGGGGAGGGCATGTTGAGGTGACATGATGCCTATCGCTCTCTGGATTGTGTGTGTGCTAAAGCTGCGACTCTGTATGCTGGCTATAGAGTGTGTGTGTGTGTCTGTACCTAATTTACGACCTGAGATCGAATCAGTCGAAGAACTGAGTCCTCCCTTCGTTCTGTCTCCTACCTGGACCTCGCGATTACCGTTGTCTTTTATGTATAAAAATGCAAGGAAGAGTGACAGTGTTAAATTCCATCAAATTATTTTTAATAACTTGTTTATATTTTTTTTGTAAAGCTTTTTTTTTAAATATAAAAATAAAATATTTTTAAATGTTTTTTTTTGTATTGAATTCAATTTAAGTTTATTTTAATTAAAAGTATACTGTTTTAAAATAATTCAAGTTTTATTCTCTATAATATATTATAATGATTTACATACTATAATAAATTTGCATATAAATCTAGTTAAAATAAGATTGATTTTTCCTTTGAAATCGAAGTTGTCATCAAATTGCGTACTGCTGTACACCCGGTAGTGTAGACTGCTACTACTTTGTGTTCGCAACTTTTTCAAGACAATGCCTCGCCTCGAGGAATAAAGTCAGAAGTTTTGTAAAGTATAAAATACTCCAACACACATTATATGTATATATCAATACAATATATTATATATATATAAAGTTTTTCTCGTTTTTTTTTTATTATTTTTTGGCATGATGATGTTTAAAAAATGTTACACAAACAAGCTGAGACCACCCTGTGAGGGCATATTTGAATCTACATTTAAAAAATTAATTTAAAACTTTTTTATATATATTATATTTTTAACATACCGTTTTACTATGCATACAGTAATGTTTATTAGTGTGTCAAAGTTATGAATCAAGTTATATTAATTTTATCTAACTATTCATTTTAAATAGTTCATTAACATAATGTATTACATTGAATAGTTTTTTTTCCATGACCGTTATTATTACATCGTTAGTAAAATGATGTTGTGTAATTAGTGAAAATTTTAATACTTAAAACTCTTAAAAGGTATTAAATATTCTTCTTTAAAAAAATAATAACTATTTTCCATATTGCAAAAAAATAAAAAATAATTTATTTTTTCTTAACTTATTATATTATAGAAACTCAGAAAATATCAGTGCAATAATCGAATCAATATTAAATATCACAAATTAAAATGTCATGTTCAAAACATATTTAAAATAAAAATATATAATTCAACAGAAATAAATTGTCTAATCTTTTAAATAAATGCAACCAACAATGTATTTTATATATTATATATAAGGATAACAATAAATCTCTAATGTCTATCTATTTTTAAAAGAACAAAAGTTCTAAAAGTTTGAAAATTTGTAGTTGTTTTATTTTATTTTTTTTTATTCAATTCTGTATATCTAGTTATGCAGTCAGTCCTCGCTGTAGTACCATGAGAAATATATAAAAGTCAATGAACTCCAGGACAAGAATGAAACAAGGTACACATATATATGTATGTATGTATATAAAAAAAAGAGCAAGGTAGAACGCGCGTGTGTTTGTATATTTGTACGATTGAGATTATATATAAAAGAACGAAGGGTTGATATCCAAAAGAGAGAGAGAGAGATGAGACGCTTAATGTTTGATCTGATCTGCAGGTAGAGGTCCTTTAAATTTAAGGTATAATATAGAAGGAGGAGGAATGTGCATACAGAAGCCTCTCTTTCTTCTTAGTTTTACGAAGGTAATTAATCCGTTGCGATGAACAGAATGGACGCTATATATAATGCCACTAGCGGCCTGTGCGCGCTATATAGCCAGAATTACCTTATAGTATTGAAAGGGCGTGTGGGTTGTTACCGTATAGCAATATAATGACGAAGATACCTTAGCAGTAGCTTAGCTTGTACTTTCGCTATACTGCAACATGTTATAATAAATATATATATAAAAAAAAAGAAGCAAAGCTTTGGGTGCTACTATTTCCTCACCATGTGTCAATATATTTTATATTATATTTAATGATCATTATTGCTAACTGGATTTTATGTTTTATTAATATATCATTAAATATTTGATATTTTTTTTATTTAATATTATTATTTTAATATTTTGTGAGTGGAGTTAAAATTATAGTAATAAAGTGATTCAAAATTTTGCAGTTATAATGCTGATAATGTGTGCTCATACAAGCTAGCGAACAAACTATATATGGAAAAACATGGCTAATATATGAACTAATGTTGCAAATGTGCTGCTGGTATTCCAGTCTTACCTCATTGCTAACTCTGACCAGCAAATGGTTTATAATCCTGACATACAGTTATTATTTGACTGGTCAGTTATTAATGCACCACGTACACTCATCTCCTCCTAATTCACCCCTTCCCTCTTCTCCAACGTAAAGTCCAACTTTTTTTTGTCTATGCTCTTTTCAAACCATCTGTATTAATTTTTTTCTGAAACAAATGTTTCTATTTTTCATTTTTTTTTTTTTTATGTGAGAACATTTCGACTTTTGTGGCAAAGATTACATGCTATAACTCGGCGGGGGAGGAATTTATTTTTAACATGTAAAGAAAAAAAATTGTCCGGTCAGCAGCTAACATAACCACTTGACCATTATACAAACTATATAGAGGAATACAATGCTGTATTATAAAATTACACTTTTAAAATCAAACGTTTCTTTTTATTGCAATTATTTTTGCAGCTTCGTATGAATATAAATTTAATAATAATAAAAATAAAAAAACAAACAAATTAATCGTGATATATTTTTGTTAATACTCATATAACGGTGTATGATGATATGTTAAGTTTAAAGAACTATAACCCAGGTGGTCCTATTTACTTCGGCTTTAGCTATTAGTCAAAGTTGTCACATATACTGTATAAGAATGCTATGTAGGTATGTAATGCTATATCATATAAGAATAATAAGATAGTATTAAAAGATTTCTTGAATGCTTTTGTCACTTATTATATTATTTTTATTGACAATATTTGAAAGATAATAATATAAAGTTGCCAATAATAATCGTCAAGATATATATTATATTTTGCTTATTTATTTTCATTTTTTTTATATACACAGATTTTATTTTGATATAATCATTGAAGATTTTTTTTGTAGATGATGAATATCTTCAAAAATACTTGTTTTATTGTAGTCAAATATTAAAATTTATCTTTGTTTCTGCATAATAGAATAATATCAATAAAGAATGTGTACAAATTGTTACTTAAATATATATATATATATATATAGCTTTGAAGATACACATTTTTTTTTTAAAATGGCTTCCATTGATCGTTGTGAGTGTTTTTATGAAAGTTCGTTAGGAGGAGCAAGCAACAAGTTTCTTTGCGTGCCACGTTCGAACCAAGGCTGCTGCTGGCTGGCTAGCTTGATGCTTTGGCGTAGCTACAGTAATTAATGAGTCGTTGTGTTTTGATCGCCGAGCTGCTTCAAGTCTTCTATATATGAAGGAAGAAAATTGCTGATAGAGCCTGATTGGTTTCTCTCGACCTCATCTTGCCCCTTGCTGTATATAATGTTAACGGGAGCCAACTGTTATCTTAACTTCCAATCGGGATAGTCAGGACAATTATATCACAACAGCAGAAGCAGCATCCACCAATCCTTTAAAAAACCCGGCCCCAAAACTATACATGAAGAGTTCCCTTGCTTGCTGTCTGATCTGTGAGAGAGAGAGAATTATATTTCATAATGAAAATTTAAAGTAGATACTCATTTTTTATTATTATTTTTTTTTTAATAAAATTTTAATATATATTTTTTTTATTATATATTATAAACATATATTGAGAAGTTAACTGATAAATTAAGATGATAAAGTTACAATTTAATTTTTTCTTATTCAACTTACAAGTATAAAACTCATCTTTTTCTGTCACGTTTGTACTAATTGGAAGGTTAAGATCAAAGTACTTTGTTTTGTGTTGGATATATAGCATAACCGTGACATACTGCAAGCAATACTCTCTGCGATTCTTTTTATACTTTTTCTTAACTTTTTAACTTTTTTTTTTTTTACTTATTCTTCTTATAATGCTTCTGTTGTTGTGTGTAAAGTTTCTTTTTAACTGACCGCATAACACCACGCGCGTGTACCCCGCCATCTATTGTGAGAGGTTAAGGTGTGAAATCGCCCCTCCATCCACTATACAGTGCAGCAACAAGAAGTATAAGCCAACATTTTTATATACAATGTATAAAAATTTTCATTCCAATTTTCTGACACTATATAACATGACCTTACAAAACCGTGCCAACAGAATAACTAAAAAATGTTGCCAAGAAAAAAAAAAAAAAAAAATGCTACCTCTTTTTTTCCTTACTTAGAATTATATATGAGTATTTTTCATCCATTCATAGAAAACTATTAGAGCAAAGACCTCACAACGTTTTGTGGGGTTTCCATAATTTTATTTTTAAAAAAAAAAAGTGTTCTTTTTATTAAAATTATACACACCTAATATTTTTAATAAAGATGTAATATTAAAAAAAAAAAAAAAAAAATAGAGTCGTTGCTACTTTAAAGTACAAAGTGGCGTTGGAAAGTTAATTTTTGGTTAATAATCAATAGTTTTATTATTCATTGCAATGGGAACGAGAGAGAGAGAGAGGGAGTGAGAGAACAAGACAAGCCAGCTATGGTAGACCGAAGGTAAAAAATAATATAATAACCTTATATTTAGTTCTTATCATCCCTTTTCGTCATCTTGTAGGCTACAATCCAAATAGTCATTATGTTTTAAAGTGAGTGTATAACTTTTTATATAAACTTTTCTATTCTATCTACTTTTATTTTTTTCATTAAAAAAAATCCATCAGTAATGATAGAGGAGTGAAGGTTAGCAATGTCATTGATGTAGTTAGGACAGTAGGGTGATGCATTATTTCACTTCTTTCTAACAACGATTAGTTAGAAGGGAAAGGAAAGAAATATAGAAAAAGATTATTAGAAAAAGATAGGGTTATGTAACAACAAAAAATATATATTATGGAGGGTTGTGAGTGCTTGCTACATGTTTTTTCTTTCTTTCTAAAAACAAAAATGAAATCCCTTAAAGACAGAAAATAAATTTATATACATATTATAAATATATATTTTTTTTGTTTATATATACCTGTCCTGTGTATATATATTTTTTTTATATAAAAATTTTGTTTCCCAAGAAGCATGTTTTGAAGTGGGCAGGTGTGAAGACTCATCAATCACTGATAGTTGTGCTGGTTCGGTTTGCTCTGTGTATATTTTCTAAACTAGAATATAATGTGGATCGAAACGAAAAAACTAAATGGATATATGATGTCGTAGAGTTTGACTTATAATGTACAAGTATCTAAGGTAACTAACTCTTCGCCCTCTGCACCACCATGGTGACATTATACGTATAGTTGAGACTATCAAAAAGCAGTGGGAGTTACAAAATGATGGAGTGTTTACTTGCCAACGCCAGATCTTTCAATTTAAACACACACAAAATTAATATAATCAACTAATTTATTTTAATACATACTCATTATATAGTCTTAATAATAAATGTCCAGGAAATGAAACAAACATTGCAAATATCAGTTTTTTTTATAAAAAAAAATACGTGTTCTATATACATAGGGTGAGAAATAAATGGTGTTAAATGATACTTATATATTTAATTAAAAGAAGTGTTGTTATAGAAGTAGTTGATTACTCTAAATGCTATTAAATTAAATGGAATTCCAAGGTTAACGAGATTTAAAAACTCTATGGACTAGTAGACCTTCTTATATATAAAGAAGAGGAAAGGAAAAAAAATATATATAAATTTAAAATAAAAAGGAAAGGGGGAAATGTAGCTTTATACACAATATATGTACATTTTTTTATTCTTTTGAGCATCACATACATCGAACACGGAGGTGATGCGATGTTTTGCGTGTGTTTATTTCGTGCACCAAGGTACAAAATACATTCTCCAAAGACTTGCTTGCTTACCTCGACAAAACTTTATATATATATATTTTTTATTATTATTATTATTTCTTCTCCTTTCTGTTTCTTCCTCCCAAAGTGTGCTTTTTATTTCTTTACATTATAACAGCAAGGAGTAGTTGGATAACTGGGAGTTCCTGGAATTGCGCTAGCTAGCACACCTTGGATCGCTGTTCAAGCCGCCGTCTCTGTAGCTATGTCGAGCTACTGCTGCCCCCCTTTACCCCACACTGGCGCGCGTGGTGAACGGTGGCCACGGAACTGCGCCACGTTACCAGGTCGAACCACCCTTTACTGTAAGTCGGGCCATGCTAATATGGCTTCATCATGCATTGTCTTTTTAAACTGAAATTAACAAGAAAAAATTACATTCTTAAAAAGGCCGGGGTCATCGACTAAGGTTTCCCTTATTGTTAGTTTCCTAAAATAAAATGAAACAAATTATAGAATGGAAAAAACAAACTGTATTTTGGATTTTTGTAAGTTCTGCTTTACTTTAATTCTAGTAAAAAAAAAGATTATGTTATGAATTTCACTAAAATTTTTACAAATTCATTCATAATAATAATTATCATGCATAAATAATTTTTATTATATATTATAAGCTATAAGTGTACGTGTCCTTGAGGTATATATATATATAAATATAATTAATATTTTTCCCTTTCCAAATATAGTATTAAGTGCATAAAAATTAAAATACATTTTTATTATATCCAATGTTGATTATAAATTAACATGAATTTTCATTTATATTAAATTTTTTTGTTAATGTTTCTTTTGTTATGGTTACTCCTATATCTCCCACGGTGTTGTTTGTATACCGTCTAGACCTCTGGAGTGGCTATTTACAATCGAGTGCTAATTGAAGATGTGGCTACAGATGAAAGTCAACACTAGCTCCTGCTGACGTGTTTTGTATAGTTTCCATGTAAGATGTGCTGGGGAGCTGTCTTCTTGTGAAACTATTTCCCAGAAATCTCAGTCCTCGCGCGAATCAAAGGAATCGAGAGCCTTAATAATGTTACACAAAAAAATTAGAAGCAATTTTATATAAATAAAAAATTATATAACTAGTTATAATTTCTACTTTTATAGAAACTTAAGAAAATTGTATTGTTATTTTATATATAAAAAGATGTGTCACTATTAATTATAATTTTTAAAAGAAATAATTTAATTGAAAAAAGCAACTTATTTTTTTTATTCAAACATCTTTTATTAAGGTATTTTTTATTATTGAAAAAGACCATGTATTTATATTCACAAAAATTTATTTTACCTGCTGAAATTTATATAAATTTTATTTACAGAAGAAAATTGACATTTATTTTAATCTATGAAGTATGAAGCATCCTGTAAAATAAATTCTATGGTACAAAAAGTACATGTAATTTTGTGGGTCAGTGTTGCCAACATAAACATTGTAAAGAAGCTAAAGTTTGGATGCTGAAATACATAACAGATATAAAGAACGTTGACCATGAATATGCACATTCTCTCATAACATAATACCTTACTGCTGTAGCTTGTGCATTCATTGTGTGCTGGAAGAAGATCGTGGTCCATTGCAAGGATGCTGCTGCTGCTGGAAATGATGTTGCTGTACATCTCCCAACATCGTGTCGGCACGATCACCGAGTTTGTTGTTGTTACTCACTCTTCTTCGTTTGCTATCAGTTTCAGAGCCAAGCTTAATGTGGTGCAACTAAATAACGATTTGTATTTATCTTATATATACGTCACTTTTTTTCCCTTTAAAGAGAAAATACATTTATATAGAAAATTACTGATTTCTACATTTTATTGCTCTTAAACAAAGCAGAAAAAAAGTAAAGTTTTATTTGCTGTATGTATATAATATATAAGTGTAAGTTTATATATATCATCATTAACTGCACGAACGTTAATTTTTAATATTGTTTTTGTAGAATTTTATAATATGCACTAATTTTAAACACTAATTTTTAATTTTTTTTAGCTGTTTCGTCATCAGATTTTTGCAATCCTTTCATCATATTTTTTTTTTCATTTAAAATCTTAACCAATCATAAAATTAAAAAGGAATGTCCTATATTTTTGTTAAAAGAATGTAAATAACATACAATACTTTATTTCAAATGTCTCCTATACGTATAATATATATAAAAAAAAGATCAGATAAAAAGGTTAAATTCATTCGTAGAATCAATTCTATATACTAATATTTAGCTACTGCACACCATCATGAGTTGAGTATTTTGCTTTGGGGGAAATTATTTAACTTAAAACTTTTTCCTTATTATAGAATGAGTGTTTAATAACAGAACTATTTATGACACTTTTTAAGAATGAAATTGATGATTAAATACAATATTTTTCAGTAATTTTTATTATGTGTGATTTTGTATTATTTTTTTTTTCAAGATACACTTTTTTTATTGACGGTGTATATAAAAAGACAGTTAATTTTTGCAGCATCGTGCAGACAGGGTAAGGGTTAGTTTAGATGGACAGGAGGACGGTTCTTCAGGTCGATAATAACCTTCGAATGTTGAGAGTCCTCTCCTTCGCCTCCGGTCGGCCGTGGCGGCGGCCACCGAACGAAACCCCCTCGCCGGTTAATTATGGATGCATGGAAGTTTTGATGGCGGACGCATGATTACGATGGCTAATTGTGTTCTCAGACGCGCTGCTCCTTTTGTCTTAGTCTGCTGTAGCAACTCCTACCTACCTGCTGCCCTCCTCCTACCTACGTGATGGTAGTAGAGGTGGGGGGAAGCCAAACTGGAAATATTAAATATCGAAAAATCTCTCTCTCCCTCTCTCTTCTTTCTATAAGCTACATTAATTAAAATAGAAAAATTATATAATCATAAAAAAAAAGAAGCAAACGTTCATAGTATTTAAAAATGTTGTTTTATGTATAAGCAATTTTCAATTTTATTAATTTGAAGCAAATAATTAAAAAAACAATTTTGCGTAGAATTAAATTATGTATAATAGTATATTTATATTTCCAGAATTAGAGTTAATTTTTTTAACTTATTATTTATAAATAATTTTTTTTATAAAACTGGAACTTGCCAGTTGATATATGGCACCATTTTTTCTGTCCTTTCTACATTAAAAGACACAGTTCAAGACAATCATAATATGTCTCCAAATAACGCCCCCAGGTTGTTTGTTATCAAAGAGTAGCACACTAAGTTTCACGTGAGGGTTAAAGTTGCGGCCGAGTGAGGCGCGGCTTCTCCTCGACGACCCGGCATCCCAAGAGCAATGTTATTAATTGAGGAGGCCTGGCGAGAGCATCCCCATGCTATCTTGATTGCTTGCCGCCCGACGGGAACAAATTGTAGGCCCCTCAAAACCTTTGTCCCAAGGCGTAGATCTCCCCCCTATTTCTTTTAACTTACTATGATAATTCGTATACATAATATGCTATTAAAATATACTGCAATTTTTTTTGTTAAAAATTGACTGAAATGTTATAAATGGTTATTTCAGAAAAGATTGTGAAATTTCTTGCATGCAAATTTTGTAAAATATATCCTTCAATTATATTTTTACATATTTTTGAAAAATATAAATTGTGATGATTTTGGTTTTACCTGTTTCCAAACATAAATCTTGCGACTTATTTTTTGTTAATGATTTATTTTTATATATATATTTTTTTTATTTTACACTTCTGTTTTAAAAGCCAAATATCATTAATCAATTACTGAGTGCATGGTTTTTAAATTTAGATAAACCTTAATGGCATATTTAAAATTTTTGAGAGAAATATTAGAAAAAGATAGCATTTCTACCCTTTTTTTCTATAGGGAAAGACATATTTTCGTTGTCTATATGATAAGTATGAAAATTTTTGTAACAAAAGTGTTTTATTTCTCTCGAGTCTCATATGGAGGAGAAAGAAAATACGTTGGAGATGCGCCTAGGCACGTTGTTAATCGTGTACCTTTATAGGACAATGGATATTGTAGATTTTATGACTTCTATACATACCTTGTACCTTTATGGCTACCGTGCAGGCTCGCCGGAACCCTTGATGTGAGAACGAATTGTTCGCCGACCCTTTTGCGCATTGTTAAATATTGTAAATAGCCTATACCTCTATATATTAATATATAACATAGCTGTATTTTTATATGGGGGTGGGATTCAAGTATGTTTCAAAATTTTTTAACTCTGGCAATAAAACTAACACATACCGCTTATTTTAAAGGAAAAAAAAATGTGGTAATAGATGTATGCCTACAGCTATAGAAAAATGAATTTTTTTACTAGTATTAGAAAAGTTAAGAAAAATGTTAGAGGGAAGTTGTATTTTTTTTTTCTCTTATACGAAGAAAATAGGACAATAATTGGTGAGTCATTTGTGTGTATGATGGCCAGAGCGGTTTTTGATGAGCGGGAAGGAAGTTGTGCCTGAGGGAAGGACAAAAGAAGGTGTATTAGCGCATCATAGGGCGAGAGAATGATGCAACGTTTTTTGATGCTATCACAGGTAAAGTGCAGGGCCTAATTCTTTTTCTTCTTTTTTGTTACTTTTATATATATATACAGTATTAGGGGGGTAGCAAAATAATAATAATACAAAAGATTCATATAGCTATATAACGTAAAACATAAAAAAATTATTCCAAGAATAGAATTTTTTTTAAAAAAAATAATAATCTTGCTCAATTAGATGTTAGATTTTGTAAAGATAAAAATTTCTTAACATGACAGCTAAATTATAGTTAAATTTTTCTTTTACTAAGTGCATTTATATAATAAGTAAAAAAATATGTCCATAACTTTTATTTAGTTTATTTATTGTAAGAATTACAATCAATAAAGAAGCAGGCGTTTGCTCACTTATTTTTTTTCAAATGTATCAAATAACTCATTTTTTTCATTCACTATTTACTGTATTTTTGGCATCCTAAAAAATGCAGTACGTGCAGTATACCGCTTGCACATATCAAATATATTTGTAATAAAATAGAATTAATCATTTATATAAAGAAAATGAAAAACACACACACACACACACACACAATTTATGAAAGACCTTGCACATGCATTTTTTTGTTAACACAAATTCTGATAAAAGAGTGACAAATGAGTTATTCATTTGACAACTTTTTAAAAGTGACTACTTCTCCCTGAAGCTTTCCATTCTACACTAATATGCACTTAGGTTACCATTAACTTATTATACCTTTCCCAGACGCATTGAACCAAAAGATATTTTCATATCACATATATGATTATTATTTTTTTTAGTTAACCAAGAGTCCAGTCTACTTTGTATGTTAAAAAAAAAAAAAAAGAGAGAAGCATTAGTTATTAGTCAAATTGGATGTCATCAGAACATAGCTTGAAGGGTAAAAAGGTAATTTTAATGATGTATAAATAAAAGATTTTTACAAAGATTCACCTAGGTAATTGTGATTATAGCTTACCAATGGTTATATAGTATACAATTTTTTTTTTTAAAAAAAGATAAAGGTCTTTGATTCAAAACCCAATTTGGCAATATGAGTCTTCTTTGATTAATAAAAAAAAACTGTTTAAAATATTAATTAATTTAGCCTAAAGGTTGTATTCATAAATGGTTCTCAGCTAAATGGTGTTTCCCTCCCCTCCATTCCTCCCCCCCTCCATATATACCAGCAACACCATCTTGATCGGTAGAGGCATATAAAAACTTAATAAAATTGGCATGGATTAATTATTTTTCTCACGTAACTAAAACAACTTTTACATTAATTATAAATTTTTACAAAAATTAAAAAAAAAAAAAAAAAAGTATTGCTATCAAAGAATTTTATAATATTATAGCAAAGAAAATTGAACTTAATTATTACAAACTCTAATCATTACATCTAGATTTTAGAAGGTATAATTAAATGCATAACTTTACTTTAATGCATGATAAACTTCAATTGCATATTTTCATCGTCTAAACGTTACATGCATAGATTAAAAAAATATATATATGAACAATTATGAGCATATTAAATTTAATAATATCTTACGGTATTTGATATTAGGAAATTCCACAAGAACATTTAGAGTTTTGAAATAAATACCCACATAATATAATGTCAAAAATAATAATAACTTACCAACTCATATTATTTGTGACATAATAATATTAAAATCAAAGATTTTTTTTTTTCATTTTCTTTATGGGTGGCCAATTTGAATGAATAATATATAAAATAATAATAATATGTAATATATCCTGATGCAGAAAATGTTTTTAGTATATAACAAATAAAACGTGAGCATCATATATTTTTATTAAATAATATTTTCTTATACATACGAGCTCATTACTATGGACTTGACTTTTTAGTTTATGGTATTTTACAATTGGTATTGTAGTTCCAATGAATCATATAATATATTATGTGCAACTGCACACATATACTGAGTTAGGGAGGCTTCTTTAATTAAATACTTGTCCATGCCAACACACTACAATGAGTATAAAGATGCTTAATAGAGGAAGTAGAATTACTGGATAACATAAACTAAAATTTAATTACATTAACTTTTAAATAAATCCAAAGAATTCTCACTATGAAAATTTGAATGAACTTAGATATCTTCTCTCTAGGATAAGTATTTAATTTTTGTAGACTGTACAAATTGTGCCTCAGGCTTTCAAGAATGTATAGGTGAAATAGTGAGACAAATAAATTAAAATAATAAAAGAAAAAAAAAGTATTTATACGTATGACTTCGTACAAAAAAAAAGACATGTAGGTATCACTTGATACTTGGTGGTAGGTATATTCTTATTAAAATAAAAATCATCTTCATAATATTCAACTTCCTACACTATACTGTATATGACATCGCTGACATGAAAAATGTTAATTCATAAACTATAATACATAAGAGAGTAATACATACCTACAATAACGTATGTTACAAAAATAATAATAATAATAAAAAAAAAAATCTAGTACTATATTATTTTACAATGGAAATTATTATTTTTAAATGTAAACACTAACCACACCCAAAAATGACATTTAACACAGGTGGATTCAAAAAATTAAATTATGTTGTTATTAAAAATAATGTTATTAAAGTTTAAAAATTATATATTATATACAGGCGTACACTGTATGTTCCTAATTTTTTATAATGTTTGTGTAAATATGGTCTATCAAATTAAACCATATAAAAAAATGTTGACTACTGAAGGCACATTTTTTTTTTAAGTCGGCGATGAGCCAACACTCGCTTATAAATGCGAAAAAGATCGCTAAAATATGCTTCAACGCTCTGCAAAAGCCATAATAACCGCCCTAGGGACCAATTTGTTGAAGTCGCTTTGTCAAGCTATGACTAAGCGATTAGTTACTTAAAAAAATGCTTTTAGTCTTTGTATGTTGTATCTGATAGTATGTGGTGTTGAGCGTGTATGCTGCATGCAGGCTCAATGGAAGACGTACTTAAACCTTCAATAGTCTTAAATTAAAATGGAAAATTGAAAATAATAAATTAATATTTGCATATACATAACCAAGATTGTAACGTTAAAATATTTTTTCATTACTTTAAAAATAATATGAATAAAAAATAACAAATTATAAAATAAAAATGAAAATTGAATAGAAATTTAAGATACAATGAATTACATTTTTATTTAAGAGACGACTTATGATGGAATAAATTAAAATTTATCACAGTTACAATGATGTTACGTACATTGGTACATCCATAGTAGATACATGTATAAAGAGGTACAACACACCCTGAAGTACAACATAAACATGTTAAACTTGGACGTTCGCTTAATTATATTGAAGAATATATTATATTTTCTTTATTATTACTTGACCGTCTTTAATATATTGTTACTATAAGTTGCATTGAAGGTCATAGTATATAAATAACAATAGCTTTCTTTATAATATTTAAATGCAAAAGTATTTAATACATAGTGGCAACTCACTGGGGTGAAAATTTTTATCTCTTGTGGTAAAAACATGGAAAAAAGGTAGAAAGGATCATCTTAAAACTTGTCTCTTTCTCTACAGGTAAAAAAAAAGTGTCGTCTTCTTCTCATATATAGTTGATGCAACTGTCGCGATCAGAAAATGTCACCTAATGTGTTTCTTCCAACAAAAAAGAATCTTTTATCATCCCGCGCCTCTAACTATTCATTTTTTTTTTTCAAGTTTGTTAAAATTTCTCATCCTTATAAATTTTCTTTCTATAATTTTTTTTTTCTATTTCTCCCTTAAAAACAGAATTATATCCTCAGAAAATTCAGCTTATATTATAAAGAATTTTGTTCTGTATTTTTCAAACATCCTTTTATACTTTTTGAACTCTTGATGCTTTTATAATATACCTTGAGAGCTTTATCTCGTGGATTATAAGGTAAATTGTTAAGGGCTATGTGCAATGAAGCTGTTTTGGCATACAGGTAACATCCTCCTACAACAAACCATCGCAAGGTCGTACCTCAAAACAGCAGGTGTGCTTGTATTGAAGGCTAGAGAGGGGTTGCTGCTGTGCTCTTCAAACATGGATCCTCCTCTCTTCACCCCAATGCATTTCAAAAATCAAATAATAAATACCAAGGGAATGTTTAAGTTCTTGAGTACATATCTAAAAATTTATTCCATCTAAACAAATAATTTAAAAATATAATATATGTGACATACAATAAATAAAGAGATTAAACAGCAAAATAATACGTTACTTGCTGACTTTTTTATAGTTGTAAAATTCAGTATTGTTTACTATAACGTGAGAAGTGTATTAAATAGATTTAAAAAATAGTTGAAAATTTCACATGTGTGTCTAATGAAAATGGACTGCACCAAATTGTATTGTACAATATGAGAAGTAATTGTAAAAAAATAAAAGATACAAAACAAAATTGGACCTTGGAGAAAAATAAATGTTCATTTATTTATTTTATATTAATTATTAACAACTATATTCTTATTTTATGTATTTTTATTTTTTATTAAATAACAAGTCTCTTTAACAACAAGCAAAAACAGTTACTATTTTAATTAATTTTTTAATGCATTTCATATTATAATATCTCAAGGATGTATGGTTGTATAATATTTAATTTTTATGTAAGAAATAACATCCCAGTTTATTATGGCCGTTAATTTTCATTACCAGTGTAAAATTTGCGATTCATATTACACCAGGTAACAATGCATGTTCTCGGAGAAGTTATAGAGAGAATGCATTCAACAATTGCAGCACCTTTGAGAATAAAGTACGTACCTTTCTACCTCCCCTCTGGCAAACATTGCTAAAATAATAAGAAACACATTTAATGAAGAAATCGTGATTATATCATTAATAAGGGGTCTACTGATGAGAACGATTTCTTTGGCGGTAATAATTTAAATTTTTATTTTTTTTTTTTAAATTAATTGCCTATATTAATTAAAGTCAAGTTTCACCTACCTTATAAGATACTTTATTTATGACGTCATCATAATAATAGTGACATTTTTCTCTTGAATGTTGACATTTATTAACAAAATATGTCTTTATAATTTGCTACTGTATTTAATAGTATAACACTGTATAATATTATTTTATTATATTAATTACATTTTATTAATTATGTAAATTACTTACAACATTTATTATTATATTATAATATATCAAGTGTAATACTTTATCAATAAAAATAAATATGTATAAAATATATATTAATGTAATCCTTTTATATGTAACATTTATAGGGAATTGCAATATCTTTTTATGTTAATGGTCGCATGTTGAAATATTATGTAAATATAATCTCTATGAAAAGCTAGTTTCTGTCACATAAATAAAAATAGTATAGAATACTTGGTCAGGTAGGTATGGATGACAAGGGACAGCAAGTTCATCCCTTCCCATTTTAACTTAACATCCTTGCGTATAGGCAACTTTTTATGCAAAACTGACCAACTGGTTGCATTCTGTACTAGGATGAAAATTAAAAAAAAAAAAAAAAAAATCGAATTAAAAAAAAGTGATATTATTGGAAATCATATCTATGAAAATTACTCGTTAGAAATTAGATTTATTTGTCGGGCGTGTTCTTGGAGCGGCGACTTGGCTTGGTGGAGCGTGCAGCAGACTTTCCCCCTTCCAGGGTCCTCCGCGCCTCCCCCGCCCACGCGACATGCTTTGCCAGACTCCGGGCCGCGCGGTCGGCCGGCCGGCAAGTAGTTTTTCTAATTAAGATTGGAGAGGAGGCCGCGTAGAGCTGGCGGTATCGAAGCTGGAAAACTAGCGATGTAGCTGCCGATATCGCTGGAAGACTCTCTCTCGTAGAGGCGGAATGTTGCTGGTTGTAGGCTGGGCCCATCTATGCAGGATCCTCACACTATCTTTATGCCAGATATACTTTTATCCACAAACTTTAGCATCATGATGTCAAACTAATTTAATACTTTATTATACGAAATTTATTTGATTATTAAAAATAATTATTAAATTAACTATAAGTTAAATAATTTAATATATATTTTTTTAGAGTCTTAAATGATCAATTATTGTTAACATTATTTATTTTAATTTAAATTAATTTAGATTGTTTTATGACGTCACATGTAATTTGTGTGAGCTCTTGTATAGCTGCTGGCAGAGTTTGCGTTCTTCGTAATTAAGCGCGGTGCATGCTGCCGCTTCTGTAGCTATTCCGCAGCAGAGGGCGTTACCAATAAATATACTACATGTCTCATGACTCACAGTCTGCATGATGTATATAAATATACGTAAGGACATAAGTCCTGCTGAAAAAATAGCATTAGTTTATTGAATATTTCTGTGTAAAATTCCAGTAAAAAATTGTGTCCTTATTTTTCAGAAATTGTCAATAAATTATTTACTGATTTTTTTTTGTAATTAAAAAGTAGAATATTAAAATAAAAGAGCAGGTAAAATCTCGTATGAGAAGATTGAAATTATTCTTCTATGTAAAAATATATTTGAAAAAACTTAAGACCGAAACAAATGTAATGAGAGAATATTAACCATTTAATGTTTCTAAGAATTGTTTAATGCATTTAGATCATAAATTTCATATACATATGACTTTAATATATTAAGAAATAAAAAAATATAGAAATTCGTAAAAAAATTCAATCAAAGAACGTTGTAAAACAAATTAAGTGACTATAAGTTTATTGAAGTAAATATTGTTTTGATAAAGCCGGCCATTTTCTCTCTTCTTGTTCAAGTCTTGTGCTCAATCCACACGCGGTGATTACCCTAGTGGTTAATAACTACCAGTTTATATACAAACTGCCGCCTTACCTATAACAAATCTGCGCCAGGCTTAGCTTGGTTGGTTGAATTAAAGATCCAATCATCTATCAGAGATAAAAACATTGTTTTTTTCATGAAAAATAATAATCATAATAATGTCCACTATACTATATAATCATAACTACTATATAGTCACCATCATAGCATATTTGAATTACATGATAATTAAAGTTTTTTTTTTGTAAAGTAAGAATACACATACAAGATCTTTCTACAGCATTATATGATTTTTTTTTTTAAAATCAAGTAATAATTATAAATAATATTAATAAAAAAATTAAAATTATACCATAACATGTTGGATGTATATAGCAGAAAAGAAGATTGGAAAAGATGACCATATCTGATTAATAGAACAAAAGGTGTTATGTGTTCATGAAGAAAGCAAGTCTTAATTACCCCTTTTCTTGTCTGCAACATTCTTTGATCGACCATGACGCGTCTGCCTAACAAAGAGAATTCTCTCTCTCTCTCTCTCTCTCTCTCTCTCTCTCTCTCTCTCTCTCTCTCTCTCTCATATTCCAAGAAGAAGTTTATTCCCATGCATGCAAAGAGAAATAATAATAATAGTAGTGTAATAGATTGTTATATTATTATAACGTGGGTGTATACTATGTCATAGTCAAACTCAGTAGTAAAAAAAAAAAAGATGAAAAATGTATGCAATTATTTTGATGCATAAATTTTTAATTAATAGTTTTCTTTTATAAAAATTACTGTATATATATTGATCTTGGTATCTAATGAATACTATTTATTATTAATTTTTATGTTATCACAATAATAGATACATCTTTATCAATGCTTATTTATATATAGTAGTAGATATCAATCAATATCAAGTTATCAGCAACTATTACATTTTCTCCAAGTATATACATATTATATAATATATACGCGAATATATGACCCGATATGTCATAGTCCCAATATCCATCTGTTCTCTCTTCCTCTCTTTTGTTTTTTTTTTTGTGAATTTTGACTCTAATTAACCGGAAATAAAGCAGAAGATGGTCCATTTCAGTATCAACAAACGACGTATTTTCGACTGAAGTATAATAAAGCAAGAAACAAAATAATCGTAAAGCTAAAAATAAAAATGCGTCTGTCTCTAATTACAATCTTACAAGAAATTACTGTTAGCTTTATTGCAAATTATTTTTATTTTATGATATTAAAAAGCCGTCATTTATTTTTATGAGCATCTTCTTAAAAAAATATATAAAAAATAGACTGTTAGCTACTCGTAATTAACAATTTTTTGATCAACTTATTTTTATTTTAAAAAGGTGTGGTGAAATAAAATTAGCTATCTTTATCTATAAAATTTTTGGTAGTAATTTCATGTAATAATATATTAAAGAAATTTTAAATTTTACTGTTTTTTTATCCATACAAGTTTTATAATTGAAGTTAGTATGTTACAATGAAGAAAAAAAATACAGCACTTAAATTTTTAAGCATTACCCCTCTTAATCCTTGCATTATAGAGCTTATAATGTTCGTATTATACGTTTAAATATTTTGTTGTTACATTGTTTTCTATGTATATGTATAAGAGATGAACAATAAAAATAAAAACAAAATTCTTTTGGAATGTCAAATATTTCACAGATGTCCACATATTTTATATCGAATAAAATTTCACTCGTTTACTTTTTAAAAAAAAAGTTGAATGACTTCAAAATATTTTTTTTTTCTTAAAGAAATCATAGTTTTTATTTTTAAGGATATAAAGTGATTTTTCACTGCAAGAAAAAAAAATGTATATGATATGTAAAAAGTTGTATTATATATATGAAGCGTGACCTAGGTTTTTATTTTTGCTTAGTTTTCTCAATTATTAGTGTATGATGCTGGCAATAATAATACGCAAAGTCAGTTGTGCGTTCAGTTAATGATGGAGTTAAGAACATGCACTGATTGCATCCTTTGTGTATGTGGCAAAATTAAGCCTGCACAGCAATGCATTTGCGTGCATGCAAAGTCTTTTACGATCTCTTTGCCAAGATAATTTGCTTCCACCATCACCATCATCAGACGCTAAAGAATTTACTCTTTTTCAAAGATAATGATCACTAACTACAATTAAGTGGTATTATAATGCGAAGCGTTTATTTAACAGAGTATATTTTTATATTCATTGAGTTTGTGATCATTAATTATTATTAAAAATATGTTGTTTCGTTATTTCTATACGTTATTATTATGAATTTTGTAAGTTTATTTTTGTGTTATACTTAAATTATAATATATCTTTAATTTGGTTAAATGTTAAGTATGGAATATAGACGTTAAAAAAATATACTTTGACATTAATAAAAGTTAGAAAAAGATTGCACGGTTTTATATAAGGAAATGATATTTATGTTCGTGAGAAGTAGATACATTTCTCAACACAATGTCATATTTTAAAATCTAAGAAAAGGTTTTATGTTTTTTGTTTTTTTTTTTCAAAGCTTAAAAAATAACAAGTTCATTGACTGACCGTATATTCTTTATGTTGAGCTAAATTTACATGAAATTAATGTATCATGTTTATTTAAAATGAAATAAAAAAAAAAAAAAAAAAAAAAAAATTTATGTGAAAATTTGTGTCCAGAAGAGGGGCATTTAATATTAATTGAAAATTAGTTTGTTTGAAATAATTTAAATATATTTTAAAAATAGCTGAATTTTTCTCATAAGTTTTGAAGTTAGCAAGATTCTGAAGAGCCAACGTTACTTGCAGTTACTGGCTAAGTTGCATTTAAAATTATGTTAATTTCTAGAGCTAATGCTGTAAAATTAAAAAAAAACTCAACTAAGGAAGTAAATAAGTTGAATTCACAAGACTTGACCAGTGCATATTTTAGAATGTTTTTGCACTTAAAACAGGAATATTTTTAATGCCAAATTTATTAATTACTAAATTTGGTAATTAATAAATTTGGAATTAAAAATCTCTATTAGGTATTTCCTATTTGACTTCCCTTTAATCAACTTTTACACTGGGAGTTTCAAGGAAATAATACCTAAGTTTGGTAAATAGTGAAATTTCGACCCTTCTTAAGATCATTGTTCAATAAATTAGAAGATTTCCAGATGTTACGATTTCAAGACTAGTTCCTAGAATGCGCACCAAGGTTTGTGTAGCGACAATGGTCACTTGTAGGTATGGAGATATACCGGGGGAAGGGGCGCGGTTTTCACCTGCAAGGAGGAGGGGGCAGTGACATGAGTTACGCGATCGATGTTTATTTAGTGTCTCATTAGAGATAAGCAGTCGCACCAGTCCACAATAATAAATTCAAAAAACTTTTGCCTTACCTCTAAATCTCTTAATAATATATTTATACATCTGTACATGTATACTACATTTTTATTTTTGTTAAGAAAATTTTGTGGCCATTTTTATCAACACAAAGTTTTGTGTCTGTTAGTAAATCCACCCATACACACCAGCAACTAGATATTATTTTATTTCTTTTTTATTTTAAAAAAAAAAGAGAGAAAAAAATAAGAAGACGAAGAAGAAATAAAGAAAAGAAATCTTTTCCAACATTTTAGAATTCAACTTGCTCAACCTGTTTCTGATTTTTTTTTCTCTCTATCGATATTTGGTGTCGATGGTGTCGGGTTGGTGAACAACGAGAAGAAGGGGGAGGGTGCCAAATAAGAGAGCTTATATTCTCATAAATTGCGTAGACACTTCACTTTTTTTTTATTAATGCGTGGGGGTGTCATGGTATTAAATAATCTTTGATAAGATTGTATATTATGTTTGCATATATTTAAATTTCTCAAACCATATTTTTTATTAATGCAATATTCTACCCTTATTTTAAAAATGCTATTAATGTAATGAGCATATATATATACACATAGTACATAATCCTATGCTAAATAAAGGATAAGAATATAAATCAGTCATTAACGTCAATATTCCTCTTCAGTTCTTGATAAATAATTCATAGTTCATGCTTCATTTCTTATACCGTGCGTTTAAGTCTCCAAAGCAAATAATGTGAAAAAAATAATAATAATAAAATAAAAACAATTAAATTTCCATTTATACAAGTTTATGTTGTAAGTAGTCATAGTTAATTATTATGCAAGGACATATATTTTTTTATGATAAACTGCATCACAATTATATTTACCTGAGACGTTGAAGTATCCAGCAGTGCCATAGTAATTTTTCTTAACTTTTACCTGACTTATAAAGGCTTGAAATTGCATACAAAAGTCACGTATAAAAGATTATTCTTTTATGAAGAATTGTTAAAGAATCACTCATTTTTTACTATATGTATTTTTATTATTATTATTTAATAGAATAGTAAAAAAAAAGTGGGGGGGGGTGCGGTTTTTATCACATGCACAGTGGCAAAAAGAGTAGGGTGAAGTTATATATTTATATGCGAGAAGATCTAAATGCTAATTTGAATAGTGAATAGCCCCTTAGGATACATACATTCCTTCTTTTCAAGATTGACTAATAGATCGGTGTTAGGAAAAAAAAAAAAAAAAAAAAAAAAAGAAAGAAAGAAAGAAAGAAAGAAAGAAAGAAAGATAGGCAACATCAGCATCATTGAGTGGGCGTAAAGAAAAAGTCATTAAAAAGGAGAACAACTATATATTAAATTAATACATTACAAATCAATATATTTATATTAAATTCATATAAGATATATATCTTTTCTATACAATAAAATATACAAATTATAAGTTTCATTGTAATAATACAATGCCCAGAGGTGGATATACAAACTACATACTAACTATGACGTGCTGAGTGTTTGGCGTGAGTTTTGGTGCTCATGGAGTATCGATGAGTTGGTCCAGGAAAAGCATATGAGGGGCCCCTCCACGTGAAC
This sequence comes from Siphlonurus alternatus, assembly GCA_949825025.1. Taxonomy (NCBI): domain Eukaryota; kingdom Metazoa; phylum Arthropoda; class Insecta; order Ephemeroptera; family Siphlonuridae; genus Siphlonurus; species Siphlonurus alternatus. The sequence continues at coordinate 15,566,421 of OX463782.1, read as the reverse complement.
CTGGCCGCGAGTAGCAGCGATAGAGGTCCTCCTAACTCACCACCACCACCTTCAGCAGCAGCACTGTTGCTTTTCCTGCTGAAGGTCACTCCCTCACTGCCAGGTGATCGGAGTCTCTTGCCAGGCACCACTACTATAGTAGTCATTGCAATGATCTCCAGTTTTTAATTGAACACCAAATTATAAAACTATTTTATAACAATTAATAAAATCCCTCACTGTCAGATGATTGGAGTCTTTTGCCAGGAAACACTACTAGTAGTCCTGTCCTTGCAATGTTCTCCAATTTTAAATTGAACACCAAATTATTTTTTTTTCTTGTGCAATTATTTAAAAAAATATACGTAGAGTTAATAAAAAAATACACTCGCCTTAAAAAAAAAAACCCCTCTCCAATAGATCTCATGGTGAAAGAAATTTTTTGAGATAAATACTGTACATTAAAACTAATTTTAAATATTTTGGTTTTTATAACCTTATATACATAATATTACAATAATTAACTTTTAGAACGGAAAAAAATGAACGAATAATCGAATATATTATATTTCTTCTTTTTAAAATTAATCTACATATTTTTTATATATATATTATAAATTAGGTATTGTAAACCATAACAGAAGCTTTACAAAAAAATAAAAAGAAATAGAATGTCTACCACTTTTCATTATAGTAAAAATCTGAAGCAGCAGCATCAAAGTCGTCGTTATTACCATTTTATTATCGGGCTACTATAAAATTAGGCAGCAGCACTCACTATATAAGCCTTTCAGTTTATCCTTTCTCACCCACACCTTCTTTCTTCCATGTTATTACTGCAATCAGATTAGTCATGGACTCAGTTTTCTTCTTCTTGTTGTTGTTCTTCATATCATCATAGTAGTAGTATTAGTATATAGTAGCATTTGTTCATGATTTAAACTTTTCTTCATGCTTAATACGTTAATTAAAAATTAGCAATACTTATGTTATGTATCTTCTGACACAAATAATAATCTTTTATAAAACGCACTCAGGTGGTCGGGTAAGCAGGTGGTAAAGCATGAAATTAACTAATAAAAGTAAAGATATTTATATATATAAAAAGAGAAGGGGGTGTAAGAAATAATAACTATATATATATAAAAAAAAAGTTTTCATGCGCTTGAATTGCATTTTTAGTTACGCTTACTACCATTGAACTCTCCTGTTCCATGATCACAAAACCACAGTCTGCAATTGCATATTAAATATCATTTAATCCTCCATGCTTATCACTTTCTACTGCATGTTTTGTGAGCCAGACGATTCGCTCTGATGACTGTAAGAAGATGATCAGAGTGTCATTTCTCCGAGGTGTAACAAAGCATGTGTTGTCCATGACGTTTAGATCACTGAGATAAGTCACATCTCAACGTAGATATTTAGATATGAAATTCCTTAACATCTTATTGATTTAATGATTTTAATATGTAGACACAATAATAATGAAGTGTATTTTTTTTTAATACGTTCTAGTTTATTATGGTAAATTTTATGCATGAATTATATATTTATTACTATTTGCATGTTGCTTCTTTTTACATCTATTAATTATAAATTCTATTATATAGTCTATAATATGATTATTTTATATATGTATATATTTTCACTTCTGCATATAATTGACTATGTTTCTTATATTACCGATAAAATTATCATATATAATGTATTTTGCTCATATAATGCAGTTCCACTTAATAGTAAGTAAGAAATTAATTGTTAACTATATTATAATACAAACGAAGTAAAGAAAAGTATTTTTTCCACTTCCAAATATTAATTAATAAATATATATATATTTTTTATTGTGATGTCGAACATATCTAAAATAATGTACTACCCTATTTTATACACACCAAGTAGACCAGACATTGCATCTGGTTGCATGCAATACACATAAGAAATACTGCAGTTAAAGCAAACCAGTTTATTATTCAATACTTATATATTATTATACAGCATGCATGCAAAGGTAAAGCAACCTATATGTAGAGAGTATAGGATAAGTATTATGACAATAAAAAAGTAGTTATTACTGAGCTGATCTCTTGTCATAAATATTTTAACTGGTGTCACCATGACTATTGGCTTTAACTGCTACTGGCTGACCGTTCTTTGACCTCATATAATGAAATGCATGCATGATCGTCTTATATATTATTATTATTATTATTATTAAAAATCAAATATATTTATATATAATATGATCATCTTATATGCTATAAAACTTGTATTAACTTTAGGCGTGAAGAAATAAAATTATTATTAAATTGGAATTGAATGCACGCATGCAGGTAGTATCATTCATAGGATGTTATTATACAATAATAGAAAGAAATTATGATAAAAAAATATTAATAAATGGATTTATGATAACGATGTTTTGATATTATTTTTTATTTGACATAATATTTATTAGATGATGTATTTATAATAGTAATATATAGCTGTATTGCAATGTTAAAGGAGACAATTAAGTGTATCCATAATACAGTTTTTTTTTAAAGATTACGATGAGTATTCAAATAACGAATTAACTAAATTCATATTTGTTTTTCTTTTTTTTTTAAATACACAGATACAAAAATAAGCATTTATTTTTATACTGAATCATAATATAAATAACAGACAAATATTATCATATCCCATAGAAGTAAATGGCCACTTGAGAATAAAAAAAATATATATTTCTGAGTAGGTTTGTGGCACCTCAAATATTTTTGACCGCCCAAAATACAAGTGGCATTTGCCTGCCTCACTCACCTGCCTATATAGCAGCTTACTTTTCTTGGCAGCACTTTCGGCTGCTCACAATATAAAACGACGACGTCTCGGTGTAAAGAGAATGCTTATTTTGACGGTGCACTTGAAAAAAGCATGGTGTAAAGATAAAGACAGCAGCTAGTGCGGAGAGAAGTTTTGAATGAGATGAGTTGGCCGCCGCCACTCTCACAAATGGGGCGGACAGCATTAAGACTCATTGTTGGTATTGCAAAATCAGTCATGAGAGACTACGAAAACGACTTCATTAAAGATCTCAGTGAAAAAAAAAAAAAAAAAACTAAAAACATTTAATAGTATTCATTTAAATTAAAACTCATAAATTACTGATTAGTAATGTACTAATTAATGAAGAAATAATAAATAAATTCTGTTGAAGTTTCTGTAAGTTCTTTTAATAAAAAAAAATAAATTTGAGAATTCTAAGTGAAATATATATATTCAAGAAAGGGTCAGAAAATTTATACTTTTGTCTCAATATGCAGATCAGCCTTCTTCTCTATGTCTCGGCTTAGTCTCTCTCTCCAAAACTAAACCTGAACTTCTATTTCAAAACGCTACTGGATATTAGTTATGACATTGTTTTGACAGTTATTTCCTATAACAACTCTTTAGTAGTATAAAAGAAATGTATTTTTTTCCTCTAGCTTTAGACTTCCTTATATTACATTAATACATTACTATATCGCCGTGAGAGCAGGTCATTTTAAATAATAACACAATATGCTGGTGGTCCATGTGTGGGTGTGTTTTAACTTTATACATTGATGATCATTGATCGATTTTTGGTACATTGCATACGCCTACTCATCATTATTATGTGTTTTTTTTTTAAATAACGGAATATGTTATTATTATATTTATTCAAAATACTTACCATAAATATTCGATTATTAAGTGTTGATACTATATAGATAAATTATAAATATTCCTCTAGCATTTTTTTTTAATTCAAAAAGAAGTTATATTTTATTACTCAAATGACGTCAAGTTACTGTATTATATTTTTAGTATATATATAATATATTCTTCATGCTTGCCTGTTGTCTGTTCTAATAACTGAATTAACGATTGTTTCTTTCTGATTACAGGTAAGGCACACACTTATAAGGGGAGGGACTCCTCGCGGATCCTGTGAGATGATGCATGCTGCCATCTCCCAACACGAGGTCAGCGGGTGGGATGGGACGCACGCTTTACATCATGCCTTCTTACTACTACTTTTTTTTTTGGCCTACAGGCAGATTTTATTGAAAACCCGGCTCTTTCATCACTATAGTATAAGCCGAAGAGGCAATACAAGCCAGTTTTAAGAGATTTAGATGAAAGGTGTTGAGAAAGGACTAAAAAAAGTGTAAAGATAAACTGTTATAATGCAGTTATAGTCGAATTGACTTCTTATTTTTATTATAATATAAAATATGTGTTAGATTTTTCAAATATAAAAAGTATATATATGTAATAAGCTTTAAAAGTTTACGATGCAAATGTGTCTGTTGTAATGACATTATGCGTCTATAAAATGTACTCTGTGATGCGAGAAGGAATGAGGAACTAAAATACATAAAGAAAAATATATTATTAGACAAGTACATAATATATATAGCCTACATAAAAAAGATTAAAATTAGTAAAATTTATGAAACTATCAAACTTTTTTTTTTTTTAGAGACATTTTTACGTGTTCAATTGTTATTGGAGTTAATAATCGTAAAAAGTTATTTCACAATTTCACTCTTCAGTGACCGATACTAAAAATAATATGGTGTATTTAATATTTTATTATCAACAGTATTTATAAGTACACATATAGTTATTAAGAGAAAGCAAATAATATTATATATAATTAATACTTCAGTTTCACGCTAAACAATACTTAAATGAAATTTTACATTAATGTCTCTCAAATGCATAAAGGTATATACTTGCAAGATTTTATGTGAAAAAGTAAATTAATTAATGCCTTTTAATTAAATTTATTAACTTGACTTAATGGTTTCTTTACTGCTGCGTGCACTTACAATATACACTGCATAAGTGCATATGTATTTAAGAAAAGAGCTTTGCATAGGGATGGAGAAAGTTTATGCGTTTTTAGCTGATTGGTGAGAAGTTGCTAACTGCGCATAACGGCCAGCGGTCTCTGTGCTCTCAGAAGACGATAATTTACGAGTAAAATTTAGTGGAAATGAAAACACTACTTGATACTAATTACTTATGTCAATGAAAAAGTTTATTCTATAATGTCATTCTGCAAGAACTTTAAGACCACACAGTTTGTAAATATACTTGTTAGTTGTTGTTGTTTTTCACAAAAGAAATTAAAAACAAATTAGTCTTTAACAATTTCTCGCTATTAAATTTAACAAAGAAAAAATATAGAGACTTCCTTCTTCTTTGATTTAAAAATGATTTTATGAAATCCTAAGAAAAAACAATTACACAATACGAGGACAAAAGACATATATATTTTTTTAGCTGTCAGAACAGAAATTTTCTTACCACAAAATATCGTGCACCACGCAAGTTTTTGGATATAGTGGTTTTGAAAAATAAGCAATTTTTTAATAATTTCCTTGAAAATTATTATTATTATTTTTTTTACTATACATGTAAGTGACGTTACAAAAAAATATATAAAAAAAAAGGGACATTGGGTGCAGGTGGGCGTGTCATTTGACCAAGTAGCTAGTGGCGATGTGATGTAGAACCATTTCCTCTGCTGTCTCATTAGAGCGGAGTTTCTTATCGACGTCGCCTCGGTGGCGGCGGCGTACAAGACCTGTCATTATGCCCCTGCATCTTACTCGACCGAGAAATGACGATACAAAAAAATTGGTTAAATCTCAGTGGCTGCCACAGCCAACGTAGAAGCCGCCATCATTTTTTTTTTAAAAACCATACTCTTTTTTGAACAGCATACATTTTAAGTAAAGGTATTTTTTTATTATTTATTCTTGAAAATTATTGTCTCTCTATAATAATAATAATGCTATTTCTCACGTTATGTGTACCATCCGGATTATTTATTTAAAAAAATTTATCTTCACATTGAGTCAGTTAATTGGTGTAGTCATTGCATTTAGTCTTGGTCTCCCTCCGTACGTATAACATAGCGAGTGTCTGACAAAAAAAGGGATTAATAATATAAATGAAACACATGACATGTTTCCCAAAATTTATTATTTAAAACAAAGAATTGAATTCATCTTTTAATAATTTTAAAAAAATCTCTTTTTGACAAAATATTTTGATTGTAGGCGTGTTTATAAAATTTATATAGGACCCAATAAAACACACATACTATATTTTTCTCCCTTTTTTATATTATAAAAGGGCGGGGTTATTTAAGCCCCGCCTGTTATTTCTTCTTACTGGTTTGCTCTCGATGCTGCTATATATATGCATGATGGGCATAGAGGCTGCTGGTAATGAGGTGGTAATCAGGCCGGTCCTCCCAAACTCGCTGTCACCTGCCTCACAAACTTGTCCTGTAGCCCCTGGAAAGTCTGCAACCTGCACGACCTCTCGCTTCCACATTCTTTCTTCTCACTTCTACTATTAAACGTTTTTATTATCATAATCTTTAGTTTCGAGAAGCTAACGTGGCTTATTATTAAAACCATGTCTAATACTATTTTTTTATCAATTCTAATTGAGGCTTTTTTTTTTAAATAGTAATATTAAAATATAATTTTATCTCTATTATTATAATTTTATATACATTTTTTATGTATTTGTAAGTTATAATGTATATATTCTGAAATAATATTTGAAATTAAAATAATTTAAAACATTTTTTTTGATATCATTATGATAATTATAGGTTTTTATTTTTAAAATTTGTCAGCGTACTTTTATTTTTTATTGAAATAAACTATGGAAGAGAGAGAGAGAGAGAGGGACGAGGGTTACAATAGCACAGAAAAAATATGATTACTCTAATAGCCGAGTGAGTTATGGGTCTTACTTACTGGTTAAGGCGTGGCAGATTTCATACGTCCTACCGGATTTTACAAAACCTTCTAGGCACTCAAATTTTCTTAACTCATCCGTTTCAATTTTGCTATATTCCTATATGACTTAAACCCATTATAAAAAATTAGCAAAGGATAAATGGATAAGGTATAAAATATAAACGTTATACATACATAAGAGAGATTTAAACAAAAGTCCTTGAGGCTAAAACATGTTATTTACTTCGTAAAATACTCTATCGTTCATTTATGTGATGTAAAGATTGGTGGTGGTACGAATTTATACCAGTCAACTTTATATTGCTCATAATGTGCCTTTACTGTACTAATAGTGTATAAGGTCAGGGCTATATCCATGAATCTTATTTTGAGAGTTATAGATAGGAGAGAAGAATAAAAGAATCTTCCTATTCTTAATTTAATTCGACTAATTTTCCGCTACAAAATGTTCCTATTCTTTTAATGCTGTACCGCACACTACCACCCAATCATTCTTATTCTCTTGTTCTCGCTACAAGTAAGCGTTTATTTTATATCGCACGTGTTTCAATCAGCTGTTGTCAAAAATCCGGGTTCAATTGTTTCTCTTCCTAACCACTTATTATCGTCATGCCAAGCTTTTATTTTAATCAGTAATTTATACGAAAAAGTAAATAATATTAAATTTTGTGGTTAAAATTATATATGGGAGGACAAAAATCTATAATACTATATTTCTATATAAATTTAACCTGTCAACAACCTTGATGATAAAATGTACCATACATTTTTTTTTATTACACTATTATATACATTTAAGAGTTATAAAAAATGTATTTAATGAATATTTAAAAAAGTGATTTATATTGTTTTTTAAGAAACTTGTATCATTCACTCAATCACATCATGGAACACTATATATATACAAAACTAAACTGTATAATGGGTTTGTCTTTCTATCTTTTATGAAGTTGTGCGCGTGTATGTGAAGAGAGAGAAGGAGAAATAGAGACTTTTAGCCAGCAATATAAATTCAATGTGAGAGGATCAACACATAACACATCAACTATTTTTATTTTTTTATTTAACGACTATGGCTCGTTTTATTCGAGTTGAGTGAGAGAGTACGAGGAAAGATTGTAGAAGTGAGACGATATATTTATATATATTTTAGAAGGTGGGTTGTATATATATATATATATATATTAGATGATCTTATACTCATGAGCAGATAGGTATATATATATGGCATACGTATTTTCATAGGTGCTAGAAATGGAAGCACACTTGAGCGGTCTTGATCGTGGTTAAGGTCATATTTCACCATATATGGAGACCAAGAGAGAGAGAGAGCTGCTAAATTTTCTTTTAAGACACTTTTTAGTCATATCTAGTTACCTACCCCACAAATGCTATAATCTGAAAAAAAAAAAGGCCAATGAAGATTTTTTTTTTCAAAGTTTAATGAGTTGCACAGCATCTGCATTATTATATCAAACCAAAAACTCACTCAAGTTATCCAATAGCAACCAAGAAGTTTTTTTACCCCCCCTCCCCCTAAAGGTATAACTCTTTCATGTGAGCCTAAAGCTGTCACGCCTTATTCACATCACAGGTGTGGTCACACGTTGGACGCTCTCTGACCACCTTAACGTCGCTACGTCTGATTTTTTTTTTATTATTATTATCTCACTACGTTGAGCCAATTTCATGAAAGTAAAATATTGATACCTATCATTGAAGTAAGGAAATTATTACTTTTTTTTCCTGGTAAAATTTTATTTCCCTGTGGTTTTGTCAAGATTTAAAACAGAATCATCTTTAATTTGTTTCCTGTTATTTATTTATTTATATTTTCCCTGAATATTTGGATTCATATTTTGATTCATAATAAAGCAATATTTATAACTATGAGTAAATGAAATCAAACAAATAATAGGTGTGCTTAAATAATTTTATCATCAGATGAACCTTATTTCCCATGTCTTGTTACATGAGAATCGATTGTGCATTTTCAAAGAAATCTTATTTTCTACTTAAAAAAAAATCAGGTGTAGGAAATCATATTTAAATAACCCGCGAAACATTAAACAAAACACAGTTTTATTATTTTTTTATAAACTGTAATTATTATTTAATACTATTAAATAAGAATGTAAGGAATTTATGATATAATATTAGTCGGGAGAGGTCAATGACCTTGACCCTGTTGTGTAAGGTGATAGTGCAGCAGCCGTGCGGGCTTAGCAGGTGAGGTGCCGCGGCGTGTTGTGATGGATCGGACGCGAGGGCGCACCTCTCACTGCTGCTGGTCCAGCCAGCTTCTTCTTCCTGAGATGACTGGCACTCTAGTTCAAAACACTCCATACCTACGGCGGCCAAAGATGTAAAAAAGATTACAATCTCAATATTATATCCAAAGAACGATAAAGAGATTTTTTTTTCTTATAAAGCTTCCATCTTGATATAATATATGACAGTACTCAAATCTATATTATATTGCAATATATTTCAATTCTAGTCTTATAAGAATAAAATTGCAAAAAAAGTTTTAAATTTAAAAGAAATTTAAAATTAGCATCGTATAATTAATATTACAATATTAATTAATAATATTATGATATATACCAATTAAACATATATCAAATGTATTACCGTGTAAACTACTCGTGTATATATAGCAGGTGGTGTTGCACACGGATAGATGATGAAGGTGCCCCCCTTCCCCCAGCTGGTGAAGCGAACGACGAGATACGGCTACGAGATATACAGCCGTGCATCTAGAAGTCACGATTTACTTCTGGCGGCCCACTGCACCTCATGGATCCTCGCATGCATGCTGCTGAATTACAGCTACTTTTTTTTTTATATAAAACTCCTCCCACCGAACAGAGAGGAAAAAAAAAAAGTTATTGAGTTTTTTTTTTCTCTTTATTTAATCAAAGTATTATTAATATTTTTGTGTATTAAAGTTCATCAATGAAGTAATTACCTTTCATTGGATAATAATTGCGTTGAAGAGAATACGTTAAGATTATGTTTATGATTATTTTCTAACAAATTTACTACATATCTTATAGCTGCTTATCTTTATATATATATATATATATAAATATGAAAGACTAAATACAAAATGGTTAATAAGGTATAAAAGAAGCAGGGAAAATAATAGAAAGATGTTCTTTACTATCAAACATTTGTTGTTGTTTTTTAATTGAATTAAATTGAGTATATAAAGAGAACAATGTTGGCGTTACAAATTTTCACTAAATTATGAAATCAGATATGGAACAGGGAACATACAATTTTATATTATATAATAATATTTTTATATAAAAATATGTCTTTTAATATATTAAAAAAAATTGTTGATAGTAAAATTTATAAAATATTACAAAAGAAAGATGAAAACAAAAATTCACAGGTCATAAAACCCATTCAGTATATATTTTAGATGTATATTTTTTTTACATCACTTAATACCTTTTCATGTGTGGGCGTATTATATAATAAAAAGAGAGAGAGAGAGAGAACTAAAACAAATGACATGGAGCCGATCTTATTTCTGATTCTTGTATGCAGTATGTTCTTCTATGTTGTAGAAATTATATACATATATTATTATAATTTTAAGCAATAATACCTTTAAATATATTCTATTAAATAGAATAATGAGCCTTATGAATTTTATAAAGTACTTGGTGGGTGATGTGTTACACTCGCGACCGGCTGGGGAGGACATTGGTACGACGACGATGTTTTGGCGAGTCGACAGCGACGAATGGTCCTCTAGTTCGTGTCTCTTGTACGCGATGACCACGGGGCCCTATGTCACCTTCTCTCTTTCTCAGCACTCCCTAGCTCGTATAGTGGAGGACGCATGCTGCAGCAAGTGAGGTTCAACGCCCTTTCTCCACATCTTCTATATCTATCTATGTATGGTCCAGCAAAAGCAACCTTGCAGACTCCCTCTTTTCTTCTCCCAATGCGTGAGAAATTCTTAACATGCGATGACATATCCTCACCATATGTTTAGGTCAAATTTCTGATCATACAAAAATAAATTATATATTATATAAGTGAATTTTTATTCATTAAAAATTAATATATTTAAATGGTTTTAGCATAAAGAGAGTCAGATTAAGATTATTGTATTATATAAAATAAAATATTTATATATATGATTAAATTAAATTGTAATTTTTTTACATTGATGTCAAGAATAATGACATAAAAATGCTAAAAAATGATAATAAACAATGATAAAAGTCAAGCAGATATAACATATATTTGTTATTTATTAAAAAAATATGCCTAAAAAAAATAGTTCTTTCTTTTGTGACAAATAAATTATAACTGTATTTAATATATAATTTTTATATTATGAAAAGTGATTTCTGTATTATTTTTAAACATATTCTTTTTTAACACAAAGAAATTATGATGTAAAAATAAATCAAACATTCCATCTAATATTTTTTTAAAAAAGAATTATGTAAGAAAGACCACCAAGATGGATGACAACTTCCCAATGATGGTACATTATAGTTTTGTTACTTACCTTATAAGAGCAAACATTCGTCATAAAAGATTCATTACACTCCAGTTAAAAAAATAAATAAAATAATAGATATTACAACCACGTATTTTATATATCTAAATTATACCACGCAATAATATATATTTCTCTCACAAAATTTTACCGTTTATAATAAAGTAGATTCACGTAGAACATCATTACTTATTAATTCTTGACACTTAGCCGGGTCAAGGTACATGAGGAAGAAGGTGCGAGCTTCTCTTCTATATTTGGTAGAATTAAATATAAAACAAGAATTTTAAAAAAAAATAAGGAAAAGAAAGAGGTACGATTAAACCTGTATATTATTTGGGATTAAAAAAAAAGTTATCTTAATTATAACCTATATCTTCTATAAGGACTTAAACTTAATGGTGTGAGTTTTAATCATATATAGTTAAAATGCGGGGGAGTTTTTATTGAACTTTCATATAGTTAAAAAGAAAAAGAGAAGATCAGGTAAACACCTGTGTGTGTATACATTATATTCTGTATCTCATGAATCACCCTGTCAATTCAACTATATACTGTATAATAATAATACATACCTACGTACACAAGAAGTATGTATATATTATATATATATAAAAATAAAACAACAAAACATAAGTTAGCACTCAAGAATATTATGATGATATATACTAATGATAATTATAATTTTTTTAAAGACAGCTATAAATATTACCAAAAGTTATTATAAAATTTTGGATTCTTATATACCTTACAACAACTTCCCTTACTGAAAGAATATTATTTAGTATAAAAACCGGTTATATGTTGCAACCAAGAGGTCTTATGGATCAGGTGTGTATGCAGCAAGTTCACTATTGCAATGTCATGAAACGACTTACTAAAAAGTAAAAACCTTTTAACTGTATATTTAAGAATAATCTCACATGCATGTGAGCAGACAGCATTGCCATTATAATTCAGAACGCCAACACTTGTGGATTAATTTCCTTCATCTATATCAACGATATATAGATCAGATATAATTTTTTGTTATAAGTTTTATTTTAGATGCATGCTGGAAATTCTCGTCTTGTATTTTACATTTTTTAAACAAAAACTTGTTTTTCATTTCGTGTATAAATATAATTAAAAAGACATTATATTATATATATATAATCATATCAAAATTAGCAAATATAATAACCAGAAGGCAATATAGAACTATACAGACACTAAAAATGAAATAATTAGATGGCAATTTTATAGACAATTTGTAACTAATATTCTTTTTATGCTTTTTGATATTTTTGTCTTAAGCTAAATTTACAAAATAGCGTAACCATGCATGACAGTTATTAGTAAAGGTTAAAATATTATAATATAAACAAACTTTATTTTTCAAAACTTTTCAGAATATATATTAAATAACTTACGTAGGTTTGTTTAAACATTTTATTTAATTAACATTTCGTTACAAAAGCAACACCTTCTTCTTTCACGACGATGGGTATTTCACATTGGCATATTATAAGATATTGGCCGGTGAGTGCACGATCTTATGGTAGAGCACACCAAGCAGATGTAAGTATAAAGCTTGCTGCTGATGTTGCACATAACATAGGCGTGGTGGTGACATAAGGAAGAAGGAGTACTCTCTCTCTCTCTCTCTCTCTCTCTCTCTCTCTCTCTCTCTCTCTCTCTCTCTCTCTCTCTCTCTCTCTCTCTCTCTGTACTGCATATTTATACCTGCTGGATCCAGGCAGCAGCAGCAGCTTCTCGCTGTATGACTTCGTGACTACATGAAAATCGAATGTTTCTTCAACCCCAGCACTACTGCAGTCAGACTGCTTGCTTGCATTGTCACTCGTCTTGATATGCAACTCGTGATGTGGCTTCCATTCCTATACCGTTTGTAACTTGGATGTAGTATTTCACTTGCACTTCTTGTGCATGCTTTTATACTTAGCTATAGTAAAGTTATAATAAAAGTTGGTGGTTGCTGGATGAATTGATTTAGATAAACTCTCTGCTGTAACTACCCACATTTACTTCTATAAGAACTTATCCATCCTTCTTTTATTATTATTATTATTATTATTCTTTCTTCATTGAACTTGGCATGTATTAAAATGTTATTACATTTTCAATTACATTCTGACAAACTTGTCATATTGTATACAAATGTTTAATAGTTATGTTGAAAAGCATATAATATTTTATATTATATTGTTAAAGACAATAGGTTATAATTATTGAAATGAGATAAAGATATCTTAGATATCAAAGAAAACAAATTTAGACGAAATGTATTGGTTTATTATACATTTCTTAATAATATTTTATTTATTATAATTTTCCATAGATATTTGAAAAGATATATAAAGTTAAAAAAAAATAATATTATTAATAATATATATTATAACTAAAAATCCTATAAAGAGTGGTAAATAAAGACTACTCATAAAATATTATTATAAAATTATGCAAAAAACATGTATATTAAACTTGTTAAATACCCACATATTTATACGGTACATTACAATTATATATTTTTAAATATGACGTTCTCATCTTTTGGCCAATGTCAACAAGTTGAAGGTTCATAGCTCCGTAAGCGAATCAAATGATTATGGTATTACAGCATATATATGCATAACACTAAGCAATGTTCGTTAACATATAGCCCAAGTTCAAGCTCGAAAGCTCCATGCTAAGATTTTTATCTTTTTTTTTTTTTTTTTTTTTTTTATAAAGTACAAGTATATTTCAACAGCTCTGAATATGTGCGAAGCAAGCAGCAGGCGAGAGATACCTCCACTGTATAGAAAACTACCTTCACCTTTTCTCTCCTTTCTATTACTGGTCCATCCATGTCAGTGACACGTAGGGGAGCACTAAGAAGGCGGCGAACAATAAAAGAAATAAAAAAAAAAAATCATGTATAAAAAGATATGAAGAATGAGAGTTACGTGGTTTGAGATCTTCTTCAAAAACTTCTTCCGGATTTAAAAGTCAGCAGGGCGCCGGCGTCTTTTCATTTGATTTTTTTTTCTTTACATCGTTCTTATATAGTTCTCTATTTCTTTCACACCCACTCAAAGCTTAACTCTATACTATAGCTGCTTATTCTTCCTATATTATATATCTCTCTTTCTTCTTTGATGATGTAAAAATGGGCGTTAACAGTTCAAATTTTTTTCATTCTATAATATATTAATACTATAACGGTATTTATACATTGATTCATAATGACGAGAATTAAAAAAAAAAAATATATGTATTGTAAAAGTTGATTTTTTTTTTCTGAATGATAAAACATAAATCACGTTATCAAAATGATCGATCACATTCCATAACTTTTTTAACAATAAAAAAAAAAGTAGCAAAGAATTATGTGAATGCTGTTGTAAGAAAGTTCACGTCCTTCATATACATGTTTCACTACGCATCTTGTTATAATAATAATAATAATATGCTTTATAAAAGATTAAGGTTAGCGAGCTTTGAACTAGTAGTGTATTCTGAAGGATCTGTTTCCTAGCATCTTCATGGCTACTGTTGTCCCTCCCCCTCCCCACCCACAATATATGAATCACAAAGACTTGCTACACAAGATATGATTGCATGATAAACAACAAGGTTTAGCATACGATTGTCTTCAGTGGAAAAGAGTTAGAACATCTGGGTATAGAAACTTAGAATATAAAAAAAAGGGTGCAGCATTTTTTTTTAAGTATTCTTTTATTTTTTTTTCTGTTTATGCTTATGTATATAGAAGTTTGAATTTTAAAATAAAGTTTACCATAAGAAGTAAACATCATTTTTTTTTGTTTTTTTTTGTAGGTGTATATTTTTGCTCACAGACAAATGCAAACATTATACTATATGGCTTTGTATATATAGCAGATTAATATTTACATTTTGAATTTGGTCATGTATATCTACGCGTAATTGCTATGTTATGTTCTTTAACATTTTTTTCGTTTGTAATACTTCAATATTAGTTCAAGCACCTGCTATAATATTTACGTTGACTCTTAAAAAGTTTTTTTTTTACTCAAAATTCTTTAAATGCAATCTTCACAAATATAGACTTATTTTTTTAAAGAAAATAATATATTTGATTATTTTTATAGAAAGCAATTATTGTTTTCACGGAAATAATTTGAGAGAGCAGAGCGCCCGATGGCAGGGTGCATTCTCGGTGTGGTTGAGCCGGAAAGCTCGCGGCGGTGTCATAATCACACAGGGACGAGGTCCTCCTCACAAGGGTGTGCAACAGGGCCCTCTGGTATACTTTCCAATGATGATGACTTTGAATTGGGGTCGCACGAAATGCATTTTGTCGCACGCTATCTAA
The DNA here is from genome assembly GCA_949825025.1 of Siphlonurus alternatus. Lineage (NCBI taxonomy): Eukaryota > Metazoa > Arthropoda > Insecta > Ephemeroptera > Siphlonuridae > Siphlonurus > Siphlonurus alternatus. Next base: position 15,550,772 of record OX463782.1, on the reverse strand, counting down.
CCGCCATTTGTTTTCTTTTGTTGTTGTGTTGCAACAAAAAATAACAATTTTTTGCCTATAATTTCAATTTTTTTCTTTGATGTGGTTTCCTGACACGGCGATTTTTTTTCCTTACGACAAGAAAGATACGGGTGGTTGATCATTTTCCTATCCATAAATACTTAAAATAAGAGAAAAAAATAGGGGTATACCTGTTGCATGCTACATTGAAAAGTGCAAGGTGCATTTAGAAATACAAAGAAACCCCTTTTCAAGTTGATAAATATTGAAAAATGCTATTTTTTTCAAGAAGTTAAATATTTTAAACATTGCGTGTTTGAACTTTTTTTAAAAATTTTTGGAGACATAAGGAAAAGAATTTTCTTGTGAACAACTTATTATATGGCAAACATAGGAAAGCAATATTAGACGGTAGCAACAACATTAGCAGCAGCTTCTTTTTCTAAATATTATATTCTACTTTCTTGTCTTAAATCGTTCGTCTTCCGTCGGTGTGTAATTAGCTCCAAGGTCGGCTGAAGAAAGCCGGGCAAACAGGCATCTAAAGACGGGTGTGTGTTCGTATGGTCGAAAGAAGGTAACACGCAATCTTATATTATATGTAACAGCGACTGCAGAAGGAGACTTCTGATGTTAGTCTGCATATATCCGAGACTCGGCACGCAACTTATATTATTATTAAAACTAAACCATTTTTTTTATTATTATTATTATCTTCATTCTTGTTATTATTATAATATGCAAGGTAACCATATTAAAACAAGTGAGAAAAGCCAACCAAGCATACATGTACTATGGTATATACTTGTATTGCATCTTTTCCATATGTTGTTGAAGGTGGTACAAATAATAAGTTATGTATGTACATGGTAATGTCGCAATATTATAATAAAAGTTGAGTAATGTCATTATAAAGATATTGCTTGAAAATTAAAATTACTGACATATGACATGTTGTTCTATAAATTTGTTTATCCATGTATTAAAATCTATGTATATATAAATTTTATTACGTAATATATGTATTTTTTTAATTGTTAATTAAATTTTTGTATATATTCTCTTTTATAAAGTTATAAATTTATAATTAGTTTGAAACAAAAATGGCCATAATGATGTTATTACTAAATATGATTTTGAAAACAAAAAATAATTCTTAGAAAATTTTACTTTATGTACATTTAAAAAAATAACAAGACTTTTAAATGATATTTTAAGAAAAATCAAAAAGTAATAATTTTTCCAGAAATTTTTGTATTACTTCAGGAAAAAAAAAATCGTATGCTCAGAAAATCAACTTTTTTTTTGCTCTTGGGTAATGTGAAATTGGCTAAATTACAATTGTTGTACGTCAGAGTGGAATATAATGACATGCTGGTGACATACATTGCATGTCCGCTCGTTTATAAGCGCGAGGAATGCCCATCAGTTCATGTCCCAACGACAAATATAAGCCTCCTCATTTGTGCGTCATGACGACACTTTTATTTTAGTTCTAAGAATGCATTTTCATTGCTTTTACTACATGTACCTTACACATAAAAGAAATATATACTCACCTATATAAGGAGAATTTTTTTATGAGACTACTTTCATCAAAATAATAATAATAATAATAATAAAAATATAATAATTAGTAATAAGTTTCAACAAATTTGAAGGTTCAAGAATTTTTTTGTTATGTTATACTACCAAATTTTGATCTTTAATAGTACATTAATGTAATATTTAAAAATTCAATTAATTAAAGTGGTGAGAATAAAATGTATGAAGGGAGAGAGAAGAATTTGTTTGATGTTATTAGAATATAAAAATTATCAGTAAAAATTTGAAAAACAAAAGAATGAGGTAATATTTTATAAATAAAACCAAAGCATTATAGAGGAAGAAGTAGAAAAGTTTTTATGATTCCAAGATGCCAATTTCTGTAATGATAGTTCATGTCTTTCTGAGAGTGAGGAGGAGTGGAGAGCAGCACAAGAAGTTGATGCCACAGCAGCTTGCGGTGGAGAAAACTCTTAGTAGATGGACGTTGGAAGAGAGGAGAACAAAAATACAAGCCCAAGAAGGCAGGCAGCACCAAATTACCGGCAGAAGCGAAATGAAGGCGCGTAATAGTAGGTTACGAGCAAGAGCCCCCTCGTCCCCCCCTGCAGCACTTCTTATATATAAAGCCCGGCGTCTATACCACGACCGCTGCAACACGGCAAAGATGCAGTGACGAAGAAACAAAAAATATATAATAATATTATACCTCCAGAAATACCATTAGTTTAAAATAATAATAATAAAAAAATTCTAGAAAATTTTTACGTTTTCCGGTAGAATTTTATGTATAGTTTATTTGATACATAAAAATATATTTATAAATATATTTACTGGCATTGTTCTTACAATATAACAATACAATAAAAATTACAGAAGTATAAAAGTATGTATTTTTTATGTATATATTATAATCTAATATTTGTATCAAATATTATAATCACTTCATGTACATATAGTTAACGCCTTACATTAGGTAAAAGGTTTTTGTACAAAACAAGATCAATTACTCTCGTCAAATTTAATTGAAACTTGGCTATTGAAATTGTATGTGGTATATTTTATTTGTGTGGGTAGATTTTCTTATATATATATTTTTCTAACAGAGTGAAGTGTAGATGTATTTTGTCAGCAATAAACGTTAAGGAGTGCCATAAAACAATGGTAGTATATATATAATATATATATATAGAGAGAGAGAGAGTTCAGGTGAGAGAGGACTGGGTATCAAAAGGCGTCAAACAAACTAGACTTAAGTGGGATGATGACCGGGGTAACATTTATATTGATTAGGCTGCTGCTGGTGCTATAATACGTTTATAGCAGTGGAAAAATACGAGTGATGAATTTAAACTTTATTTCTGATGATACAAAAAAGAATTTGTTATATAATATATATATATATATATATATATATATATATATATGAGAAAAAAAATGTTTCTAGTGAAAAGTAAAATGAAAGAAGAATAGGAGAATGATGTATTTAAAATAGCAATTAAAATAAATAACAATAATTATAAGATTTTAAAAACGATAAAATTTATCTGATAAGAATAAAATTATAATAACTTGATTGTTGTCGACAGAAAGTATCGTTCATTCAAACACACAAAATGCCATTTATAATTTATCAAAAATTAAAATTATGATAAAAAACAAAAGAAATCGATACATATACGTACGTATCATAGTTTAATTAATATTTACAGGTGAAAAATTTAAAAGTACTGTACACATTTTTTTAAATATTACTTAAAAGAAACCAATTTAAAGTGCAAATTTCATGTAAATTTATCCATAAGTAGTTCCCTTGATGTTGGAACTCAACATGTTCATATTGTCAGATTGGAGAATGTACAAAACAGGGAAGTTAGGATAAGAAAAAGGGGGGAGGCTGGAAGGTGGTTGTGTCATGTAAAACGCAAAGCCTACAACTTTATTACCCTGACCAATGGTTTCCATCACTGCAAGTGCCCCTCTCTCTGTAAATACTCAGCCGTTGTTTCCAGCCCATGTGACAACTCCCCAAAGCTTATTACATACATGCTCTGTGAATTTATACTCTACACAAAAATTATTTATCCTTTTTTTTTATATATATTTAAAAAGGGAAGTTACATGTTACATCAGTTACATTTTACATTCACATTTTGTACTTCTCAGGATCAACAGATGAATATAATACGTAGCATATATAAAGAAGTACTGTATAAAGTACAGTACAATACGATGTGAGATACTTGCATTATATTGTTTTTATATATATAATATAATATTTCTTGGCTTAGGTCACTTTCATCCCACGGTATATATACTGCACTATTATGTAGAATAATTGACTTTTCAATTCACATAAACACCTCCATAAGTATGTGACAAAATCAAATTAAATATATTCTTTATATGTCTTTACACATTTATATAAAACTATAAAATATTAATTACAACTTTCTTAATTGAAATATATAACTTTCATTATCAAGCGATGACTGATGACTGACTCTGGCAGATAAAAAATAAAAATAAAACAAATTCAAGTTAACATAAAATTTCTTATATATTATTATTTTTTAAATAATAAAATTAAATGTGAATTTGTAATACAAAAGCATGGGTTTTATTTTTGTTCGTATAGTATTATTATTATTATAAATACAGTAAATAAATAGCAAATCGTGGTACAAAATAATATATCCAGTTATATAATAAAACATATAATTTAATAAAGATATTATTTAATTAAATTTATAAAAACAGTAATTATGATTATGAATTGTACATATCAAGCAAGTAATATACCAAAAGAAAAAAGGGAAGGGAGAAGGAGAAGGTTATATGATGCAGTTAGTTGCAATGTGGCGAGAGTTTGCTGTCTGAAGATAGTATCGCATCAACTATAAGCTTTATTGTGTGCTTTAGCTGCAACAAAATGCATACAACCCACAGAGCACGTCCAGACAGTAATAATAATACTACTACTTTTAACACGAGAGTTTAAAGTCTAAGTAATTACTTAGCGTCTTAATCCACTTTTCATAGTAACTTTATGTGTAAAAATACATTCATCATATCCACCTCTCACCTATGGGAGGTCTTTCTTTTCTTTAGAAAAAATGTTTTAAAAAAAACCTGTCACCAATATGACCTTTTGACATTTTAAAACTAATATATTCAATTATTTAAATGTAATATTTTTTATTTAACAGTCTTATCAACATTTAAACTTATCAGTAAAAAAAATATAAATATTTTATTGTCAACTATATAATATTTTTATGTATAGACAAATAAGTTGAACAACAATAAGTCATAGTTGTAACAATGAAACATGTTAACATGTCATCACTTGTATATACCACTACTTGAAAGGCATGCCGTTATGGTTCAGTAAATTTTTACAATTTTCTTTTACACTATACTAAAAAGGTAGATCAAAATGTATATTACATCAACATTCATTATATTTAATAATAATACAAAAAATCTTTTAAGGGTTTAAAGAAAGACAATAGTATAGTCGAGGAGTTAATGCTTTTAAGTAATTTACTTTTAATGAGGGAAATAAAAATAAAAAAAAAGATGTATAAGTAAGAAAAGTTTTAAGCAAAAGTATATGACAGAAGTGCTTAGTCATTTCTATCAATGATGACGTCCAAAATTGTAGGGAGTGAAAAAAAGGGGAGAAGGGAGAACGCATGGTGTCTAGCTCAATTTGCTTCTTAACAATAAAACGTCTTGCAAGTCCGATGTTCTGTTGTCTTCCAGCAGTTCATGACCCCCCCCCCTCTCTTCCCCCTCCCCCCTCTCAGTTCCACCCAATCACATTCCTCTCACGTTCCAATTCATCATCGTAAATTTAATTTCATGTTATTGGTTTACAATTAGTTAAGCTACTTAAATACAACATAGAAAATAAAGTATTTAAAACCTGAAAAAAAAAGAAAATTATCAAAAATCATAATAATATATTGACATGCTAAATATATATTAGATAATATCTTTTAAAAACTTATAAATCATTTAATAATATTTGTTTTTTTAAAAAAATTATATTGATTATTTTTTTTTAATCAACATGTGTGGTCTTCCATTTAGATAATAATATTAATAAAAAAAGGTGTTTTGAAAAGGATTATTTTTAGATAGGTTTAGGATCATATAGCACTTCTTTGTTTCCAAGACGTAATCTAACATATGATATACGATCCGAATAATAGAATACCACTGTGTATGTATGTGTGTGCCTGCTTGCTTGCTTACTAGCTGGCTACTGAAGATGATAGAAGATTTAATTCAAAACAAATTTTTAATAAAGAAAAGGTTTACCATGCGTAACTCATTGTAAGGAATGACTCAGTAAAGTTCTAGCAAAAAGAAAAAAAAAAAAGCATGTGTGAACATATAGAAGATATAAAATATGATTATTATTTTATATTCTGAATATAAAAAATATTTATACGACTAAAAAAAAAAAATAGCTGATGAGAAATAATTGAGTATGATTTCTATATTTGTCTAAAGTAATGTGAAAAGAAATAATTTCTTTTTAACAATATATTATATTCTAGAATATATTTTTTTTTTTACATTTATATATTAAAATTTTATATAAAGGTATGTAGTTAATTTAAAACACATAAGTTTAATAATACCAATAATAAAAAATATGTAGAATCATTAAATATAAATAAGAAACACATTCTTTTTACAAGTTTCGTATGTACCATGTAGTTAACGTACTTTATACAGAGTACTCTACAAATCTGTCATTTAATGATGGCATAAATAATTGTAATACACTTGAAATAAAATTTTCAAAAAAAAAAAAAAAAATGCACATGATTTGGTGATGATGGCAGAGGATTACTTGTCTCCACTAAAATTATTATTATTTTTTTATTTTTATTACCACACAGAATTTTATATGTATTTTTTTTATTAGTTCGTTTTCCTCACATAAGAACAGCGTGGATTACTGTGATACCTCATAAGATGAAAGACCACCCTTGGCGGCTCTCAACCACGAGCTATTAAAAAAGTTTTTCGGTTCAAATTTTAGCACCTAAAAATTATAATTTTTATGGAAATTTTTTACTTTATCACTTTTAAACATGAATAAAATCTACTTTTCTTTTTATAATGATTTTTTTTGAACCAATATTGTACTTTTAAATATTATTTTTTGTTAATTTATATGGTTATTTATATTATAAATATTTTCTATTCCATATTTTTTTAAAATGGGAATTCTTCGTTATAAAGTTATTCGTCTTATGACGCAATGTAAAGAAGAGGAACTTTGAACATACACATTCTTTTATATAAATTCAAACCTATATTATATGTGTGTAACTTGCTATACGTTGTATGCTTCATGTAAGTATCGTGAGTTCATGGCATTCTATACATTTTTTTTTATATATATATCTCTACATTATCTGATTTTTCTTTCAGTTGAATGCACAATTTGATGTATGCACTTTACTAAAGGTTGCAACGTGTTGAAGTATTGTATAAATATATAATTGTTTATATTTTTAATGAGCTATGGAATTAGATTATCAATAAATATTTGTACATAATAAATATTATACATTATGAATTTATTCATGCCTGCATTGTGAGGAATTCAAATTTATTGTCATATATAAAATTTTAGTGTCAAATACTTAACTGTTCCATTTTACAAAGCCCCTTGAATGTATTCATTTCTTCATGCCCCTGTGCTCTACTGGTTGCATAATTTTGCAGAGCTGCAGGCGCTCTTTTTTTTTGCAGCCAAGGAATTTTTAAAGATAACTGACTGCATTCCTTACAATAATCCAATTAATAAATTGATTTTAATTCTAAATAAATATTTATTTAATTAAAGTAATACTAATTACGTTCATTAAAATATTTTTGCATTATTTATATTATGAATATGAAGAAATTTCAATATTTTGGTCCAGCAGATGGAATTACTACTATTTTAAGATTTGGCAACGTCGCTACAGGTAGATCAAGCTGAGGTGAGCCGAGGAGACCGCCGTACGTACTACGTTCGGGGCGACGATGTATATACGGCGTAGCGGTGAGGAGGCAGAGGCATGCAGGCCCGCCCGCCCTCCTCTGTCTTCCTTCTCTATTCCATCAACATTGGTCTCAATGTTGCCACATACTACTGCAATATGATCCACATTATTATTTTATTCAAGAAAAAAAAATAATGAAATGTAAGTTTTTTAATTGAAGTATACGGACAGTTATATATATTTCTTATCCCCACCGCCCCCGCTTATATTTGGCTACTACGTTTCTGCTATACTTGGCACGACTAATAATGCTTGCAGCAAATTTTTAAATAAAAAAAAAATGTTGAGAGAGCGGCAGAGCGCCGAGTGAAGCTCATCATTGGGAAGATCCGGTCCAGCCGCAGGTGTTTAGCGGTGGACAAGAACAGAATAATATTCTTTTATAAATCTGGCAACGTCGTGCAGGTTAGGTGCAGAAATCAAGGCTTTAACATTGCCCGCGGTGTTTTTGTACGTGTGTATGTGTGTGATGTGACTTCGTTTGTCTTTTATTATTATTTTTTTCATTATTACTCTTACAACGTACGCTGGTCGCTCAGTATTATAGCTACAATGATTTAACTCTACTAAAAATGTTACTATATTACAAAAGGAATAATATATATTTTTTTGGTTCCGTTATTTTATGCTGATTTAAATATTATATATCATGAAATTTTTATAGAGCACATAATTTTTAAGTATGTTTTTTTTATATATAAAAAAATATTTAGGTTAACTATCATAGATTTGGTTCCATTCTATTTACAGAATGAAACAATACATAATATAAAGGTGAATTTGATTTGAAAATTGCTTTAAAAATATTGTGGGAGTGGCATGATTAAGAAAAGGAAAAGAATGAGAATGAATTATAAAAAAAAAAAAAAAAGCTGAGAATGTTTCTCTTGCTTCTTCAGTAGTATTGTATTTGGGCGTGCAGTTAGGAGGAGCATGCTAAACAGAAGAGCCATAAAGTTCCTGGCTTCCCTGCATCTCTCTCTCTCTCTCTCTCTCTCTCTCTCTCTCTCTCTCTCTCGTTGATTGTTGTCGGCAGTAGAGAGAGAGAGACCGGCCTTGCTGTTAGCCATGTGAACTGAGATGACCACGATATCAAGCAAATTGAGGAGGCTTTCCCGGTAACTCGATCAACGAACCGCCATATATGATTCATATACAATAAAATTAGATTATACTAATAATATTACAGATTATAATATATAAACAAGTTCAAGTCTTAAGATTTTTATTTAATACTTCATTCTTTTGTCTAAGAATATCATATTTACAAGACCTAATATATTGCATTTAACGCCTTTAAGATATGCAACTTCTTTTTCACCCAGATAATTTTGCAGACTTCAATGCCTGCAAAAATAAAAAAAATAAAGTTTATTTTTTTTCTTTTTTAATTGTTGTTGTCAATACAAATACATAATTTGTGTCTAAAGTTAAGCACACGTCTTTGACTAAGCAATTAAATACTATTAAAGAATTAGTACTGGAATTTAATATATGACAACAATTTAATATTTAATCTTATTTTCAATCTATATATACTGCTAAATTGTCTATCATCGTAAATTTTAAAGTTAAAATACTCAGAATGTAAATTCTAGTTTACAATGGAGTATCGACCTCAAAATTTTTTTTATGGCAGAAATAGATAGAGTATGAAAAGTTATGTTACTCTGATTTTTTTCAGATTTTTTAGGGACCGGGAAGTATTGCTAAAAAGTTTTGGCGAGGTCGGGTTCGAATCCACGTCCCTTTTGGGTCCTATCTTTTATTAAGAGAGGCGGCAAGAGGCGGCACTTTTTCTGCACTTTTAATAAATTTTAAAAAATAGTTGCCTGGCTCCAAAAAATCTGAAAAAATTCAGAGTAGCATAACTTTGCACCCTCTATCCATTTCTGCAATAAAAAAAATTGAGGTCGGTACTCCATTGATTTCGTATACCTGTGTGATTCTTTAATTATAAATTTATGAATGTATCTTTCGGGTTACAAAGGAATTAAAACTGACTTTGAAGAAAAAAAAACTTGAATATTTATGCCATGATCCCACACGTAAAACGAGCCTTATAGTTATAGCTTACTAATTATTTTACCTTTTTATAAAGCTAATTTTATTCAAAGGTCAAATTGAAAATAATTATACCTTATTTGCTTTTTTTAATTTAATTTTAAATTAGGTCATTGATTCATCAATGCATTCTATTATATGGTAACACGTAAAGTACATCTCATATATGATATATAATTACATACAGTACATGATCTAGAGTAAGTTAGATTAAATTGTAAGATAATTATAGTTTTAAATAAAAACAAATTGAGGTTTTCAGTCTAAAATTGGTAATATCAGGTTTCAATGTAATTTAAATTTGTAAAAATAAAAAAAGTATTGTATAACATTAACAACAAATTTAACCTACTTGCTTACTAAGTACAAGTGTAAATGACAAAAACATACACTCATATACAAGAGCATAGATATCCTCTATATATGTATTAAAGTGTAACATTATAAGCCACTTTATATACCTTTTAAACATAGAAAAACCAGTCACCTCCCTTCTTTCTATATATATTATACTATATATATTCCACATATGTTAAACATATAAATAAGAAGAAGAAAAATAATAAAGAAAATGAAAAAGCCTTTAGCACTCTATGGAGTCTTAAAACTAAAATTTATATTATAAAAAAAAGCACATATAAGTGTGAACACAGTCGATGAAAGCTCTTGAATGTTTATATGATATTTTTATTTAGTTTTGTTGTAGTGAAACTGCGATCTACCCACCTTTCTTCTACTGTGGTGGTGTTTCATGTTATATTCTTATAGGCTAAAACATAGAGAGAGAGAGAGAAATATTTTCAACAGTTGAAAATCCACGCTGGTTTGCTTTATAGCTCAACTCTTTGGTGTATATAGTCAAAGAGTTGACTTGGCCATTGCTAGCTAGCATGGAAAACTGACCAAACGAACGAGAGATCAGCCAACAGGTTTGGGGACCTGCTCCTAAGCCAGGCAAGCGTGCGGCCGGCTACACACATACATGCTGGCTGGGCCAGTTTGGTCTTTTCCTTTGGCTTATGAAGCAGCAAGGCAGCTAGACAATGCTGGTGTGTATGTGCGGCCGGCGTCGGCGCTACCACCTCTTCAACACCACGCTTATAAATATCCCCTCCTCCCCCTACATCTCTCCACACATATTCTATTATGAATATTAAATATTAATTTATTATCTTGCCCAAAAGCTATATTATCACTTTTATAGTAAAGTAAAAAAAAATAATATTAATATAATATTATATTGATAATCAATTACATGTAATAATTGTAATTTATATTTTTAAATATTAAATCAATCAGAAATTTATATATGTTATTTTTTAAAGTCATTAAAGTCTACTTTATGAAGAGTACTTGCGTGATAGTCTCATGAAGACACTTTAAGTGAAATAATAATCTTAAAGTAGTATACATTTTCTTGCATCTAACACAGTGGGGGATATGAGAGAGTGGGAGGGGGAAGGGGGAAAGGTGGCTCGCGAACTGATATAATATATGACCCTAAAGGCTTTTCTTATACACTCTCATCTATAGAGCAGCAAAGTTAGCTAGAAGAGTATGTTATACAAGTGAGATCAGCGGGGCAACTTCAGAGAGTATAAAATTTATAGTTCACATCATAATTCCTTCATATATAGAGAGAGAAAAATAATAACGTAATACTTTCTTGTGAACAATACATGACTCAATGATCTTAATTTTATATACAATGATGAAGAATAATATAAAGTACACATAAAAAAATAATATAGATTATTACATGTTTTTTTTTTTTTTCATTGCCATGCAAAGAAGAGAATGTTTATCTATATAGTATTTAATATTATATAAAACTATGACCTATGTCCATATCACGAATAAACTATAAACATTGCTTTGTATATTTCTTTTTTATTATTCTTTTATTATCATATTATCAAGGTTATTAACCTTATTGAAATGTGGATTTTAGATTTAAATCAGTTTCTACAGGTTTTTAAATTGTCAACTGTTTTTTTTTTTTTTTTTTAAATACGTGGGCGTCTGTTTAAAAAAAAAATGTCTGAAAATGTTCTACTACAATGGTTGCTAAAAATCAGTTGCAAAATATCATTATTAAATACAATTCTATTATGATATTACGTCAGTTATTAAATATTTCCCGGATATACTTAACGTATATTTAACCTGATAAGAAAAAAGTTACCAAATTTGATACGCCTTTTTTTTAAACATAAAAATTCTTTAAAAAAAAAATTTCGTATCAAAAATAATCTTTATACATAGTTATGGAAGATTGTCACTTTATATGAAGGCCACTGTTTCTCAATGACAGTTTGACACACGGATGTGAGCGTAGTAAAAGAATGTGAGATGAATTAAGAATGAATTGAGAAAGGTTATTATTATTATTTAAAATGCAGTCAGTGAAAACTTGGCTATTGGATATAAAGAAAAAAAATATTTTTATATGTATACCAAGAGAAAAAAAAAATGTTAAAAAGCCTGAGGAGGATTACGTACACCACCTTGCATGACAGATGACACCTCTACTTATTATTGCATGCATTATAACTAGATGAATGTTCTCTCTCTCTCTCTCTCTCTCTCTCTCTCTCTCTCTCTCTGATAAGTATTTCATGGCTAATTAATACAATTAAAAATGCAATTAATAAAACAAAATCTTGCTGTACTTTGGATTTTAAAAAACCATTTTATCATATAGAAATCAATACCAAGTTATAAATTCATCAGAGATATTTATTTATAATTTAAATGCAATTATTTTCAACGTAAAATTGTCTGTCATTTTTTTTTATTATTATTTTTTTTTTGTTGACAACGACTTTATGTGACATGTACACCACACACCACGTATAAAAAGGATCAAGAAAAGACAGCATGGTTATTCCTTGCAATGCAACAAGAAGCTACTAACTTCAGCAGATTAATGTACAAGAAGTTTCATACCTTACTCATATTTATTACATACATATATTGTAAGGTTACAATTACTCATTATAACCACCAATTCTTATATTCTTACTTCAAAAGATTTTTTTTTGCTTGAATTACATACTTGCAATAATACAAAAGATTTTTGTAACAAAATAATTATTTTATTCCCATAGGGTATAATTGATAAAAACACAATGATATACACATTGTTAAAAAGTAACAATAATGTTTATTAAGTTTATGATAAGTGATACTTCATACTTAGTTGTTAAAGAAGATTTTCTTAACCTTAGGACAATTTCCATGTGAAATTATTATTACCTTTTTTTCCCCCTACCAAAGTTCATATTATATTTTATCTCCCCTTAAGGTAAAGTCGTGCGTTAAAGCAAAAAGAAGGAGGGGGGGGGTAAGTAAATGTGCATGTTTAAATGAAACTAGTACTTTGTTACCATAATGACACGATTGGCGAGAGAAAATGTAAGTAAATGATTTCTTACAATGAAATACATTTCACTCAGTTTACATATATACGTGTTATACATTTTATAAAAGAATTTATATAATTGAACTTTTAAGGTTATATAATTCTGTTTGTTTAAAATTATTATTATTTTTTTTTTTACGTTTATATAATGCTACATTATAAATCTTTTAATAAAATATGTACAATGTTGATAGGTTTACGATTATGTTACAGTCTTTGTATTCGTGACTATATTATTTTTATGTATTTTTATTTTTAATATATGCGGATTTTATTATTGATAAAAATTAGTACTCACATCGATTAAAAAAAAAACACTCACTTTATATTGTGACGTATGTACCGTTATAAAATAAAATGACTAATTCAATGGTGTCAATCATAAATATTTTTAACACTAAAAAATGTTGATATTGATCAGTATAATCGAATGCGGCTGAAGCTTTTGGTCTGCTTCGCGCGCGGTTCCACGTTTCTTCCAGTGCGATCAGCCGCCTATATATAACCAAGGGGGAATTTGTCTTTCACGGGGATGGAATGTGGCTCCTACACGCCTGATATTTCGGCAGCACTAACATCACGCCGATTACAGTACAATCCAACATAGATATCTGTCACGTCATAATATTATCATATTTATCCCATTGAAATCACTGTTGTCTGAAATTTGGTCCCTGTTGTAAATTTATAATCAACTTGTCATTTATATTATAAAGGAAATAAATTAATGTGTTAATTAGCTGCATTGAATTTTTAATAATAAAAAAGTGTGGATTGCAAATTAAACTTAAAATAATGAAAGCAAAAATATTTAAATTATTTTTTAAGTAAACTTAAAATTTAAATTATCACATATGACGTCATTGCCTTTGCTCGTGAATTTTTCTTTACTAAGCGCGGGTGTCATCGTTGAGTCTTCCCACCAGACTAAAAACCATGAGTTTCAGCAACAAAGGACATTCCAAATATATTTTTTTGTGGTAAATTTTCTTCTTTAATTCAGAAAGAAATACACACACACATATACATACACAAAAAGTGGTAAATATAAATTGATTGGATTTGTTGTTAATGTTATATGCTTAAGAAAGAAAGCTCTAAGGATCTTATGTTAAGTATAAACTACTCTGCATGTTTTAAACAACTCGTGGTTTATCGGGATGTTTTTTTAAGCGTAGGAGTTTGTACATATAACAACGGCATCCCTTTCTATCTAAATCCTTTCCCTTTTTTTTTTATTTATAATACATTATATAAAAGTAACAACATCTTCTTACTCTAAAGGAGTAATTCATAGTCAGCACAAACGTATAGTTTACTCATGACAACAAAATAATGAATGGAACGTCTATTTATTTAATTTCTAACTACAAATAACTTTTTTTTTTTGCATTATAAATTAACTAAAGCCAATAGTTTAAAAGTTTTAAAACATATGCTTAAAAAGAGAGAAATTAAGCAGCTTTTTTTTTTTAGATAATCTAAAAGTTTTAAATACAACTCAAGCAAAAAACATCACCGTGATGACCTCACAATATTTAATATTATATGAATAGTTCTTTGACACATAGGTATGTAACAGGCCGACATAATTATTCTCACATTACCAAATGGTCTCATCAGTAAAACATTTTTTTTTTTTTTTTACTATCTTATGTTTATAGTGACGTAGCTACCTTACATGTACCAAAAACATTCATATGTGGAGATGGTTGTTAAGGAGTTATCTTAGTTATACCAAGCAGGAAGATTTCTTATTCTTATTCAACACACCGCTGATGCTGCTGCGCTATTGTGTGTAGACTCATTTTTCATCCCTGGATTCACCTCACCACCATCTCTCCTTGCATGCTCTCTCTCTCTGTTCCACCAAACCACGCACTGGCTGCTTTTTCTTTTTCTTCATATATGAGGCCTAAAGGCAAGATGCTCAATCTTCTTATCGTGCATTCAAATCATAGTAGTAGCTCCACATGGGGTTTTAGAAAACTACAGACACCCTCATCCTCACTCTTATTCTTACTCTTTCATCAAACTAAAAAAACACATACAAAATAATAATAATATAAAAAAATGAACAAATATAATATAATATTTTTTTTTTGTATGTGTATACTAACAGTTAAAGCGATGAAAAGAAAATCTGTGACCATAGTCAGTCACTGTCTTCTGCTAAAGATATAAATATTTTGTACACATGAATTCTAGTTTTGTAGCACAAGTCAAGGAAGGTTGAGAACAACTTTTATAAGAGATTACTTCAATGTTATACAAGTCTACTATATCTGTATGATTTTTATAATCCTTTAAGATTCATTTCAATTTAACTAAGATTGTACGGATTGTGTGTTGATGTCAATTTGTTTAAAAAAATAATACTAGTGCTGCTCGTTGCGTTAAAAATTAGAACTAACATTTAACAATATTCATTACAGAGAGATTTTAAATTGAAATTATATGAATGTATTTAAGTGAAATTAATTACAAATTAAGTGAAACTTATAATAAAAGTTGTATTCCTCCAAAAGTAATTTATTATAAGTAATTATTTTTTATAGTTTAATTAAACCTGTGTTATTTCCAAAAGTAATGCCCGCCTCTCTTATTTTTCTTCTTTAACTTAATGTCCCTAGTTAATAACCCAATAATCCATCCCACAGTATTTGTCTCATTATATGAGTGAGGGAACCATGGAAATCTCATTGATGATGGTCGTTAATTAATGAAGAATATGATCAATTATCTCTAGTTCAGTGACTGTTTTTAACAACCCTGGGATCGAAATCATTATCATCCGATTAACCAAGTGCTACGTTAAGTACCTGTTGCTCTCCTAATTTAGATTACACTGCCATATGACAGCAGGCTGCTTGTCAATGCTTTAGTACCATGATGTGACACATTTTGCATGAACAATAATTTGTCATGCTATTTTACACATCAAAAGTTTTTTGATTGAATGTTTTTTAATTTAAATTTTTTTTTTAAATATAAATATAGTTATATTTAATTTTTTTTTAATATTACTTTATCTTTAAACTATATGTAAAAGGTATAGCAATTAGTTCTCTCAAGTTGCAAAAGAGTTATGTTACATTGGAAGCGGTTAAGACCAAAGAGTTTTAAAAATATGTTAATTAACTCAAGTATTATTAATAATGGCAAAAAATCTGTCAGTGGATTCTCCTCCAAAGAGAGTATATATATATATATATATATATATATATATATATATATATATATATATATATATAGGAGAACGAACCGATCTTTTGCTTAAATAATATTGAAGACTTGTTGATGCTGCTTCAAGTTGAGTTCATTGGGTCTATCTCAGGTTAGTTAGGGTTGTGTTTCGGGGAAGAAGGAAAGAGGATACCACACCTATCTATACCTATAGGTTTTCTCGTCAAGCTGTGGGTATAATATTGATGCTGCTGCAGTCGCCGCCACAGCGACCGCCATAATGAATGTAGTGACGTGGCAATTTTTACTCTCATCTCGTTCCTAGAGTTCTATGTTAACAATTTTCATTCGTAATGCTTCATGACGTCACATATCATATAACACTAAGCTATACTTAATTTTCATCTGGAACCATTTTTTTGAAAATACAGAAGCTATAGTAGGCATAGAAAAAAATAAATAGTTATTTTAAAAAATATATATTTTATAGTTAAATTCTAAGTAGAAATTATTTATTGTTTTATCAAGTGATCTTCACTTTACATCTCATAAAGCAATTCTATAAGGCTGGTGAGTCATTCTCTCTCTCTCTCTCTCTCTCTCTCTCTCTCTCTCTCTCTCTCTCTCTCTCTCTCTCTCTCTCTCTCTCTCTCTCTCTCTCTCTGCATTCACAGTTCACACAATGAATGACAGCAGATAACAACAACTTTTGGAATAAAGAAAAATTTTCGCACTCCACACAGACGGTGGCCCGCAGAACACTCGTGTAAGGGAAGTTGCATAACTACAAGTAACAAAAAACTTTTTTTTTAAATACTTCATTATCAGTTATTTAAATTAAATATATATGTTTTAAAACTGCATACAAGTTAATTAAGTTTTTATATACATTAAAAAAAAAGGTTTTCTCACGATTTTTATACTTTAGGTACCATTTTTGGTATGTGTAACGATATATATTTATTTTTTTTTCTTTACAAAACATGTTTTCCAGTTTATGCTAGAGTTATCTGATTGTAATTGATCGTGTCTCTATCATCCATCAAATTAATCTGTTCATCAATCAGCTCTACAGAGAGAGGAGAAGAAGAGATATCGCTTGCTTGTTTCCTGGCTTAAGTTTGCGTCGTGTCTGCTTGTATAAGGAGGGTCTCTCTCTCTCTCTCTCTCTCTCTCTCTCTCTCTCTCTCTCTCTCTCTCTCTCTCTCTCTCTCTCTCTCTCTCTCTCTCTCTCTCTCTCTCTGTGCTACACCTTGCCACACCTTTCTTCCCTTGCTCTTCATCAGTCGTGGAGGTTGAGACGTCGGCTCGGCCAGCTCTTTTCTTTCTTCTTTTGCTCATTTAGCGACGCCGCCGCTGCCACCGTCATGCGGTTGATTCGCCCACAATATACCTTCAGATCACAACATCACACGCTTGCTTCTTGAGTGACGCGTAATGTTAAACAATTTAACAAGAATCACATAATATAAAATTTCAATGTATCAAATGATAAGGGTCAATATGTATTTCAATAACATTAACTATATATATTTTTTTATAAATAATTGAAAACACTATATTATTTAATTGCTTTTTAAATTTACGTAAAGCCAATAATGTGAGAAAATTAACACATGTATGAAAAATATTTGCACACTTAAAAGCACAAAAAAAATGTAAAACAGGTAAAAAATAACTCTTAAGTAAATAAACAAAGTGTTATTTTTATATTCTAATAAATATAAACATTTGTAAATTTCTTCAGTATGTTTGAATTATATTTTGACTTTTTGTATGGCTCAATTATATTATAATTTATTTCTAATTTGATACAGTACATCATCTCTATGTTACAATAAATGTTTGTAGGTTCTTTGACGACATAGTGCGTATTTAGAAACTCTTATCTCTCTGTGAGAGAGTTATATAAGTGGCGTCACGTGTTACAAACGACATGGGAGATATCAAGTGGGAGTCCCTCCAGTCTGACTAGAGGAGCGTTACAGCTTCATTCTTCAGAAGCATGCAAAGTTGTGCTGCTGCTGCTTCTTGGCTGTTTCTTTCGCAACCAAACTTCACACTTCTAAACGTGACATCATTCTTTCTATCCAGGCCCATTAACCCTTTCGTTGGAGGAGAGAAATAAGATCTATAAAGTTGTCTTTCTTTTTGGAGGTACAGATATCGACCAGAAAGAAGAGGTGGAGGAAGTACAACACCTCTAACTTGTAACATCTCGGCAAAACGTTTGTATAATCGCACGTTCTCTCAATCCTTAGCTATAATAATATAGTCAGACGTTTTCATCGTCTTGGGTGATACATTTTAGAATCTTTCTTCCTACTCCCCCCATCTAAATTCTTTATTTTCTTGATGCTTTGACTGTACATTGAAAGATAAAGTTGGCCCAAGGTATATTTGCATAGTGGCTAGGTGTGTCCAAACTGTTCATCTCCCATCCTCCTTACAGTTTAAAAACGAACTTGTTGCTTGTTCATTAGCCCAAACTTAGATGAAGCTGCTGGTCGCTTCTTTTTAGACTTGGAAAGAAGACGATGTCATGATTTTTTTTTTCACCAATACTTTTTTTTTTTTTTTTAGTAGAAGTTAAAAGAGAGGTTATAGAGAACAAGAGTAGGTATATATATTTATATTGAGAGAAAAAGGAAATCAAGGTGCGTATCAACCATCAAAAATACTGTATTTATATATATATATAAGAAGGGGAAGGAGGAGGATTAAGTCTAACATGTAATCTGCTACAGAATGACAAGCTAGAGTACTGGCTATTAACACTGTCCTCTCATGATCGTTTAGGAGTTTAGTGCTTATTTTCGCGAACGAACACACCATATATACTTTATATATTATATATACATAGTGAGGACTAGTAGTAGTTTAATGTTGAGATGCATTAATATAAACATGTCGACACGATATTATTATATAGAATGAAAAATAAAATATAATACTTAAATGAAATTTATATTATATGTCACTCTCAATCACATATAATTTAATATATAGAAAGAAGTGGCCTACAGCATATCAATTGATTATATAATGATATTTCATCTATTACTTGACAACTTAAAGTGTGATATAAGTTATTCTTTGTGTAATAAGAGGTGGATTAAAATTTATATATTATATAAAAAAGTTGTTTAAAAAAAAAAGGAATAATTTAAATAAATAAATTTTAAATTACATTCCTTAAAAAAACAAGCATATATATATTTTTTTGCTAAATTAATTTTTTTTTTTACAATATATGAAGATAGTAAATGTTTAAATGTTTCTTTTAATATACTTAGACATTTTCAAGTGGTTTGCATTATCTAAAAAATGCTTGGTATACGAAAAACTAAGAATATTTCTGTGTGTTGTAGTAGTGTAACTGGTAAGCATTTATCTGTGTCTGTTTTACTCGCGGCCCGGCTATGCCTCTTGCTGCTACTTGGCTAAACAAAGAGGAGGAAGGAGAATGGTGTAGTTCGTTCTAAGCAGATTTCTTCTTCTCCATTAAAGCCGGCCAAGACTCAGGGATGTTAATTACGTGCTACGAGGAAATTTATGGAATGGACTTACTACTTTTTATTTCTCTTTTGCATGAGCTAGCTGCTGGTATATATAAACATTAGTAGTATAGAATTATAACTAAAGCTTGTGAGAGAATAACAAATAATATCAATATACAGAAGATATATATAATCTATAAGAATGCTTCTCATTAGATTGTTGTACTTGCATTTCTATAACTTATACATCCTTAATTAGTTCAAGTATTTACTTTTTTTATTATTTATTTTTGCTATTATCATTCATGATATATATTTTTTTATTAAAAATAATATATATTATACTGTACTATAATTATTGTAGTAATGGTATAAGGAGATTTTTTTTTCAACAGGACGACATGTAAAAATGTCAACTGAAACATACTTTAAACATCATGGGGTGTGGTCCACTTTTACTCATTAATGATACGCCTTAATGTGTGACATTTTTTTTTCTATTTTTATTTTAACATACTTCAATATGTATATAAATTTATATATTATTATAATATAATATACTTTATATATATATATACAACATATATATTTAAAGTTTCTTTTCTTTTATATATTTTGATGGACAGTTTATTTTCAAAGTTATCCACCCTTAACCTTAACACCTTAACCAGGCCCATTATCCATCAGTCATTTTATGTGAGTCAAGATGGCGGCGGCATCTCACTGTTTGGTTCACTATAATATAAACTAGATAGCTTCGTCACATCTATACATCAATTTGAAACAATGAATTGTTTTTCCCGCTAGCTAATTACCACTAGCTGAGCCGCCGCCGCCGCCGCCTTCTTCTTCTTTAAGCTGAGATATTATAGACTGATGAATATAGAAAGCTTTACCAATAATTAAACTCCATCTTTATATAACTAACTCTTTAGTTTATTATAATAATATTGGGGCCAAATACCTCCATAATGTGAGTGAGGGTGACATTTTGGTGTCGTTACATGACATTTTATATAAAAGAAAAAAAAATATATATATTTAAGCACTTTATCGTAGAAAGTTGATATTTTTCTGTGAAAGTTTTTTTCTGAAATGATTACATTAACTGATAGGTGACATTTTTCATTAAGAAACAAGGTACCTGAAAAAAATATATTGATTATATTATAAGATAATATCTATAATAAATTTTAAAGATATACTTACTTTTTATGTGGGATGTTTAAAATAATTAATGATTAAACATGTTTTATAATTTACTGTTTATTTTTTTTTATTATATTATAAAAAAAATTAATGGTTTTAAATAATATCAATTATAGTGCATTGGTGCATGTTAAATCGCAATCATGTCAACACATTCATAATGTCTACTTGCAAATATATTATGTTGCTTACTTCACTAAATTAGTGGATAATTTTTATTATATCTCTCGTCCCATCATTGCAAGATGAATATAAATTATTTGTAGAGATAATTAGCAGCAATAATATACTTGGTTGTGCACTCAACTACACAAATATTGATACTTAGTCCACAAAATGTTAGCATCTTTATATTTGAGGACACGTGAAATGTCATATAATGTTTACGGATGAACCTCCATCAGAGTCGTTTTTTTAATTATGCGTTGCTGGTGCTCCGGAGTGTCAAGCCGGTGTGACAGATGAAGGAGGCCTGTTACAAACTTTGCCTAATGGATGCGTTTATCAGAGACCAATCAGTTCACAGACAGAGATTGTTGGTCCAGGGCATTTCTCTCTGTAGGAGGCTTCTTGGTTCTCTGTTGGACCCAACGAGAGAGCGACGCAATCCATCACCTAAGCTGTCAACGCCGGTTCTTCGATAACACCGTGACACCTTGGGCCGGCTTGCAAGGACGTCGCGGACCGCCCGGCCGCCTCTCTCTCATCTCTCTCTTCTTTCTCTTCAGTAAATAATATATTTGTTTTCAACGAAAGAATGTACAAAAGTACTATTGCTGCTAGTAGTACAGTTTTTAATGATGAAGTTTGTCTCAATTTAAAGAGACCATAATATTTTTTAAGTACTTGTATTATAACGTGCGTTAAAAATATTAATTAAAGTTATAGTCATACTTTTTTTTTAAGCATAAAATTAGTAATTATTCTCAAAATTTTTCCATTTTATTATTTTTTTATTACGCATATAAAAACTGAATATTTCAAAATTGAAGTTTTAATTTATAATTTGTAGCATTGTTATATTGACACATTTTGAAAATTAGAGCTAGCACATAACACTTTTATTTCACAATGCAACTTTTTTCAATGTATATGAAAAATTTCATATGTTATTATAATTCATAATATACTTGCAGCGTATAGTAATTCGAGGTTGCTATTAGTTCTTCATGGTGCACCATATGTTAGATAACAGGCGAATGAAATCGTTTTCACAAGAATATACCGCCGTGAGCGAATCAAGGCTTGCGCATAACGCACTCGGTCCGCGAGAGAAGATGCTCGGAAGGCGGAGGACGCTTATTACCCTGGATAATGCGCCAAGTCCTGTCGGCGGCCGCGGCGGTATCCTCAAGGCGACAGGGTAAATAATACAGACTTAAAAAAAAACTTTTTCTTAATGAACACTGGCATTACACGCATCATGAGTTAATAGTTTGTTTTTCACCTCGGCGGCGGCTGCTGCAAAATAATACTGACATGGAGTTGCCTGCGCATCATTTCATACCATGATTCATGTTTTTAGAGTTCTTGAAAGTAGTTTTTTTTATATATTAAATGATCTTAATTTTTCTCTTGTATTGCGGTTCTATAATATATGATGTATAATGAATATTTTTTATCATATAAATCAATATGGTTATTTTTTTAATGGCTATACCGTGATTATAAATAATAATTTTAAAGAAATTTAATATAATAATGATTTATAATATAATTTTATAAATGAATATATATTTTAATAAACACAGTAAGCTAAGAATACTCATGTTTATTTATTATATATTATTATGGTTATGTTTAAATGTATAAATTAATAATACATAAATCATTGCAAATCAATTTTAAAAATTTGGTACTGAAAATTCAATATTTAAAACCTACATATTATATATTATAATCTTCAATAATCGACATAATTCGTTACAGTTTTTGACCAATATCTTCATAGACATTTGCAAAAAAAAAAAAAAAAAAAGATTTGTTGATTCTCTCGAGCTATAAAGAAATCACAATAGATAAAAAAAAAACACAACAAGAAATAAAGGTAAATATTTCATATACATAAAATATTAACTGTATATATATATATATAACAAAAGGGCAAAAAAAAAATAAAAAAATATGAGTTATACTGATGCTCGACAAAATTATATGGTTATCATATTTAATGTTATGTTTTAAACATCATGTAATATTGTATGTAATAACACCCAAGTATAAATGCAACAACATAACAACACCATCACACAATATAGGCACGCTCTTTTATATAATAATATTATGCTTGATTCAACATAAGTTGTAGTAACCACGTGATGTTAGTGCAATTGAAAGTGACAAAGTAAGTGAGATTGCGAGCTTCTGATTGACGTATACACTCTGGGTGCTCTGCCGCTGGTTCTAGAGTGATTTACATGATGGAAATTTTCAGTCTTTTCTTTTTCTCTTTCTGTCGTTTCTTGCTACTACCGAAGTTGCTACCACCCAAGTTCTTCCATGATGCTTGGCTCAAAACCATGGTTATGCATCAAGACAATAAATATTACCTCACAGTATAGGGGGTTCTTCATGTCCTCTGGCAAGCTGTGTGTCTTTTCTCTGCATGTATTGATACAGAGTAAAGATACAGTAGCGTGTGGTGGGTAATTTTATACTAACTTTGATTATCCCTAAGGCAACAAACTAAAAATATAGTATTTATTATATTACTGATGTGAGTTTCACCTGCATTATTATATAAACTTCACAACCCTTATTATATTTAAGGGTTTTTAATGATGTATAATTAAATTTGTGAATTTATACATTAATACAATATTGCAGCTGCTTTTTATTTTTTAATCATATATATCATATATCTTTTACGGCTTTCTATAAATATTACTGTAAAATTCTATTTTAAGCACATGCATTGATTTTATACCATATAAAAATTATAAGAATTTCATATTTTGTTAAATAAGCAATTGTTGTTCAATATTATATGTATACAATAATAAACTTTCCATTAAAACTGAATCATTGTAACAAATCATGCATCAAAAATAATAATAGGATAAAAAAAAAAGGATTTCCTGTCTATAACCTTGGTATTTGAGATAATTCAAAATTTTGCGTTGCATCTGATCAATGAAGCGTGTCCCGTGTGAAATGTACGGGGAGAGGCTGCGCAATCCCGCGGGCGGCACGCGGTGACGGCGGCGGGGCCGGTGTGGCGGCGGCCGGTGTGGACGCGGGCTGTCAGCAAGTTGACGGCTGCTCCCCGCGCAGCCCGCCTTCCTCCTCGAGAGCGCGTGGGAGGCCGGCAAGCAATAGACTGGCAGGTGTAAGGAGCGCGACGGACACCATCACACTGTAGTCTACAAAACCCGCATCCAAAAATAAGGCTGTCACCATATAATAAAACCCGCACTTGTACCCGCATTATAATATAGAGACGTTAAGAAGAAAAAATCGTACATGCAAAATTTTCTTTCATAATTTTTCATATATTTAAAGATATATATTATACATATGTCTATTGTGTTTAGTATTATTTCTATTCCTATAATAAAAAAAAAAGTTCATTCAAACTTTAATGAAAAGAAACTCATGTCATGGGTATTATTTTGGTTTATAACACGTAGATATAAAATAAAAATATATAAACAAATTGATTATATTCAAAATGTATTTGTTTATTAATAAATCATACAACTGTTATATAAGGTAAAAAATGCTATATTTTTGCACTAGTTGAAGTCTCCCATAAGAATAACATAGGTGCTAAAAAAGTTGCATATACTTCAGGGTGTTGATGATAACAAACTCGGCACATTGGTATATATGTGAAGTACACCTTGACACAAGGTTTTAGTAATAAAAATCAGTTCACTGCATGTTATAGTTTAACGTTAAGGATGAATAACTTTTCTTTTTCTTTTTTATTTAAGTTCTTTTTCTAAAAGTTCAAAGTAGCGTGAACTGTATCTCAGTGGGTGGTTTGTTCTCCTTGCAACAGCAAACTGGCCAAGTGCATTCATGGTGATCAAAACTTACATATATATATACCTGCATGCTACATTGCTATGCAACATTGCAACCATCTGCATAGTGTGAGCAATCAATCAATCAAGTCAATCAATCGAATAAACCTTATAGTAAACTCTACGGTTTATAATTTACATCAATTTATAAACATATAAAGATAACATTTAGATTTTTTTTTTTTTTTTTACAATTGACTTGTCATCAATAATCGAATCAGGTTTTACATAAATAATAAATGTTATTTTAAAATTCTACAGGAACATCAGCAACAAACAATAAGGTACCTCATATTATAGTTTCACACGATGCTTTGGTTTATAAGAGAGAGAGAAAGAATTGCTTGGTGATGGTTGACATGACACCGCTTCTTCTTCTTGCCGCCGTTGTTCACAGTGATGTCTGTCTTATTGTTTGCTCGCTGCTCTCATGTCCGGCTCAATTCTTCGTGCACTACGTTGACGAGTGTCACAATACACGAGAGAGAGAGAGAGAGAGAGAGAGAGAGAGAGAGAGAGAGAGAGAGAGAGAGAGAGAGAGAGAGAGAGAGAGAGAGATCACCACCAGATGAACTGTGCAAGCTGGCCTGTTGTTGTATTATTATATAGTTATGCACTCTGTTCACGAATCTCTCACCATTCTTGCTGGCTGTTAACTCAGAAACTTTATATATAACAGGAAAATATCAGCAGAACAACAACAGGAATGTTGTGTGACAGCATCCTATATATATATAATATATAGTCTGATTCATCATAAAAATATATGAAGATTTATAATTAAAAACGTTAGTTGATTAACAGAAATAATAAAGTTGTGTAATTTAAATTGTAATGTGTGATTAATAAATTATAGTGATATTTTTTGATATCTCTTTAAAAGCATCATATATATTAAATGTAATGTATTTTATAATGAGATAGAGTTTATTTCAAGCAAGCTTCCCTTACACTTTTCACAAGCAAGTAAGACGATTTTCTTGACTCGTTTCGCGTTAACAGTAATCATCTGATAATGAACTTGAATGTTGTTTTGTTTATTTTATTTTACAGTGCAGCAACAATCAGGTATAAAGGAAATGATTACTTTTTATTTTCTTCAAGACGTTCACAGAATTGCTTTACTTACCACAGACCATGTAAACAATCATGTATTATGTCAACGTTGATGGAATTATTATGAAGTTTATTAAAAGGATATATAGTTTCTGTTTATCTGATATTGCACAATTTTTTAAAAAGTAAGGTATATAATTAATGAGAATTAATTTGAAAATAGAGATACCATGTTTATTTATTTTGTTTTATTTATAACAAAAAATTATAAACGATAAATTAATTAAAGTGGAATCAATCTTTGATCTCTCTCATTAAAATTCTTATAACATTATTTTCTTTTATTTTTATATTTTAAAGTATTTTTTTTAATTTTGCTAAAGATTTCTTATATGAAAACTATGATATATATTATTATAAGGTTAAAATTATAATAATATGTGTTTCTTACTAAATATATCTGGTTCTTTTGAATGCCGGGTGTTGCTTTTCTAATCGCTGTGATTCTTCAAGAAGGTCTGGAAACACGAAGCACATTAACACTCTGGCTTGGCGGGCTCTCTGATGTACAGGACGTTGATACATGTCGCCAAGTGGACGCAGAGAGGTCCTATCAGTACCACGCACTTAGCCACACTATATATATAACTAGAATCACCACGCGACACTGTGATTGTGCAAGCTTTTCTTCTATAACGGCATAAATTTATCAACATTTTTTTTTTTTTTCTAAATCAATATTTTATACAGGAATTCCAATGTATCTCTATTTTTTTTTACTACATCCATTTTCTTAGTAGACCATGATTAAAATGTTAATTACTTATTTATTATTCTACTCTCGTATATATTTCTCTTTGTAATGTATATTTTTTTTAGAGGAGTCTTGTAAGGATTTTGTCAAGGGTAATAAAATTAGATCAAAATATAATGTGTATTAAAAGAAATTGATTATTTTTGTATTTAAATATAATTACAGTATCTTGTAATTCCAAATTTGACACAATCACCTATTTACTCTTCTATATTACATTATAAGATAAAGTTTTGTATGTTATTATTTTTTTTTTAGTTAGATTTATTTCTAGTTTATAAAATGATAATGAAACTACTTAAAATGTTGTCACATCAAAAATTGTTTATTTTTTAATATATATATTTTTTTATAAACACTAAACTACATTCGCAAAAGGCTAGGATGATGGGAGAGTGAGTTTTTCTATGTACCCCCCGTTGTGAAACAGTCACCGTGTGTGGCTTAGGTCCTACCATTTAGCCCGGATTCCCATGTAATTTTCTATCAACCAGCATGCTTGAATTCTATATGCTTATATTATATTCTATTCAATTTTGTGTTCAATTCATTATATTTACTTTATTTTAAAATATTTCAATGATTTTTTTTTTCATTTTCAATAAGAAATATAATCTTATAAAAAAAAGCTTCTGAATTAAACCATTAAGTTATTCATTAAAAATATATTTAATAAGTATGACGTAAAAACAAAAACGAAAATCGTGACTTGCACTGTAGGGGTTCAAAAATATTATCATGAGATATATTACAAAAATACTTATATTTTATTATGAAACTCTCTCTCTCTCTCTCTCTCTCTCTCTCTCTCTCTCTCTCTCTCTCTCTCTCTCTCTCTCTCTCTCTCTCTCTCTCTCTCTTAGTTTCTCTGTAATATGCGTTATATTTCTCTCTAAAGAATTAAGTTTTTATCCCTATCTCCAGCCTAAAAGTTAAAGATCCCCCAGGTTTATTTTTTAAAATGATGGTGAATTCCCCCTGCTGTGTGCCTGAAAGTAAGCTCTAATCAGGAACCATTCATGCTCTATGTTCGCTTACTTAAAGAATAATAAAAAAAAAATAAACAATGTTTTCCTCACCCTGGCTGGCCCTCTTGTTTTATAACTTATCTTGGCATGCGTGAGGATTCGTTACTTTATTATAACTTTGATGCAACGTTCTCGTGTGCACTACATTAACAAAATTGTAACTGTATTCCTTAGAATTTGCAGTCATTTAGCAAAAATCCAATCAATAAAATGTATTTACATATTATTATATACAGTGTGTGTTGTTATATATAATGAGATAAAATAATATGTTAATAACTCATCATAAATATATTTTTAAATAAACAGTTTTAGTATTGCAAAAACTTAAAATTATATTATTAAATAACAAGTTCAATAGTTAACTACTATAGAGTTAATAATGTATTCTATTCTATCCTCTTTTTATTGCTTTTGGCAACTTAACATATAAACAGCTATAATATATAATAGTATCTGGGACGAATGTTCTGTCCATTGGTATTTCGTTATCTTTACATTTGCAAAAGGAGAGGAAGAGAGAGAGAGATCAACAGTCCCGGACCCTGAAAACACCGCTTGGACCATCGCAGCGTGCACCCAGTAATCACTAATACGTTCTCTCTTTATATCTTTACGTTTGATTTGGAAGCCTAACAACATTACACACCAAACTTGAAGGCATTATAATCTGCGAAACCGTCTTTGCGTCATTACAATAGACTAACTCGTGAGTGTTCACTTATCAATAAATTTCTTTTTTTTTTCCTCAATTCTATTTTTTTTTATTATAATACTTATAAAATTTATTTTCTAAAAAATTATAATACTAAATTCATGACACAAGACACGCTTTATATATAAGTTATATAATAGTTTTAAAAATATATATACATTATAGAAATCATTACTTAATAATCAACAAACATTTTAGATCGTAACTGTCATAAGTTACGTTTTTTTTTTATTTAACCTAAAGGCATTTTTATATTATATATTTTTTTAAACAATTTATGTTATGAGCTCAATACAAAATTTCATGTCTATAATCAAACGTCAACCTATGTTTGATATTTATACAAGTAACAGCTTTTAAAAAACATTATTGTATAATGTAAAATGTTTATTTAAAAAAAAATGACAAGTCTTCACACTTTGAAAAATATATTATCTATTGATATATAAATATAAAAAATGTACTTAAAGATTAATACTTGTAATATAAAGAGAATCCCATTAAAAATTTTCTTAAAAAAAAAATCAACACAGGTAAAAGAGAGTGCTAGTATTTTTTTTTTCTTCTCGCATTGAGTCCCATTCCCACACGTTTGATCCAAAGTGAGAGCTCGTCGTCAGCCTGGTAAACCAGCAGCGAGTAATGGCTTCATTCAGCGCCAATGAAGGACTCACTTTTCCGCGAATGTCAACCTTAAAAAAGCATGGCGTTAACCAAAAACAGTTAGTCTTTCACTGACGTGTTTTAAAAAATAACTTTAATTTAGATATCAAATAAATATACATAAAGGATTTAGTATATAAAAAGAGATAGCATATAAATAAGATATAGTTAAATGAAGTGTCGAACTAGTGATGTCCAATTAAAACTTTAATATAAGATTTGCTATGTATATTTAAAAAAAAATCCTAATCAGTTACAAAATACTTAAATCAAAAATTTAAGATAAAACATTAAAATATAGATGAATTTATATCTTATGTGAAATTTTTAAATAAAAATAATATTTCCAAGCTCCTTTAAAGTAGGCAAATTTTGCTACACAAAATGTACTTTTCTTACTTAAAATAATATACACCAATCGTTCCATTAAGTTTTCATTTCTTAAAACCACAATTGTATTATACTATATTTTTTTTAGTCATACGCATTCTTTAAAACATATGAAAGTGATAAAAAATAAGTGCCTTATATAATACCAGTAAGGCAAAAAGTTAAGAAAGAAATGTCAATGCTGCTGCGTTTTTGTTTCACTCTCATGCCTGGCATTCTCGCAAATTAAGCTCAATGTGGCTGCTAATTTTTTTTATGATGAACGACATTGTTGCGTGAGGTGGAGGAGGCGATGAAGGGGGTGGGGGACAGTAGAACTTGTCGCGCGGGAGGAGCGGGTGTAGGGGGGAGAGAGCCGCCTCCATTAGGCCATAACATCCGAACGTCCTCTCCAGGTTGTCGCCGAATTTTTATAGTATTTTTATTTGCTATCACGTCATTCGATTTGACTTGATGTAGGCAACGACAAGAGTTTTAAAAAGAAACAAAATATTGCAAATATTATTACCCAAACCAAAAACCCACCTTTCTTTCATCTACCTTTATATAATATAACTTTTTTTCTCTTCTTATCTTCCTCTTTTTTTTTTTTACTTCTTTAACTAAAGTGGCAACGCCTTATTTATATTATTTTTATTTATATATGTATTTTTTCTTTTCTATTCGTTCTATGTTTTATATGTTATATCCTAGAGATTTTACTGCATTCAAATGGACCCATTTTGAGTCGTCATGAGGTGCTAACATATTTAAAATAAGCGTAGGATATGTGACAACATAAATACTTTTTTTCTTCAATCCAGGTGGATTTTTTTTTTATGCTGCTATTTTTATTTCTTGCATTATTTAAATATGTTGATTGTGAGGCTATGTCCAGGTGCTTATTCCTTTAAAACCAATCATATTTTAGAATCATATCTCTACATCATCTATAATATAAATAAAGAAAAAATATGTACATTGCTAATATGTTTATTTATTAAATAATGTCATCATAAGAATTTTATATGACAAGTTTATTTATTTTCAACTTAAAAAAAACATGAGAATTCAATTTACACCTTTTGATATAAGCCCTTTTTTTGACCTGAGTTTCACACCCAAGTATATTATTTGTTTGTATGTGTACATGAATATGATATCAAGCAATAATAATTGAATAATCATAAATTATTATTTATATTAAAATAATAAGAAATTCTACACAAATCCGGATACACATTGTATATTTCACATAATTTTTCACTCCTTTTTATGTCTTGAAAAATGATTTAAATTTTAAAATATTAAAAAAAAAAGGTACTGAAGTTATATTATTAAAAATTGTATTATATATAATATATAGAAAAAATTATTGTATTTTTAAAACACCACATGGGTCAATATTTGAAAGTTTACGTCGTTTTAAAATGTTGTCATCTCACACCTGGATTTGAGATTTACGTCAAACTCAAGTCGCTATCCCATCTTTCATATATTCGGTGGGCAGTAGAGAGCATTGTCCTCTACACGGGGGGTGGCACGTGGGTTGAGGGCCCGGGGCTTGCTGGAAGATCATGGTTCCCGGCCATCCCTCCTCCAACATGATGGACACCTCTCGAAGACCTCGGTGACCTGCTTGGAGAAGTTATAAGCTTGCTTCATGTTTTACCTCGTTAATCATGTAATCCCTTCCATACACATACATGTCTTAACATAAAAAATCTTGTTGTGTTATATGTAATCTATTTCTATGAAGTAAAAAAATATTATATTACAAATTGAGTATTAGAATAATTAGTTATTTAATTAAATGTATATTTTATAGTAATTTTATGTTTAACCGTTTAAAGTATATGAAATAAATTATAAGTATGAAGGCTGAAAGTTTTATACTAATAATACCGTAACTTATAATTTTATTAATTAACAATACATGCACAATTGCATCATAGTTTGAATTCTAATTATATTTAAAATAATTAATTATAACTTCTGAGTTCTGAGGCACTATAGAATATAAATATTTATAATTTTTTCTTTCAGTAAATTTCTAATACAATGTTAATACGAATTTGACATGTTTTGCAGCACTCTTAATAAATAATTATACAGTGTATAAAACAATGAACTTACTAATTATTAAGTAAAAAATGAACAAAATCAAGCAATTACATTTTTAAATGAAAGCATGATTTTTCAATTTTTACTCAGTGTGTGGTCTTGTTGCAAAAATATTACAGTAGAACCTATACTGGTATATTATAAAAAAATATTTAAGTTTTTTTTTATGATCTTTATTTAAGCTAACAAAAGAGTTTGTCTTAGTTTGTGTAAAAATGATAGAAATTGCTCACGGACAGATTAATCATTAACTCATTTAGGAGCTAAGATGTTCTGGGTACAATCAACGGCAAGCAGGCTTGGGCTAATAGCATACATGACTGTGCATATAACTCAAAGCCGGCAGCAAGCAAGCATCGTGGCGCTGTCCGTCTGCAGACATCAGCGTGTGAAAAATGAGCCAAAAATGACAACCTTTACTTTAAGAAACGTGTGGGAATAAATAATAATAATAAAAGTGAACTTAAAACTGAAGTAATAACTACGATGACAGAAGTAAATTAATCAGAAAGTGAAAAAGAAAGAAAAAAAATATTACAAAGTCTAAACTATTTTATAAAGATTACAAAATGTTGGATTTCTTTTCACACGTAAAGAAATGTGACCGTCAAATAGCTTTAGGAAGTTAAATTAGGGTACTTTAAAAACTTATCTAAGATATTATATATAAATAAAACTCGTGCTTATTATATAATATATATTATAAAAAAGGACGATATATTAGTACTATTTTCTTTTTGGAATTAATGATTAAATTCCAAATGATTTATATTATTTTACTCATGTTTGCTTATTATCAAAAGCATACATTAATCAAAATAAGGTCAATGAACATTTGAAATACCTTACAATAAATTTCTTAATTCCGTTTAAGGAGATTTCTATGTATACCTGACATATTAAATTTATTGAAAAGTATTAAATGTGCAAAAAAACAAGAAAAAAAAAATGTTCCGTCAGCTTGAATTATTATAAGCTGATGATAAAACCATTTTTAAATACAGGATAAGAAGGCATGAGCGTAATTTGATATAAAATTCAAACAAAATCATTACATTTTACTGCAAATATTTTGTAAAGGAATTCTCATTATAATTTAATCATTTAGTTTAGTTAGAATGGTACATGTTTAGAACTTGAGTCCTCTTAGTCTTGTATTTGATCTCTATTATGACCTTTTGTACTCCAGCTTATGAGACCCTTTTGTGTGTATGGTACTTTAACCCTTGTCCATTGTTCTATTAATGGAGTTCATTATCTGGTGCCTGAATTTAATTTGTTCTTGAATTAAACTTCGTATGCAACCTGTTCTAACCCTGATTTCTCCTGTTCTCCAGGTATCTGCCACGGACCCTGACTGCGGCGTCAATGCGATGGTCAACTACACAATGGGCGAGGGTGTGGGCAAACTACCCGACTTCCACGTCAAATCTGCAACTGGCGAGGTCTGCATAGCGGGGCCGCTCGACTTCGAGACGAGGAGCGTCTACGAGTTCCCCGTCATCGCCACGGACAGAGGTGAGTCTTCTAGCTCTTTAAATTATCACTGAGGAGACCTTTAATTTTGGTCTTTAATTGCACTAAGGTATAACAATGCTAGCAAGAGGCGTTAGGGTCAAAATTGTTATCATCTTGTAAGTTAAAGAAGCATGCATAATAATACAGTCCTTTTGAAATTTTAACAAAGTGGTTGATACTACGATAAAATTTGCAATAACATTTTTTTTATTCATCAAGCAGTTATGGGATAATTATTATAATCTTATGAATGCAAAATTTTCACACTGAATGCTATAATATAAAATTCTGCATATATAATAACTTTTATTAAAAAAAATATCACTTATTTTTATGCAAATTTTAATAATATTCAGCTATATATTTTAAAAATATATAAATCAAGATTATTATATCTTTATTAATTATATGAAAAAAAAAAATTGTTATCTTATGCTTTGAATAGTAAGTAGATCAAAACATGATTTATATTACTTCGCTGTAGACACTATTTTCTCCATGCACTGGCTCGTATTTTTTTATGTTTTTTTTTTATTTTAAAACTCGTGCAATAGGAAGGCTGTTTACGTTGTTTCATGGAACATAAATCATCACCTGCTGCAGTAGAAGCACTTTAGTTGGAAATAAGCTACAGTGACATTCATGGGCTCCTCAACAACGTCATTGTAGCATAGAGATATCTCCATTATCTCAGTTTTCAGCGAAATATTATAATCAATATATATTAGTGTCAAATAATTCTCAATCAAATTGTTAAAATCGGTTTGAAATTATTACTTAATAGCTGAAAAGAAAAGAAAAAAGTGTTTTATGTTATATATAAATCATTATATATATTTTAAAATTTATGTGATGTCATAATAAAATGACTTAAATTCATGCACATATAGTTGATATAGAACACTATGGATAAATTTTATTCTATAAGATGCATGTTAATGTTGTCGCCTTTTAAATGACCTTACCTTCTTTTTGCTTCAAGCTATATATAAATAATATTAAAATGCATGTGCAATGAACTACATTGACTTGTATCATATGCATTATATTATAATATATTTTACTTTAGTAAAAAAAAAAAAAAAAAAAAACACAACAAACACAGACAGTAACTTACGTATAGAAGATATAAATTAAATAATGTTCTATATATATTTTTTTATTTTAAATACTTCGTTGTATAATATAAGTTATGGAATATAATGGAAAATAGATCCGTGGGTGTTTCACTTAACTCATCTCATGTACTTTTCAATCGTATTAAAAGTTAATATGAAATATAGAGCAAGTACAACAAGTTCGAAAACTGTCTTGTCCTATAAGACTGCAGTCATGACGGTGCAGTGAACCTTATGGACAAATTAACATGGGTGATTTGACCCTTGCCTGAAGTTTACAATGCCACCATTGTGCATCTCAAAGGACAATTCATTGATCTATTGAACTCATTTTTAGTTGATACAACGATAAAAACAATAAAAAAATTGTAAGGCAAAATGTTGTATATTATTTTGTTAAATTGTAAAACGAACTTAAACATGAACATACGCACTCACTTGAACAGATGCAGAGATGTTGACTTTAAAATCGTGTATCAATCTTGCTAAAAAAATGCTTGCTTTGTACGTTTCATTTAAAATCATATGAATCAATAAAAAGAAATCTATAAAATATGTAAGTACAAAATTGGAATTAAACGTTGTTAGATACAAAATGAATAATAAAATTTAAAAAAAATAATAAATATTACTTCCTTTTGAGAAATTTACTACAAAATAATTTCACTTTATTATAATATATAATAAAATTTTCCTTTTATGTAGTTTAAAATACGTTTCAGCTTTTTCATTGTCTGATTTTGAAGCAATGACACGAAATAAGTCAAGTTATCTTGATGATAATCACGAGGTTTGAGATAGAGACTCTCGATTCCATTACCCGGCCCGCCGCAGATACATCAAACGGCGAACACAAAGCGGGAAGCCGCACTGAGGAGGACCGACAAGTGCCTCCTCCTCCTCGCGAGATGCGCTCGTTGCTCCTCGTGTCCCCGTCGCGCCTTCCTCGAGAAGCTCAATTAAAAAAAACAACGTAATCACGGACAAATTAACATGCACTCAACCAAGAATTACATTCCTTATAAGTCTAAAGACAAAATGTCATGTTTAACACTACTTGTTTTGCTCTGCATTTTTTAAAATTAAATACTTAATTGTAAGATTTTTAATTTAACAATTAACAATAATTAAAATAAGCTCTGTATATAAAGTAAATATTATTTAAAGCTTCGTATTTACTGTAGTAAATTACCATTTATTTATTCATATATTTATTCTGAATAAAGAACATATTAATGCATGGTTTTCTCTCTTTTCAATACATCAGTGCTGCAGGTATAGATAGTATTCAGGAGAATTATGATAATTTCTCGTGTTGTTTTCATATTTCGTGACAAGCAATGATTAAATCGTACACTAATACGAATAATTTGAAGTCATAATTCCTTTTTATGTTTTTTTCATGTAATAAATTCTTGTAATTAGTCTTATAAACTTTTGTTTTTTAACCAAAGTAAATTAGTTTGAAATTTAAAAAAATACAAGTGGTAATTTTGTTATATTATAAAAGTGTGTGGGAAATAACAAGACTTTATCCAAAAATGATAAGAAATACATTTTTTTCCTTCGAATACTTGTTTCTTAGAAACCAACGATTTTTCACTAATTTTCTTCGTCTTCTTGATTTTTTTTTCTTCACTCTCGAGCACTCTTGGTAGTGACATGTTGTTCTTAGCGTTGAAAAATCTTTAAAGATAAAACATAACATTATTCATCCATTTACACGGTGATGTCTTTATATCAAAAGTGTGTATAATATAACGAGGTCTCTCACGACTAAAAACGTAACAACTTCTCACTTAATAACATAATATTGTCTGCACCAACCAACGCTATTCACATGTTTTTCTTATACTTATGGTAAAAATGTTCAACTTTTAATGGTCTAATGATAATGAGGCGACATTTGACATATTCTTACTATGATGGTGATATAGACCCTTTTTTTCTAGATGACGCCATGCTTTATGTATTTTCTTATAAAAAATATTAAGTCTCATATATATAAATCAAAAGATTGATAAAGATTATTACAACAAATTAACACTCATAATAACAGCTTGTATTTATATAAGTTTAATTTTTTATTTTATATATATTTGAAGAGGGTAGTGTAAATTCGTTATTATATATAGTCAGGGTTCTATATAGCATGTGGTAATAAAATATAGAAAGCCTTTTACCTATCCGGTCATTTAAAAGAAAACAGGATATCAAAAAATACATGTATAGGTATTAAAAATATATATGATTTATTTTATTGTTATTTCTTTAAGTATCTAAAATTGATAAAAAGAGATGATTTTTAATTTAATGTCGTATAGTAAAACGTGTTGTTAATGTTGACGAGATGTTGATGTAATGAAATATGTTCTAAAGACTGTAAACATTGATTTAGGTAATATTAAGATTTTATGATCATAAATAGATTTAAAAATTATATATTTGGGTTAAATTTTTATATTTTATGATTATCTTTGATATAAAAAAAAATATGTATATATGGTTCATTCCAAGAAAAAAAAGATTATAAACCGATTTGATGTTATAAAAGTTGAATGGCTCATGCTTTAAAATTAATTTGTTACACGCGACACGCAGAAAATAATATTTAGAGTAAAAATTTCCACCTCTGTTAATTAAATTTTGTAAAGAATTGCAAAAAATTAATTATACGAACTAAAATTGTTACCTAATATAATTATTTAACAACGACTAAAATGAGTTCAAAGTTGAAAGGTGAACAATTTTGAAATTATGTAAATCATCCTATCATAATTTAGAGAGCATTAACTATTTATTAATTTTATTTTTCGCAAAATGTAAATCACAGAGTACATTTATCAACATATATCGAACTAGTTCAAAAATTTAACCATACAAATAAACGGAAAATAAGGGAGCCAGTGACACAAATACAGCAGGTCAAGATTCACATGAACCATCTGTACAGGGAATATTAGGAAATTCTAATACTTGATTCTCAAATGATTGTGTGTACGAACTTACATAGTTTTCATGTGATACGATTGGATAGTTGTGTTTCGTGAACACTTGAAATAATTGCTAATTTGCTATGTTATTTGTTACAGGCGGCCTAAGCACCACTGCAATGGTAAAGATCCAGTTGACTGACGTGAACGATAACCGCCCCACGTTCTATCCTCGTGAGTACAACGTCAGCTTACGAGAGAACGTGCCAAGTAGCGGTGGTGCTGGCAGTGCCCCCGTGGTGGTGGTCGCTGCCACCGACCCTGACTCCGGACGGTTCGGGACAGTCCACTACGAACTTGTGGCCGCTGAACCTCCGGATGATGATGGATTATTTCGCGTGGACCGTCGTTCAGGAGAGATCTTTGTAACGCGGCCTTTGAGCCGGGGAGCACCGATGCACCATCTCAACGTATCTGCTAGTGACGGTGCGGGTATGAGAGCCGCCGTGGATGCCGAGGTATTTCTCAGCGTCGTCGGGCCTGGACAACAACCACCTGTGTTTGAAAGACCAAGATACAGCCTCAACATCAGAGAGGATGCATCAAGAGGAACCGTCGTGGGCTCCGTAAGAGCAACCAGCAATGATCCTGGTGAGTAAAATATATATTTTTTAATTAATCCGTTTCTGAACATTGGGAGAATAATATGACCACCATAAGAAAACAATTCCACGTTCTTTCTCATACAATTTTAAACCAAAGAAATCGTAATAATAATAACTTAAAAAATAATTTTTCCTACAAGCAGATGGTATGGAACAATAGGTTTCACATAAGTGTGTAAGTTTTAATGTAGTAATAATATGATATATAAAGGAAACACGCTAAATTTAACTTAGGTATATTCACTATCATTATCTAAAATGCAACAGTATATTAAATTCATTTCAATTGTTTGTAACAATACATAATCGATTATAAAGATACTCTCGTATATATAAATATGTATGTAAAATATACCGTGGGATACATGAACTTGTGTTATATCATACAATATATAGAAAATAAAAAAGAAGAAATAATAGTCATTTGTAAATATTTATACGTATTAATAAAATATTGTTGGTATCCAGTTTATATGACATTAGAGATATAAATGCAATGATTACATAAGCTTTTAAAACACATATTATAAGAATCAAGATTAAAAACATTATTTTCTTCTCTTTGTTATTCAATGATCTCCATTGTAAATGAGATTTTATTACAAAAGACAATAATTGATGTAGCATATAAGTAGATGAGAAATTATATATCCGTTTGTTAGGGATACAGGAAATCAGCCGAAAAGGAAATAAACCGAAAGGGAAATAAACCGAAAAGAAATAAACCGAAGAGGAAATGAACCGAAATTTAAAACGTCGTGGAGGGGGTTAGCTCCGCCTCAAAGAAAAGGCGCAGCTCAAAAAAATGCTATTGGCAACATCGCACACCTATTTCGGTTCATTTCCTCTTCGATACATTTCTTCTGAATTCATTTCCTTTTCCATTTTCAATTTTTAACATTCGATTTAATTATTTTTTTAAAGAGAATATTGACACATAATATATGTGTCTATTTATTTTATCATTTTATTTTTTCGGTCCATTTCCTTCCCTTTTCCTATATCTTCATTTTTGTAAAATTCTATACATGTGCACATATTACATATGTATTAACAATTTTACTGAAGACTCGTAAATTATTTGAACTAAAATTTAGAATTCGGTATATTTTTCTATTCTTTTCGTCAGTAAATTTAGATTAATTTCTTTTTCCATTCTTTCTTTTTCAATTAACTTCCTCTCATAAGTTCATTTTATTTATTTATTTCACATGTTATCATATTTATAATAGTTGGCGACTGAGGACATAATATAGACTTGATTGCTGCTTATTTTTAAATGAGACTCGGGAAGAGAGATACAGTTAGTCGCTACCTGCTCGCAGCAGAAAGAGGGGAGGGAGAAAGAGAATATTGGGCAAAATCGTTTTTGAAAATATAGGAACAATTGAGTGGAAAAAAATACACTTATAGTTTTTTGGTGGCGAGTTTTTTTCTAAGAGTTCTACCGTGTACTGTTCCATATTCTTACAGTACTTAAACCTGATTTATTTTGTTTATTGCAGTTAAGGGTAAGATAACACGAACAATCGATTGTTGAAGTCCCATTTGATTTACATGTAAACCTTATAGCAACTTCATAATGATTCTGAATTTTTTTTGAGAGACAGTTTTTAGCACCAAAAAAATGTGGAAAAAATTTCAAAACAATCGGACGATTTAATTTTTTTAAATTAATTTCTTAGTTTAGGTC
This sequence comes from Siphlonurus alternatus, assembly GCA_949825025.1. Classification (NCBI taxonomy): domain Eukaryota; kingdom Metazoa; phylum Arthropoda; class Insecta; order Ephemeroptera; family Siphlonuridae; genus Siphlonurus; species Siphlonurus alternatus. The sequence continues at coordinate 15,511,043 of OX463782.1, read as the reverse complement.
TCCATGCATGGGAAAGCCCTATACTGAAAATTTAAAAAATTAATTTAAAAAAATTGAATCGTCCGATTGTTTTGAAATTTTTTACACATTTTTTTGGTGCTAAACTGTCTCTCAAAAAAAAAATTCAGAATTATTATGAGGTTGCTAAGGTTTACATGTTAATCAAATGGGACTACAACAATCGATTGTTCGTGTTATCTTACCCTTAAGTAAAAACCAAAGTCTAGTATATAGCTTTTGGTAAAACCACTTAACACAAAATTCACTTTGTTTATTATATGCCAGCACAATATAATTATTTGCATTCTGGCGCACCTCGATCAGAGAGCTCCCTCTATTATACCAGGGGCATGACGTCAGCGTAATTCACTCTATAAGACTCGGATCATGTCTCTGTGCGTAGAAATTTTGGCTGTTTATTTATTTATTTATTTATTTATTTATTTATTTATTTATTTATTTATTTATCATGTGGATGTACATAATACAACATAGAGACAAAAAACTTATAAATATTATACCTTAAAAATTAAACATGATACAATATTATACTGTATACTGTATTAATACTGTATTAATGCACTGTATTAATGCACTTAGGGCATACTTGACCAAAATGTGTCAATTGCTCCGAAATATCAACCAATCAATCAACGTAATATTTATTTTTAAAAATGATCTATAAATATAATAATTTTCTTACCCTAAACCCTTATTAACCAACACTAAAATAAACATAAATAAAATAATTTAATTAATCTAAAATATAAGATGATTGTAAAACAGTACCTATACTCTATAAGGCTTCCGGCCTTGGTATAGGACTGTATTGTTGTTTTTTATCAATAAAAATATTTAAAATAAATTACACTATAGCGTTCCTACTATATTAACATTCCATTGTAAAGGCACAATACATTTTTCTGTGAGGAATGTTACATAAAATAGCACACGAAACAGACCTGATAACTATTACAATGCTAATCTGTTAATACAAACTTTATGTCGGGTACCTTTCTACTGCAAAATAGCACTTTAAAAAAAAATAATAATAATAAGTTGCTTTAAAAAATTAGTAAGTGCATATTTGCCTATTCAGTATTATATATACTCAAACTATTATAATGTTATACAGAATGTGTATTATTAAAATGTTGAACTAATAAGGAATAAAATTGCAATATATTTAATTAAAATATCATGTTCTGCACTGACTGATCCCCTCAGATTACTTTTTAAAATTCAAACGAGGCCTAGCATCTAATAAAGGTTAACAATTTCTTCATTATTCGTCTTCATAATATCTGTATTGTTTTTCTCATTTACTGTATAAGAAGTAAAAGCTGTATCCTCTCGTCCAAATAAAATTGCGAAAAAAAAAGTCATGTTTCAACTCTGTGATACAAAACGAATCAGCTGTAATTAATATTATAATGATAAAATAAAAAGTAACAATATTTACTCTTACACGTGTAACACTTTATTACAATTTTAAATTTTTATTTCAGCATATTGAAAGCCAGTAAATCATGCAAACTCTCCAGTACACAAGTGTATTAACCATAACTTAACTTTAACCATACAAACAGAACTTTACATTGCAATAGTATAGATTCGAGAAAATAAGCGATTGCGAGTGTTCCGCAGAATTGAGAAATATTTTAAGTTTAAAAATACGAGTTTGAAAAAATCGCGCGTTCTCCCTACCTCAATCGCCTCGCGCGAAGACGGCGATGACGGATTTATTAATTAAAATTAATGTAATGATGCACCACTAAAATAAACTGCACTAACCCACGGCATCACCATGCAATGATTGGGATGCAATTCACATTTATATTGTGTATTTAAAGGTTTGAGGTAACTGGAAAACCGTCAAGCTGGCCACCTCATTTGATTTGATTTTAATTATTTTATAGTCAACTTAACAGCACCGCTGATGAATTCAACGGCACCACCTCAGTTGTGCACCATGATCCATTGTTCTAATATAAAGTATTTTTTCCATTTTGACCGTATTGTAAAATTGTAAGGCGTCTTAAAATGTGGATAGAAAATCAGCTGTTCGGGTATTTTTTAAAATAGGCAACCTGCATTGCAGACAATTTTTTTAACTTTACACTTTACGTTTCTTATAGCATCCATGTGCTCGACGTTGCTTGAACAGTTCAATGCCAGCATATCATGCTAACCACTCGACGTCGCCTCGGAAAATTTCCACTTGCAGCCATATTAATCATCATGTCTCATAAGAATAACATAGGGCATGGTGATTAACATGTCTGCAAAGGGAAATTTTGCAAGTTGATGAGTGTATACATTATTGGGGTTAAAGTGATCGGAATAGTCTTTCAACTTTTAACCACTATATATTCATACATTTAGATTTTTTTTAATTCAATTGAAAAGGAAATGAATCGAAAATGAAATGAGCCGAAAAGGAAATGAACCGAATTGGAAATGGCGAGACGAAGAGGAAATGAACTGAAGAGGAAATAAACCGAATCGGAAATGAACCGAAAAGGAAATGAACCGAAAGGGAAATCAACCGAAGGGGAAATCAACCGAAAAGGAAATAAACCGAAGAGGAAATAAACCGAAAAGGAAATAAACCGAAGAGGAAATAAACCGAAGAGGAAATAAACCGAAAAGTAAATAAACCGAAGAGGAAATGAACCGAAAGGGAAATCAACCGAAGGGGAAATAAACCGAAAAGGAAATAAACCGAAGAGGAAATAAACCGAAAAGGAAATAAACCGAAGAGGAAATGAACCGAAAAGGAAATAAACCGAAAAGTGTACAGTGTTGCCAGATTTTACAATACCTCCCACCACTTTGTTAAACGGAGGCGTGGCGAGGGCGTGGCCAAGTAAAAATTTCGGTTTATTTCCTCTTCGGTTCATTTCTTTTCGGTTCATTTCCTCTTCGGTTTATTTCCTTTTCGGTTTATTTCCCCTTCGGTTTATTTCCCTTTCGGTTCATTTACCCTGTCCCGTTTGTTATATACTTTATCTATACTTTTCTATCATTTATATAATTTTTTTTATATAAGTATAATAATGTAAAATGAATTCTTGGGAGTCAGTATAGTAGAGTATATTTATTTATATTATCATTATCAAAAAAAAAAAAGGACAACAAGAATAGTTGTGAGAGAGTGTATATATAGTTGAAAAAGAGAGAAGACAATCTATGTCTACCGATCGCAAAAAGTTACAAGTTTAAAATGTTGCATATACATACATGCATATAATCGAGTGCATGCAAAAGTTAACTAAACTAGCTGCAGCCAACTTGCATGGTGTTGATAGTTGACTGGACTACAGGCAGCCACCGCGCGAGCATGTCCCTCTACTAAAGCTATAAATTATTACACTTGAAACACAGTCTTGGTCTTATCTTGTGAGACTTGCTCACTCTCTCACTTTTGCAGCTAAAACTGCAACTGCAAATGTGTACCAAAGTGATTTATTTATATTGTTCATTTGAAGTGTGAGTAAAAAATAATGTTAATTTCGATTTAATTATTGTATATATTTATAGTAATGAATTTAATATCAAAGAAAGCGGTATGTAATAAAAAAGTTACAAGTTTTTGGACTTAATTTTCACTCGGGGTCATATGTTGTAATTCGAAAGGGTAAAAAAGACCCTTATGTTTAGAGCGAGCATTACACTCAAGTAATGTCATGTACTTAGAGACACAGACAGACATGCACATGTCTTGGCCTTTACTTGGTGGTTGGCGACCCCTCAATGTTTTCTCAACATTCTCTTCTTATAATGCAATAAGCTTATCAGTTGACCAGCATGTCCTGTATGTGCATGCATATAGTCAGTGTAACGAATCAATTTTTAGATCGTCGTTTTCTTCAACTTCCAACTCTTCTCTCTATCTCTCATGTTATGCGTGGGTGCTCTCTCGCACGCGGACTCCCCGCTGATGTGAGGTCACCCTCTTCTGGTCAATGCCTGCTGCTCAAGTTCATATTCTTCTTCGTTCTTTCTTGGAATTTAACCTTGCACTTGAACATTCAAATCATACGTTGAGTTAAAGAAAAGAATTTTTATAAATAGTTAAATAACAAAATGACCAACTGACATTGCGGATACTTTTTTTTAATCAGAATATAATTAAATGTACATATTTTATGAAACTTGCTTTCATTGTTACAGTATATGTAGAAAATTTACATGTTATTTATTTTAAATGAGATTATATGAAGTACAAAATTTTATTTTTACCTAATTAAAAAGTAACGTTTTAAAAACAATGTGATTTTTTGTTTTGTATAAGATACCTCAATTAAAATTTTCTTTTTTTTATTATAATATATATATAGTTTGTATATGTAACATTATCACAATACATACTTATACCCATCACTGTACTTTCATGTATATATATAGTAGAAAAGAGGTACACGTTAAGCTGGTCACATATAAAAGAGTTTAAAAAGAAGCAGCAGAGGACAGTGAACAGATATCATCGTCCAGAAAGCTAAAGCAGGCTGGCAGCAAAGCGCTAGGAAGAGGTTTCCGAATCTCCAACGTTGGTCGCCGCCAAGTAGCGAGGAGGCCCGCTATTTCAGCAGCGTAATAAATCGCGAGCCATGTACTTGTGGACGAAGCCGCTTGCTTGTTTGGTACCTCCTCGACTACCGCCACATTCGAATACAATGGCTAAGGTGCTCTCACATCTCCAGTGGTGACCTGAGGTAGACTGGAACCAAGTTCGCTTCATTCTGACCTCTACTTACATTAACCCTGCTTTTTTTTCCCTCTCTGTCTTCGTCTTTTTTTTATTTAATAATATGAAAAAAAAATACTTTGTATTACAGTGACCAAAAGAATTTAACCATTTTTGTTTTTTGACCATTGCTTTTCTTTATATATATTTGTATATACTTATAAATAAAGTTTACTGCATATTTTATTTACATTTCTACACCTTAAATAAAATTATATGTATAAAAATAAAAGCTTGATTTAACTACGCCAACCTTCTTTATAAAAAAATAATATACATATATGCTAAATATATATTTTGATTATAATAATGTATAATATAAATACAATGAACATTGCATGCTTTCTTCACTTATTATTTATACCATATTACCTTTACTATATTATATTATACTACAATCTATCTTACCTACCTTTTTTAATACTGTTTGCTACTTCGAAAGACATGGAATATTTTTCTTTTTATTCATTCTCGTTTAGTGTATAGTTGTGTGCCGGCAACTTTTCTTATGTTTCTTTTACTTTATTATTTTTTTTTTCGGAAAAAAGAAAGAAATATATATAATATATATATAAAAAAAAGACACTAGTTTTTTTCAAGGTTAAATTACTTTACAAAAGAGATGCAAAAGTATAGAATGTAACTGAGGGAGCTGCCGGTAAGACCAACGAGCCTAGACTCATAATAATCATTGTATTTCATTGTATAATCATATTATATAAAGAAGAAGAGAAAAAAAAATCATGGCCTTCTTGTAGTTATTGTGCTGTTTTTTCTAGGCTTGCACTTTTTTGAACATTGAATTATATAATGAAAAACAGCTGAGAATATTACATTATACAATACAAGAAACGTTTAAATATCAAATATATATATAAAAAAAATGTGAACATACAAAAATATAGTCTGTACGTGGTTTATTGTTACATTTTATACTGTGATGTCTGGTGTGGGTGGAATTATAAGTTTCCTTATATGGTCATACAATGACTTATAAATATAATTTAAATAAACTATATATATATTTCTTTATTTGTATTTCCTCTATATCTTTTTACTTAGTATACTCTCTCATTATACAATTTTCTTTTATTTCATTATTTTAATCAGATGAACTAGTAATTACTGCAGTTGTAAGCAATCATTACTTGCTGTTGTATTCGTTAATATAAATGACCACCCGAGTTGGTCTTGCACTATGCACCTTTTTTTTTTCTTTTCTTATTATATATACTGATAAAACCAAAACTGTCGTCCATGCATGCAGCTTGCAATGCAATTCATGATGCGTATCTTTCACTCTCTCTCTCTCTTTCTGCAGTAATTGAGCAGGTAAATAGGTTCACTTGACTAAGGTAGCGTCGCATCGAGTAATGAACAAACTGGTTCAGGGGACTGTTCTCTCTCTCTCTCTCTCTCTCTCTCTCTCTCTCTCTCTCTTTCTCTCTCTCTCTATGCTGCTCTCTTTCTTCTCTTTCTCACTTGATGATGCACATTTACTTTGACTTGCATTCAGACAATCTTTATCACCATCTTATACTTCTTTAATCTATGTCATCATTATTTAAATAATGAAACTAAAATGGAATAAGATAAATTTTAATTTAAATACATATTACAAGCATATATACATATTATAATAATATTCATTTGCCTTGGCTATTGTACAAGTATGTCCAACCAACATGTATACCATGTTTAAAATGTATGAACCACAAAAACAAAAGTAAATGTTTTGCATAAATTTTATATGAAAATTTATTACTATATGAATTTAGAGCATTGAAATCTTTTAAAATAAAAATAAAAAATAAAATAAAACAATTCAAAAGAATATTTTATATATACGTACATAAAAAATGTATTTTTATATGTTTAAAATTACAATGGTACTATATATAACACATTTGATTAATTGTAATTAAAAAAAATATCAGTGCTTTGTTTTATGCTGCAGGTGTAAAAACCTAACGTATATAATATAAATGTATACATATTTTATGCTATTGAAATGAGAAGTATAATAATTATTGTAAATAAAAACTGTTAATTTCAACATTAAGACCTACTTACGTACATAATTTATTGAGTACTTTATTTCTTATCAAAAGAATATAAGTGTCTTGAAGAGATATTGCATTACTCCTACATTGCAGAGATGTGCTGAATTTGTCTTGACTGGAGAAGCATCAGCATTGGAATTTTCTTTCTGCAGAGCTTACCTTGTAAGATATCTGAATCTCTCACTCTCTCTCTCTCTCTCTCTCTCTCTCTCTCTCTTTATAAGTCTTTGTACCGCACCTTGCAGCATATAGGTTTCATTTTTATCGTAAACATCGAATAAGAATCTCATACCTTTAGTTCTAAAACCAACTTCACATGGCTATCTCTTATTGTGCAAATGTTTCAAACCACTCTCTTTTAATGCAATATGACATTTTTTTAGAGCTTAAATCGATTCTGTTTTTATAATTTACGTATTTACGAAAGTCAAATATTTTTTTTATCTTCATATACAAAGTAATATAAAATATTATAAGAAATTATTTTAATTTTATACATTAAGTAGAAAGTCGTGTACAAAATTATAAGTGTATTGAGCTATTATTAATATCTCATAAATATATTAAGAACCATAAATATATGCTATACTTATATTATAAGATTGCGATAACAAATAAAGTAACTATCTTGACAAATTATGTATATTTGTATCTTAATTAAGAAAATTTCTTATACAGTAATGGTTGCAATATGTTAAACATTATAAATATTTTATTGAGTTACCTTATATATATAATTATTATTAAATCGCTATATGAAGATAAAAACAGTCAAGCCTCTTTTTTTTTTAAATAAAATTTTATTATAGTAGCACTTAATTTAAATTTTCAATCTTACAAACTTATAATATTAAATCACAATACGTAATTTATATACAATCTTTTACAGTAACAATAATAAGTATATGAAGGAGCATCGATGCGTAGCAAAGGTTGCATATCATCCAGGCTGTATAGTTGGAGAACATAAATCTTTGCCGCGTCTACTGTGGGGTCGGTACTGCATCTTACTTGATAACAAGGTAATCTGGGGGCGGGAGCCGTCTGTGTAATAAAAAACCCACCTCCGACTGGCGAGGTCACAACAGTTTAGATAACCCCAGAGACTATACAAGTCCAATCAGAAGCCACCAAGACTTCACCACCAAGACACAAGAATTACGTTGCAATTGCCCCGATAACTTCTTGCAATTGTTTACTGCATGTTTATACGCAACTTTATATATACGTATACTCTTATTTTTTTTATATTTATTTATGTATGAACTGAACATTACGATTTCTTTGAAACAGATAGGTATCGTTTGAAAAAAAGAAAAAAAAATCATAAGACAAGAGTTTGCTTTCTAGTATTACAAGCAAGATTGTTGTAAATATTGTCTTCGATTTTTTTTTCTTGCATTATATACATTGTCTTTAAACTGGTATATAAGTTTAGTATAATTTTTATTTTTTATATTTTAAAACTTCTCAATCAAATATTTATATATTGAAAAATATATTATATAGCCTAGAAAAATAATGTTTTTTTGAGTAAGATTAAGATCCAAAGTCAATCATTATAGGTTTTCATATAACATAAAACATTTATCAAAAATTTTAAGTAAAAAAATATATACTCAAGTGATTTGTTATTATTATTAAAAAATAAAAATGACTGTGCCTCTTCTTTTTTTTTTTTTTTTTTAAATAAATGAAACTTGATGCTTTTCGGTTGATGTTTTTGCATGTGTTAAATACTTTCACGAAAATTCTATTTTACACTGATGATATTACCTTTAGTACATGTGGAGTGAACGAGGTGAAGTTGGTTATAGGTAGCAGGTTAAGGTATATATAGAGGTGGGTAATTAATAACTAGCAAGAGACGTTTGAACCAATCGCTGTAAAGAATCTTATGTGAGCAAACGCAAGGTCTTTTTCTTCTTGCCTGTCTGCTATATAGCGTGCCACGTCTAAAAAGATGGCCTCATCTCATCAAAACATTGAAGGCATTTAAATAACACCTGTCACATTGTGACATTTCATTGACTTGTGTTGCACTCTTATCTGTGAATGTTACCTCACTCAATAATTACACAAGTTAAAAATCAATATACAAACATGTAAAACTTAATTACGTGTACTTAAATCGATTGGGATTTTTGTTGTATTTTTAAAATTATTAATAAAAAAAAAATATAAATAAGACAACAAATTTTAAAAAGGAATTTTAATTCTTCATTTTTATTGGTTATTTATCGTGGTTATTTTAATTAAAATTGAAGTATTTACAAGATTTTAAATGTCTCTTTCTAAAAAATAAGTAAAAATTTTATATATTATTTTGCGCTTGGTTAAAAAAAAATGAGCAATAACTTGTTTTTTTTTTTTTTTTCTTTAAAAGTAATTAAACGTTGATTGCATTCCTCTCAGAATTTCGTGGCTAAAAATGATTTGTAGTGCTTGTAGAAAAAGAAAAAGAGTGAGAGAGGAAATACCAAAGAGTAAAAGATGAAAGATAAGAATAATTTTTAACTTGATCTTATTTATTTTTTTAAAGGGTTATATTGAAAGTGTGAAAATAGATTTTGATAATACAGAAAAAAATAAATAAATGTATGAGATAGAATATAATAAATTAGAAACTTAGAACAACTCACGAATTATGTATAAGAAGTGTACGTCTTCTACACATGCGCGGACGTGGAGAACACGTGGTCATTAATTAGCCCCAGTGTTCGGAACGAATCGTTGTTATGGTGCTTCACGGTATGAGGTCAAAAGTTGACCGCCATCGCCACGATGTGTGGAGGTAATAACGTCATGGCCGCCATGTTTCTGTTGCAGGATCTGGAGTGGTGAGATATTCCATATATTCTGGAGACCCTAATGGCTATTTTAATATCGACCCATTAACTGGAACAATAAGAACAGACTCTAATTTGGACCATGAGACTCACGCTTCTGTTCTTTTAAATGTCCAAGCTATGAGTGGAGATCCTCCGTCTTATGGGCATAGTCAGGTAAGAAAAATTGCCCTTGAGAGGGATATGTTTAATTACATAATTATTTTTTTTTAAATGTAATTAAGTAAAGTAAATTATTTTTTTAGTGTATTAATATTTTTAAAACGAATTGAATTTTAATAACCTTTTTAAAAAATTGCAATTTAATAGTACCAAATTTTAAGTACTCTGTCATATAAATCATGTACCATTTTTTTTAAATGTGCTCATTTATTATCTTTATGCACGTGTTTTATGCCACAACAAATAAATTATGTAGAAGAAGTTGCATACTAGCCAGGGGCTAACAAACATTAATTTTCAGGTGAACATCGCAATTCAGGATGTGAATGACAACGCTCCCGAGTTCGATTCAGCCATCGTCCGGATTTCTGTTCCTGAAAACGTAGAACTTGGAACACCAATTTATGCAGCACATGCTCGAGATCCGGATTCTGGAGAAAACGGAGAAGTCCGGTATTCAATTCCGGTGAATCCTGGAGGTGTTTTCCGTGTAGATGCTAAGGGAGGTCAACTTACTTTAGCAAGAGCCTTGGATTTTGAAGCAGCACAAAGATATACAGTGGTAGTACAGGCCAGTGACCGTAGTTCAGAGAAACAAATGTCCGCTAACCTTAGCGTGGTGGTCGAAGTTCAAGATGCAAACGATAACCCACCTACGTTTGAAAGACCCGAATATACAGTACATGTAGCTGAATCTTTAGCTGCTAACTCTCAAGTTGTTCAAGTATCTGCTACTGATCGTGATACTGGTAATAATGCTAGATTAACTTATAGATTATTAGCAAGTTCAGATCCAAGTGCTGCTTCTTTATTTGGTATATTTCCTAATAGTGGTGCAGTTTATTTACGTGAGCAGTTAGATCGTGAAACTCAAGATAGATATGTGTTACGTGTGTTAGCTACTGATAATGGTTCTCCAGCTGGAACGGCTACTGCAAGTGTTATAGTTGTTGTGCTTGATTCTAATGACAACTCGCCACAGTTTACAAGTGAATCTTATGAGTTTACCGTCAGGGAAAATCTTGAAGCTGGTGCTCTCGTAGGAACAATTGCAGCAACGGATCGTGACCTAGACAACAATGCATCTCTACGTTACAGCCTCATCCCAACCAACAATAGCTTTCAGATCAATCCTTTAACTGGTGAGTACAAGTTTTTGCTTTTACATTATTACATTTTATTGTTATTATATAGTTTAAACTGTAACAATTGCATCAAACATGTTTCCATATATTATAAACTATATAGATAGTAAAATTTATTTTCTATCAGGATTTTTATAATAATATATTGTTCAAGATTATTAATTAGATATTAGAAATGAGTGTAAAATGGACAATAAAATCGCGATACTTGACTTAACAGGAAGATTAATTTAATAGATAACAAATTTTATTATTCATACTTTTCAGTAAGTAATGCTACTACTAGGTAGCAATAATAATCAGAGCAAAACGAATACAAGTAATTAATAGAATTGTAAATGTAACAAATCAATTGATAAAAATCAAACACATATCAAAGTCTGTAAATAATGACAATTAATACTAAAATAAATTACAATAAGAAAATTATAAGAAGAAATGAAAAATGACACGCATCATAACTTTTTATTGCTTTGTAAAAATAAAAACGCTTAAAGCTTAATGCTTAATATGTATATATATATGAACAAGTTTGTGTTATTTTAAGTTATTACATGGGAATATTCTGCATATATACACAGCGCATACTTCGATCAACCATCATCGTATAAATACCATCGTATAGGATAATGTTACAATAAAGTTTGCCCGTTTTTCACGCTCGGTTTACTCTATAGATTATACAAAAAGACAAATCGCTGTGACTTTATTGATTGTAATCATATCAAACTTGTGAGTCACGCCTTCACTCGTTCTTCGACAATGTAACAAAAGTTTAGCATAAATAAAATTTTTTTAGAAAAAAAAAAAAAAAATACTGGAGAACTTGAGGCAATATGGGTGCGGAACTCACTTTTCTTCAACACGCAATCATATTCATGAAAAGGATTCCCTCTTTTCCCATAGCTCACAGTAGCCCTCTAGTCTTATATACCTTAAAGGTGTCTGCTTATATATATTATATCTTATATAACAACCAGACGATTGACCTACAGATTAAGGTGAAATGTTATTGCATGCATGGTTATATATGATTCAGTAAAAAGGTTAAACATTATTTAAAACCATATGTAAAAACCACACATATACATATATATTTATATAATATCAAAAGATATCAAAAGGGGGGCGTGCATTTATTATATTTTTTTCAGAAGCTTTTTTACTTAAAAAACAGGTTTTATACACGCAAAGCTGGTTTAAATATATCTTTAAAAAAAAAGTGAACAGCAATACTGTCTATTAAACTAATGCATAAAATTACCCATCTCATCATATTTAAAAAAATATATAAATACTATGACTTAACTATATAACAAAAGAAAAGTTGGTTGTGTTGTATATGTGAATATTTATATAAGAGTCCTAGATATAGCTTATATACAGTTCAAATGACAGATATGAAAACCCTCTTCTTATGTATATATTGACTTTGTTTACCGTCCATTAAGATTTTTTGAATGTTGACACAACATTTAACTTTAAAGAGTGAGAGAGAAAAAAAAAAAAAAAAAAAATGAAGGGAGAAAAAAAAAAAGAAAAGAAAAGGAAGTCGTGAAGTTTTTTCAAAAGTAAATAATTCTCTTTTAGGGTGGTCAACTTCGTGCTATGGTCGGGCGTCCGTAAAGCAATGCCGTGTTGACATAGTTGGCTATGCCTGGGCAAATGTGAGTCTAGAAACACGGACGTAGCTGCTGGGATCAGTTCGACTCATCCATCTTATTCTGAGGGCCGCCTCATGTCCTTCCTCCTGGTGCTCACAGAGGGGTGATGGCATCAAAAGAGCCGCCGCAAACGCGCGACATGTAAAACAACAATTATTCCTAGAAATTATGCAAATGAGACATCAAAGATGATGACATTTATTATAAAATATATTTTAATTAAATAATTTTTATTTTATAGAATACGAAAACAAATTTAATAGAGAGTTGGATTTATAAAAAAAATAAATTAATGTTATACATTGAAATGAAAATGACATATTAAATATTTTAATGTTTAATATATTTTAAAATTGATAAAAAAAATATAACACCCACACCCTATATCAGCAATGTCATAATTCGTAATTGTATTTTTTTACCCTAACGTTTAGGGATTTTGTATTTATGCAACCTGCAGGACGCATGAATACAAACAGTTGTGTGCATTTGAACTTTGCAGGGGCACACCTTTTTGACTCTGAGTAGCCAAAATTAAATATTAAAATAATAATTACTCTAATTATGTGATTGACAATTTAATTTTGCGCCAAACTTATTACAGGTGTGTCCTTGAAATAATTTTTAAATACTCGTCTAGTAAAATAATGTGCATTTTTTGTTCAAGTTCTTTAATTATGTTGCTATCACTAGTACTAAAGAAATTATAATTTATCATTTCAAACTCACAATCTGCGAAACAATTAAAATTGCACCATCAATAATTATATTAAAATGAAATTAGTTTTTTTTTTAATATTCTTTCTTCTTCTGTTTAAAAAAAAAATAAACTCTTTTCAATTAGAGACTATAGCTTGTATATTGCTGCTTTAGTTAGGGTCAAGGTAAGATGCCCGTTGTTGCTGCTGTTGTTGCTGCGTCTCTAATCAGGAGAATTAATATGGCATTGTTTGAGTCTGCTGGCTGGTCCATGCAGATGCTGTAGCTGGATGCTGCGGCCGCCGCGTTGCTCTGTAGGATCGCATTCCTCTCTCTCTCTCTGCCGCCAAGTACGTACATGCACGCGGTAAATCCATGGACGAGTACAAGAGGATATGTGAAGGCACCCCTACCTCTCTCTCTCCTCTTCATCCAGTAGAAGCTGATTTATCAAATAAAAAAATCTACATGAAATGTTGCTAAATTAAACAAAATAATAATTTACATAAAATTTACAGTTAAAAGGTTCAAACTTATTTAACTTACAACGAAAGTCAAATATTTAAGACTTGAATTACTGAAGAATTTGGAATAATTTTAAATTTGAATTAAATATATATAATTAATTCAATTGATAATCACTTCTTGCGATATAAGCTTTTAATTTTTTTTACCAGGATGCATATTATTTCAAATGCATATTTTTAAATAATTGAAAAATAACACAGGTAAACAAATGTAACGTAATGAGCTGATTTGATGCTGGGACATGTCTTACTTTAAAGAGATGAGAACTATAGAGACGTGCGCTTGCATGTGTGACATCGTTTTCTTCATATTCACACATCACGTGTGTATTTAAGTGTCATCAAATTAAAATTCTACACTAATGAACACATATAATCGTATTTTTTTAACTAGTATGATTATATAATATTAAATATTCTCCTATGAGATTTAATGACATAATAAAGTAAACGTGACAAAATTACATATGAACATATTAGTAGATGGTTATTGTTCTACATAAATATATAATGAAACTAAACAAAAGCTTTTAATTTTTAATAGTTTATGTTAGTAAGGTCGAGCAAGGATGTGTACAATATATATAATATATATAAATAAATGTAATAATGTTTAGTGACACCTCGACAAAAATTATAGTGTTATAACAGTACACAATTGCATGTCTGTATGCACCGACACTATAATATACGTGGTGTGTGACATGTGACTATTTAATGCAAGTACACAATGCATGCATTGCAAGAAGTCTCTCTACTGCAATTGCATGCCATGAATGTTGTATAGCTTGTTCTCGTTGTATTAATAAAACTCTTTTTATTGTTATGAATGAGTTTAAAAAGAAAAAAAAAATATTATTATATGAAATTGTCTTAAGTTTATATAATACAGAAGGTGCCGCATTATAAATGTAACTTGAATTGGTCGTTAAGAAAGATGTCATACTCACCACAGCAAGCACGTGGATGTATTAACACTAGCTTGCTTGCTCACTTACTTCTCATGTCTTTCTCTCCATTTGTTATCTTGCCTTAGGGATGCTTTGTTGAAAGAAAACTACTAAGTAAAATTAGGAAATAAAAGAAGTAAAAAAAAAAAAAAGAAGAGATATTACATTTTTAAAAGTAAAGGAATTTTGGCAACAGAGCGGTACAAACATACGGTGTGTAACATATATATACATAAGTTTAAGAAAAGTTGCTGTGATAGTTAAAAACTCTTCACTACCTGTCGAGCATGCATGTTTTCGCGATTCTTGGAATTAGTAAAAGAACCGGCAGTATAAACTATATCCCGGAGGCTAATACGTTAAGATAAAAGAGGCCTTAAGGTAAAATAATTTATGCCTATACTCCTGAAGCGGGTCATACACCTTAACGAATTCATCTTATTGCTAAAAAATTTTTAACGTGGATTCAGATGCTAAAAAGCAATCAACAGAAAGCGTAACGGACGTAGACTGTCTGTAAGAAATTAAATCAACGTTCTTCGGAGGTTTATAAAATAATGATTGAGATACTTTTAATATCTTTTTGTGATTTCACAATTACTTTAAATTACACTAAAATATATATGAAAGTATTTTGAAATTCTTATTATAGGAAACATTATTTGATTTGGTCTTGAGATTATTAATAATAAAAAAATTGTAAAGCCAAATGATAGAATAAAATAATAATTATACACTCATGGATCATTAAAAAGTTACAAATGAAATTATATTAACCTTAAGGCATATATGACCAGAATAGGAAGTTAAGTATATAGCTTATCTATATATGCTTTTTTTTTTTTTTTTTTTTTGCAACGACTAATTTTGAAACATTGAGTTAATATTTTCTTTGCTTGAGGACGAAATTCATACATACAGACTCAATTATTGTCGTGTTGATTATAGTTGATGTTATAAGTTATAATATGAAGTGAGGCAAGCCAGATCTTAGCGAAGCATCGTGCGGCCAGGTAGGAATGTCAGAGCAATATTCTGATAATTGAGCTAATAAAAACCACCAGCACTTGAGACACGCCTTTAAGAGAGTAAAAAAATATATATTTAACAACAGAAGCAAGCAAGAAAAATATCAAGCTCTATAAGATAGTTTTACTTAAAAAAAAAAAGAGAGAGATTGAACAACGTCGTAGTCTCGTGTAATGTGACATAAAGTACTTGTATATAAAGCTTCATCATGATTGGAGAAAAAGGTTTCATCCAATAGCATAACGTTATTACGTTGATGATTACCACCAAGTAAGTAAAGAAGTACTATTTTCTTGCTTGTCCTAAAGGCAAGCAAAGCAAAAGAAGAGAAAAGTTAAAAGTAAAGGAGGCATCGTCAAGTTTTATTATATAAAAAGTATAAGGCAGCGTGTTGCTTGCTTCGTGTACGGGCGCGATGTCTGCGACGGTGGCAGCGAGATGATTGGTGAATAGGTAGAGAGGGGCAGTGCCTGACAGCACCACTAACCGCACGCCGAGCACCGGAGCAGAACCTTCAAGAGCATGGAGAACCACCGACACCGGACACAGACATTGCTCCTGCTGCTGCTGTGCGACTTTTCGTCGTGGGACCAGCTAGCAAGTCATAGTCGTCGTACCTGACATGGCCGACCAAAAAATCTCATTGCAATTTTCCCATGTCTTCTTACCTTAATTTCAATCTCTCTCTTTTTTTTATCTCCCCCTTTTTTATTACGTACTTCCACAATTAAATTATTAATTTCTTAAGTTACTGTATGAAATCATTGGATTTTATCTAAAAGGAATTATTCATTTTTAAGATTCAAATTGATAGAAATTTTGTTCATTAATTATTTGAAATATTATTTTATGACAGAGATATTATATTATTGTTGATATTTTCATCAAATTGATTAATTGATAACAAAATACTGGACGTTGAAAATGCAATTCATTCATAATAGATTTTATTCTCAAACTTGTGATCATCACTCTGAAATAGAGAGACTTAAACGATTGCAAAACTACAAAAACTTTCAAACTATGAGGATGAACTAAATGCATTAATTTAATGATAAAATAACCGATAATTTTAAATTAAAAAATTACCTATAGTATAAAGCAGATCAATTTGTGACTCGATTAAAAAAAATTAGCATTTAAAATAAATTAGTTGCATGGTGATTGATGACCAAGTAGTACCAAGTGTAGATTAAAAATTTCAACATAGAGTTTACGTCTAAAATTTATAACGTCTGTTATGAAAATACATCAATCAAACATCAATATTTGAAGTCACCAGATTTTAACAACTTTCATCTCAATGCATTGCACCTCTGGTGTTCCATTGATAAAATTCATCATTGAAGACAGATAATTAAATGTCTATCAAAATAAATAAAAAAATAACAGCATTTGAATGACAGTGAGTTAAAATTCTCTCAAAGAACATATATGCATGCTAGATTTTGAGAAGCATTCAATCATTTATAGCATGCATCGTAAACAAAATTTTAAATTCTAAATCAGAAAACAATCCTAATTTTAAAATAAATCTAAAGAACATCCTCGTGCGTTGAACTAAAATATCTATTTATAAAATGCTGTCATATTCCTTTGTTTTGATTTAATAAAATAAAAATTAATGAACTTCGCATGCAGAAGAAGCATTTATCATTAAATTTTGTTATACCTGAATGAAAAGGCTCATAATTACTAAACTAATTTGAACCATTTCGATCAATTTTATTATACTTTAATCTTTAGAAACTATAATAATAATATTACTAAATATTTTATTATATCTTGCCTTATAATAATTTTAAAAACATCCAAGAAATTGCAATATTATGAATCTTAAAAAAAAAAAATAATCGAAGCAATTAATTAAAGATTAAAATCAGGAAACTGTAATATTATAAAACCGTATTTTCGGTTATTAATGTTGAATTTATGCGAACCTTTCGCAGAGTCTGGGCCTCCCAAGCTAAGCCAGTATGGACGAGGCCAATGGCGGCGGTTGACGCAATTAAGTGTCGAACGCTTTGATGGGAACATCAAGTTCTCAGATTATCAAGGAGGGGGGCGTGGCAATACTGATGACTACCGCGATGCGCCAGCTACCATTGTATTGTTCTAACCCTATTGCAGCAGGAAGGGCATTAGCAGCCACTGTCATTATTTTGAACTTAATACAGAAATTTTATTATCATTGTTGTCTAGTTAATACTATCTATGTGTAATAGTTAAGGCGTCATATAAGCAAGACATCAACAACTCAAAGACAACCATCATTATAATTTTAATGTGTAGTAATTTTTTTTATTTGTTTATATATCTGTATATTTTATCTCATTGTCTAATATAATTTTATTGTATTACTCTTACATAGTATTGTTTGCAAATTTATTTTTCATATAATTTTTTTAATTACTGTACTTATTTTTTTATTTGAAAAAAAAATATGCATAAATTATTGATCTTAAAATTAATTTTAAACAATTTTCTAAACAAAAAATAATTTAACATCCACGCCTGTAGCAGACGCTACTTATCTTATATCATAGAAACTTTAACAATCATGTTGTCAATTTTCTCATCACCATAAATTAAATATTAGTAGTAATAAATTGAGATATTATAAATATTTAAGTAAAATTTATATTTAAATAATATTTTATTTAGCAAATTTTATGTGACATACACATTTTTTAGGAGCTTATGGTATCATTATCCAATTTGTTATTTCATTAAACTTACCTTAAAAGTTTAGTATAGATGGAGAGACTTTTTTCCTTAATTTCGTATCCACCTGTATTTCAACATAGTCGCTGCTATTATTCTTTAAAACAAGTCTTCTTGTGTACCAAGCTCGATTAATAGCCTAAATGGCAATTACCCAAACATCTTGCATGGATAATCAAGGCACAGAAGACAAGAAAAAATATACATTAAATTTATAATACGTCAGGTAATAATGATTTTACTGACCACCTTTCAACGCTTAGTGTTTCAAAATTGTTGCGGTATTGACTTTTTGCTATAAAGAAATTTATTTTTATACTAATAATGTGGTACAATTAGGTTTAAATTATATATTTAAGTAAAATAATCGACTTATTTTTTTAAAGTAAGATTCACTTTAATAAGTAATTTCAAATATAAAAATAATTTTTAAAATAATAAAAAGAATATGCATATTAAATATATATATATATATAATATAATATATATTTTATGTATTTTTTATTATGGACAAAACGATTAAAAGTAGCTTAAGGATACTGATATAAAAAAACAAACAAATTTTATATAATATGTCTTTTCAAGGTGTTTTTTTTTTTATTTCGTGAATTGTTATAGATTAAAGAAAAAGTTTTTGGTTTTTCTTAAAGGATTGCGTGTAGATAAATATTTTATGACTCTTTTTCGGGAGACATTCGTTTGTTGGGTTGTTATGATCTGAAGGAACCTGCAGTGATGTCTCTCGATCACCTTGAGGCAATAAAAGGTCGGACCAACAGAAGCTAAAGCCATGCAGGCGCCTAATATGCATTGGGTATATCAAGCGGCACTCTCATATACATGTTTTAAAGAAGAAAGCTTTTTGTGTTATTATTATATGGATGATCGCGTGTTATGATGAATACTTCACAAAAAATTATACAAGTTAGTCGTTGTCTCCTTTTCTTTAATCAAAAAGTGACCACAATAATACAGATTATTTTTTTATTTAGTTTCAGGAAAATTATTGAGTACGCATGATATATTATTGTACGTGATGCATTATTGATTTTTTTTTAAGATGAATATTTTTCTTTTGCAATGACTAATGTGTGTACAATAATAAAATTTGTTGATTGATTTCTATATAATTTTAATACATAATATATTTTATATTTAAACAAAAAAAAATGCAATGTTTCTGTACATTTTTCAACATTAATGAGGGTATTTAAAACGTATTTATATAGCATTAATTTTAGATTATTAATATTTATACATAGTACTATAGATTTAGATTGGAATTTAGTAACAAAATTTTTAAATTTTCTATAGACGAAAATCCCAGTTATTTGTATATAAAAATGCATACTTTTTTATTTGCATGCTATTCGTTAACAATATTATATGAAGTGAAAAATACGTTTTACTACAAAACAAATTAATATATATATAATAATTATAATATAATAAATAAAATAAATTTCCAAGAAATTATATATTTCATGTTTCAAATATAAATATTTATGATATTACCAAAAAATATTAGCAATAACATTTTCTTGTCAATTACATAAAGAGTTACAACTTAATCAGTTTTGAATGAAATTATATATACAATTGGTAAAACTAAAATATAAAAAAAAGAAGGCAAAACTTCTCAAGTCACGAATGACGAGATGTGTAATACAGGAGGCGCATGACTTGTTAGCAGCCGAGAGAAAAAAATAAATATATATATATATATATATATATATATATATATATATATATATATATATATATATATAGAGAGAGAGATTTATTCTTAAGCCCCCATCAGAAGGCATCAGAAGCAGCAGCAGCTATAGCAGCAGCAGCAGCAGCAGCAGCAGCTATATAGCAGCAGCAGCAGCTATAGCATTGCTGTATTAGAAGTGAGTGACCTAAGAAAATAAATTGACATCGGAATGTTTGGATTTTGATCTTGTGCCAGCACTTAACAAAATATCACTTTTGACGCTTCAACATTTAATTTTAATAAAAAAATATATAAATATGTAAATTATTGATTGAATAAATAATTATTTTAAATAAATAATTATCAAGCTTGTAAAATTGCATTGGTATAATGTTTAAAAAAAATATATATTTGTCGGTAAGCTTTAGTCTTATCGGAGGGTCTATGAATATTTAATAAGTCCTTCTTGTGGTCTCTCTACTGCTTTCCATACGGCTCTGCATATACGAACTGTCAGGACTGGTTAGAGTGTGTGCGGCTTATACTGACACAGGATTTAGTCGCTCTTTGTATTACTCAGACATGTTTGAGCAAACACTTGAACATTCTATATTATTCACTGTATTTAATTATTAACAATGCTTGTAATTCAATTGTAAACGATATACAGTAATATTTAAATGTATAATGTCACATAGGAATTTATTTTATATAAATAATAATAAACATATTTTATATATAAAATATTATGATGTATATTTTTTAAGTTTGCAGAATTTACTTGCACTAAAATGAAAATCCGAATTTGAGGGCGTGATTTACACGAAAACTGACTTAAACCGATCTCTTTACGTCCATTAAGGTTTTGAAAATTTCAATTCAGCAGCATAAATTACTGGGTGAAATTAATACTAAAGTTGACATGGTAAAGTTTAAAAAACATAATCGTGAAAAGCTGAAGCAATTAATAACTTTTAAGTTTTTTAAAATTGTTGCTTGAAATTAGTAAACAGGCATTGTCAGAATTTAAACAATCGATGGATCGAGCTGAGTTGATTCACGTCGCGATGATTCAGCTCATTTCAACGATAATATCACATCAGTATTGCGGCAGGGTGAGAGTGCAGATGCAGCAATTTCATATGTGAGATTGATTGCTGTTGATGGTGGGATTTCAAATTAGTGTATTGTCAAATTTGTTACATAAACAGGAAGTCATCTTCTAAGAATTAAATAATTTACTTTATTGTTGTCATTATCTTGAAAAGACTTTGATGTGTGTAATAATTGCGTTATAATTTTACTACGAATGCTCTGTAATTGAAACGAGAAGTGTCATTTTCATAGCAAGGTTTTGACAATCATACTCAAGGAATAAAAAAAGATACAATTTTTAGACTATTATTTCAATTATTAATAATATAATAATTGAAGTCTCTGTGAAAATTCGGCTAGATAATTATATAACATGAACACTTGAATTTCAAAAATAACAATAATAATAATAATAATAAATTGTAAATATACTTCAATACAAAATTTCGGTTTCGACACATTATTTCAATTTCTTCAATTACAATGTTGAGCTGATTCAAAAACAGCTCCTTTAATTTACATGGAAAATATTTCGAATTTAACATTGTCGGGATTTAAAACAATATTAAAATTATTAAATACAAAATAACTATATGCATGGTTGTTACAATATTGCAAAAAATTTACAGAAAGTGTAAAAATTCCAGTAGCTAATCGTGTTGGTGTTATTTTTTTCAGGCGAGATTTTCACTCGCGAGCCCCTGGACCGCGAAGCCCGCGCTACTTACGAGGTGGTTGCGGAGGCTCGCGATCTGGGCAGTCCTCCCCGCAGTGCTCGCGTCTCTGTCAAGATCCGCGTGTCTGACGTGAACGACAACGCGCCGCTGATCGTGGAGCCCGAGGAAGACGTGGTGGGCGTCCGCGAGCAGCAACCACCGGGCACCGAGGTGGTGCGCGTGCGAGCCATCGACCGAGACGACGGAGAGAACGCCTCAATCACTTACTCGATCGTCCAAGGTGCGTAACTAATGCAATCAATGATACAAAAACATCGATCTATAGTAATATGTCACTCATTGCTGAATTTATATTTCTTTATGTGCATGGCTAAACCTATTGTCATGCTTTTTTTATTTATATATAACAATATAGTCCATGACATATTTTTTTGATCTTTATATTGATGTGACTCAATTAATATTTATAATTTTTTGATGATACGAATCTATACATTCAAATAGCTTTATCCTCTATTGGGTAATATATAATTCATGTTTATGGCAATAATTTTTACCCAAAATACGTTCTCCATGTGTTCTCCAACTAGTTTTTTTTTGTGCTGCAGGTCAAGATGCAAGCGATGGTTTTGCGGCATTTACTGTCGATCCCAGCAGTGGCGTGGTGCGCACACGTGCGGTTTTGACGCACGAGGAGCGTGGTGCCTACCGGCTAGCCGTGGCTGCCTCTGACCGTGGCAGTCCTCCTCGCCAGAGCGTGCGTGTCCTCACCTTCGAAGTGCTGGACGTGAACGACTCGAGACCTACCTTCAGCAGCGCCTCCCTCGTATTTCGGGTAAGTGGAGAACTAAATTCGCTCCCCGTCGCGTGCAGCATAAATTTATTAGGATGGAATTCGCTATCATTAAATTTCACATATCAGATTAATAATAATAATAATAATAATAATAATATGGATATTGTCGATTGAAATTTGAATCGATTAATCAATATGTATAAATGATTGCAAATTTGTCAATGTCTACATATCTGAAGGATATCTAGATTACAATTTTGTCAAATTAGGTGTCAATTAGAGTACACGTAATTTGTAATGTAAGTCAATGCCTAGTCATAATCAAGAAGAAGTAATTTACAACAATACGTGTGTAATATTTCAACTTTTATTTATTTATTTTATAACTATAATATATAAAAAAATTCATTACTTCTTTAAAATTAATAAAAATTAGTTAAAATTATAGTAAGAAAATAATCATACTACCTATTAATTGCATCATTACTATTAATTAAAGCATATTATACACGATTTATATTAAAATAATTAATTAATTTAAGATATTATACAATATCTTTCATGATTAATAAAGTATTAATTAAATATTTTTAAGTTACATAATATTTTCTTCAATGTTGTTTTCTATTTTTGTAAAATTTATTTCTATAAATTGTCCAAACATCAATAAGGAAATGATGTTAAATTCAATTAGAAAAAGCAACGCCTGGCAAGTATGCTTCCCCTCGTGCTACGCAGCAGTGACCGGCCGGCCGCGGGCTGACCTAACTTGAGCGAGCTAGAGAAGGAATGCAATTTGCGCTGAGCTGTCAGACACGGCAGTGACTGATGAGAGAAGAGGGCAGGCGGGTGGCTCCAGTCAGATTTTAGCAGCCCGTCCTAATCTTAATTCCATCACTTGATTTGACAAAGCCATTTCTTACAATGAAAAAAATATATATATTTCAAGAAGACCAAAAAAAAAAAAAAAAAAAAAAGTTTATACAGTAAAATCACACATTAATCATCCTTACATCATACAAAACTCGCACACACAAGCTGTGTATTATATGAGAAGTAAACAGTTGTAGTTATTTTTTTCTCATGCCTTCTTAAATGGATGGTGGTTTCTTAGTTTTTACAATACATTATAAAACATTTTAGATTCAGAAAGACATTAAAAAAAGCAAAAAAAACACAAACATATTGGATTGATGAAGACAGAATGAAAGTACAGAAAACAAAACAAAAAGTAGTTAAATACCTTAATTTGTTTTTATATATTAAAAAGATTTAAAGTCGTTTTTTGCATCATATACGTTTATGCAGTTAAAGTTACAAGAAATTAACTGGTAAATTCACAATCGATTTTAATATAAACAACAAAACTTGTACAACTTATGTAATGACTCGTAATGAGGCAACATGTTAATAATTTTTTTATATTAAAAAATAGCCATCTTTGGAAACTTGGTGACATGTTTTGTCTTTTAAAAAAAATATATAAAAACATGATTTTTGTGCTATTTTAATGATCGATCGAAGTCATTTACTAAAATTTTTCATGCATAGACGAGTTATAGTATGGTAATTAACTCTCCCTTCCTTTCTTCAATATTATACATTTTTTTTTCTTTCCTGTCAACTTTTCACATGACTTCTCATTAATCTTATATATTTTCTATTTTTTCTCACGTCCATATTTTTTTTTCTCCTCTATCTTTCTCTTCCTCCTCATTTTTCTATACCTCGCCCACACTTGGTGGGCCTCTTGCTTATGTCTTTTTGCTCTAATGAAGAAAAAACACCACTACTACTCAGTGCCAATATGGCTGCTTCTACCTTGGATTATTATAATACCTTTAGGCAGCAAGAAGTAGTGACTTCTTCAAAAATTTTAACGATCATTTTAGAGGTGCTATCTAACAGTCTGCAAAACGTTTCACGACTAGACATCTTTTTTCTATTTTTTTTTTGTGTGTTTAAATTACGACTTGAAAAAAAATTATAATATATTTTGTTTGTTTATTTGCTTAATGTTAAAAAGATGCATAGATAACAAAAAGAAATAGCTCATAAAATGTGTATAGAGTTAGCTTGTGTGTGTTTTTTAAAACGTCTGTTAAGAAATAATATTCATTGTACAATTCTAGTAAAGTAAATTGTTTCTAAAAAAAAAAAAAATTAACTACTGCTGTGTAGTGCAGGGTAAATGGAAGCGGATCTTCTTTATAAGTTGAACAATTTTGTATGAGTTATTTCACGTCTGTCTTTATCTTTTAGTGTTACATCATTTTAATAGCTTATTATTTTTGCTAAATATTTTCTTAATGAATCGTTTATTTTAATAGTTTTTAACATTTACATAAAAATTAAATATTATATGTAGTAAATATTCATATTATATATTTTCTATATTATATATATACAAGGTCTATATATTATGATTTTTTTTATAATAAGATATTATTTTAAGATTTGTGGATATATTTTTTTTATATGCCATGGTTTCAAATGCTCATCAAGTACCCTTTCACTGACTGAGCATGGTGGTATCCTTGGTCATATTCCACATAAGAAACAATGACAGAATAACGAGTTAGAGAATAATTTAAGAATATGACTCTTCATATTATATTTCTATTGACGTAAAAGAATATAATACGTAATATATTTCTCCCCGACATTCCTTCTTACCCTTTTTCTGCAAATTCACAACTCAATAAAAAAAATTAACTTTATAATATTTAACCAATTAAGTTTTTGCAACAAGCTTTTTCAAGTTGTGAATTCATGGACAAATGATTGAACAAATATAAAAAAAATGTTTCTTGTAATGTAATTATGCAATGGATAATATAAAATTAATTTATCATAATTACAACAGTTGTGTAATACTTTTTATTTGAAACTAAATTTCAACTGACCAATGAGAATAAATACGTTAGTAATAAATCTAACATATCATAGTTTTGATTTGTATCATGATAGCAATAACCTAATATTTTGACTTACTTAGCCAAAACAAAAATTCCTTACTCAACGAACTGTCTCTCCATATAGACTGATTATATGTTTATTTTAAATTGGTCCAGATAAATTTTTATCTTTGATATTCACCGTGTAGGTTTCTAAATTTCATAATATGTTTACAACTTTTAAATTGTTCATGAATTGTTCACTATAGATACTAATCAATCAAATTTGTCAAGTAGGATCGAAAAAAAGAATAATAACATAATAACATTAAGTTTAAACTATAATAGAAGTTTGAACATCAGTTTAAAAAGAGAAATCATAATATAATATTAATATATTAAGAGCAAACTTGGGGAAGGGAGAGAGGGGCTTTTTCTAAGACTCTGCATAATTTGTTCTCCAATTACTGAATAAAATATAAATAATTACTGTTTACCGCACTCAATGTCACTAACCTTTTGTCCCTTTTGTTCTCCAGGTTCCTGAAGGCGTTCCCGTGGGTCATGAGGTCGGGACGGTAACAGCTGGCGAGGGTGAGAACTCCGTGGAAGGTGGGAGGGTGACGTACACGCTCACCACTGAAGACCCTGATGACGAGGCTGCGGATACGTTCACCATAAGTCGTACCACAGGGGCTTTGCTGACCGCACGAGAGCTTGACCGCGAACGCACCGCCGCCTACCAACTCGAGGTGCGTGCCCTGGACGCAAGCGGAGGTCCGCAAGTCACCAGTCTCATCAGCATCACAATCGAGGTAGAAGATATCAACGACGAGGCCCCTACATTCCTCGAGGACCCAATTCTCGTGACAGTACCAGAAGACGTGGCAATTGGTACCCCAGTATGGAATTTTACTGCTCAAGATAAAGATGCAGGATTAAATGGTCAAATTAGATATTCAATTACACAACAATGGCCAAATGAAGATTTTACAATTGATTCTGAAAGTGGTACATTAAGTATTTTAACTAATTTAGATAGAGAAATTAATAATGAATATACAATTGTGATAACAGCTACTGATCAAGCTAGTAATGAAACTCAAAGACTTTCAACATCTTCAACTGCACGTGTGATAATACAAGATGCGAATGATCATTCTCCTAGATTTGTGTCTCGTTCAAGATTATGGTTAGTTGGAGACGAATCCTCGGGGCCCGGGGCTGTTCCTCTTATGCAAGTGATTGCCGTGGACGATGACATCGAAGACAATGGACGAGTTTCTTACTCTCTCCACGCAGACCCAGACCTAGAAGGCTTATTTGTATTGGCATTCGATACTGGTGTTCTAACTCTGGCTCGACCTTTGGGACGAAGACATCGTGGTGCTCGAATGGTGCTCAATATCTCAGCCAGTGACCACGGAAAACCTCCGAAGATATCGTCACAACTTCTTGAACTCGAGGTGGCTGGAGGAAGTGAGAGTCCACCACGATTTTTGCAGACTGTGTATGAGGCTAACGTTTCTGAGGACGCTGCACTTGGAACATTCGTGGTCAAAGTTTCAGCCCGTGATCCAGACTCCGGTAAGCTATAAATTATAAATCAATTATACAACTAAAATTAATTGTTAACTCATGTAGTTACAGTTACGTAAACATACAAAAAAAATGTATAAATAATTGGTTTGATCAAATAGTAAGATGTCCACCATGTAAATGTTAGTTCAGATTAGAGTATAATTATCTTTTTAACTTGTCTAGACATTCCATATGACGTCATTAAAAAAATTACGTCACTTAATATCAATATAAATAAGAAAATAAAAATGATTTCTTCATAGCATTCTTAAGTTACAAAAAAATTATATGCAATTAGTTCAAACAATTAAATATCATAATTAGATTTATTCGGTCATAAACTTAACATTATTATTATTACAATAAAAAATATTACTATTAGTCAATAATGAATAATGTGATTAAGAGCATTTTTTTTTTGTCGTAACTTTCTTATGTTCTCTATTTAAACTTCTACTATATATATTTGAGTTCACCAGACATAATATAAATATGGCAACATCGCTTTTCAAAAGATAATTACCAGATATTAAATATGGCTGCTGGGGGGTTTAATTTGCGTCCGCCGTGTTAGGTTTCTTTATTAGTGGCTATACATCGTCTTCGTCGTTCGTAACACTCTGACTACCATCTTGAAACTATTGCTTTTGTTATGACCCTGAGAGTAAAAAAAAAAAAAAGTTTTAATATTATGATCGAAAATAAAGTTCAAAAAAATAAAATAAATATAAGTCCTAAGGCAAAATTATATCAAAAATGTGGCATTGCTAGCTTTAAGTCCTTAAAATTATAGAATCTAATTTCTGTGTTTGATCTCTCAGGTGGTTATTATGTCTACCTCTGTAGGGTCGTGATACCACCACTAGTGGGCGTGGTTTGCTTTTATTAATCTTATAAGATTAATATTGAAAAAAAACATATATATAAAACAAGCACGTATGAGATTTTTCATAACTGCAATACAACTTTTTTAAAAAGGGTTAAAAAACTTTATGATGGTTATACAATATTTCTTTATTATTATTTTTTAAAAAAATCTATTTTTGTATTTTTTTTATATACGTTGTAAGCACTTTTAAGTTTTGCTGTGTGGATAATTATAGAGGTTATAGTATCTAAAGAAGTAAGAATTTGAAGGTCTGTTGTGTAGCAGAAGGAAAGAAAGAAGGTAGAAGGTAGCTATCAGCGCTTGGCTTATAGACAATGGCTCGATATATCATTGGCCAAGTTATTGCTTTCCTATATAATATTCCTTGGTCGCTCCCCCAGCTTGTTTTCCAGGGGCTATGTGTCATCACGTTCCTCCTCCCACCTGCTTGATGCAGCACTAGCTCCTGTTGTTTGTTGGGCGAGGCATGCTCATTACTAAAACCGTGATGACAACCCGTATATGTAGTCAATATAAAAAAATATTTAATGAATATTAATAATATGTTAAATAAACAATATAGTCAAGTATAATTATTATTTCTAAAAATACTTAATAATTAAAAAATATATATTTTTTAAGTCTGATGTAATTTATTTTCATATATTTTTTTAAATATTAGTTTATTTAAATATACAAAATCCGGTTTTAAAAAATATGATATAAAGATATTGTTTTTCACTTTATAGACCACCAGAATTGTTAAAGAATTCAATTACAATAATCTGTATTGTTTATGTGATCTTTTTGAAAGGGAGAAAAAAAAATATACATAATATTATTTTAATTAATTTTGCTGTTTGGAAAAAGTTATGAGTATAAGTTTGAGTTACTAGTGTCATTTTATTCATAACAGAAGCCTTAGAGCTAGCAAGTTTTTTTTATTATTATTATATTTTATTTAATATAATATAAGTTATTGGAGGTAGTGAGAGCGAACGAGTATAGTAAGGCAAGACTTTTTAAGAAGGTATATATATACCCCCGCCCTAGAGCTATGACTTACGATGGAGCAAGCATGGCCACACATCGACAACTATAAGGCATAAGAAGCGGGCGAGCTTACAAGCAGCCAGCAGCAGCAGTCAGTGGCAATGGATGGACCCAGCATGCATGACCACGATCAATACAGGCCCTTCTCATGTCCTCCCCGCCCTTCAATAATATACCAGCCACTGAATATATCAGGACGTCTCTTTGTGCACTTAAAAAAGAATCAACACCCGATTAATGCGTTCTTTTATATTATACAGATTACAAAGTCACACATCATTATATAATACAAGCTCGTTACCTTTATAAAATATATAATATACATTTTTTTTTACCTTCATAATAATTAAGATAAAATTATGAAGTTGTTGTAAATATATTGAGATTATAATGCATGAATATTATATATTTATTATAAGAGTTATGATATAAAATGCATTTTAATGATATTTTTGTTATGAAAACATGCTTGTAAGATATTATTTATTGACTGGTATTGCAATATGCAATTTTTAATAAATCATTTTTTATAATAATACATTATATATAGCTTTTGTATATAAGTATTATAAACTAAAGAGAAATGAACAATATTGAAATAAATATATAAGGAGTCGAAATGTGTAATTTATTTTGACTTAATGCAATGTTCAATACAGTGGACATAAAAATGATTATAAATTAAAATTAAGTGGATTCTTCTATAAACATGTTATTATGATAGGTTCTTTACTGATGATTACAGAGCTGTATGGAATAAGTGAACCGTAGTAAACAAGAGATATTTATTTTCTTTACTTTGGCGTTACATTGAAAAAACATAATAAAATACTACAGCAGTAAAAAGTGATTGTAGAAGTAGCTATATATTATTGGAAAAAGTACATCCCGACATCAAACTTTGCTGGTTTTTTTACTTGAAATAATTTATCTTCCAGTATATTGTTAGATTTTCATAATAATGCAGCAATCCCATTCTCACTTTGCACCATTTTTGTTTACAGGTGGCGCGCTTGGCAATTTGACGTACCTGATTCCTGAGGGTGTGGCTGAGGGTCGGTTTGTGATCGACCCCCGGCGGGGTGTGGTGACAACAGCAGCCCCACTGGACCGTGAGCTCCGAGCACGCTACGTGTTGCCCGTGTACGTGCGTGACGAGGCTGCGCGGCCACCCCAACTTGACGCAGCAACCCTCGTGGTAACCGTGGCGGACGCTAACGACCACGCCCCCCAGTTCGCTCCCGGCTCCTGCTACCCGCTGTCTGTACCGGAGAACAGTGACTTAGCGGTCATCCACACAGTGGTTGCTACTGATCTTGATGAAGGCAGAAATGGAGAAGTCACCTATAGCATCACAGGTAAAAATCACTAAAAGTTCAATATTTTTATTTCAGTGCTCTTTAACTGTGATTTAACATTACTATCTGGTCGTTTTCCAGCTGGTAACACTGGTAACAAGTTCAGTATCGACCTGCATACCGGCGAATTGTCTGCAAGGCCTCTCGATCGCGAGTCTCAGGGTGCTTACTGGTTAGTGGTGACGGCTGAGGATCGAGGAGCACCCGCCCTGAGTGGCGCTTGCAATCTGAGCGTGACAGTGGGTGACCAGAACGACAACGACCCTCGGTTCGCGCTGCCCCGCTATGCCGCGTCTTTACCGGAGAACGCACCACTCGGTACCACGGTGCTCACGGTGCAGGCGACGGACGCAGACATCGGAGCCAACGCAAGACTCACGTACTCTCTAACCAACGAGAGTCAGTGGCTGTTTCGTATCGACAACGCGACGGGGGTCATCACCACGGCAGGGTGAGTACCGATTTCTATTATAAATATCGAATGTGGGACGTCAGCGTTTATCTTTAAACTTTAAACGTATGGAGCTTATGTCATGCCATAAGCAACCCTCCTTTCGTTATAGCATATTAAACTTTCTAGTATATACATTTTTTTAAACTCATCCCTAATAATAGCTTTTCTTAAATTCCTCGTTTAATTAATCCCTGTTGTAGAGGATTATAGTTATGTAATTACGAGTAATATCTCTTCAACTATTAAAAAATTAAACAGGGTTACAAAAATTTCAGCATGTCGGAACAACAAAGCTCATTATATGATCGTTTAAATACTTACAGTTAATTAACAGAGGCAGGATACAGGAAATGATCTTTTTATCCCTTAAATGTAATTCATTAATTACTTGAATGTGAAGTTGAATGCATAATTTATTTATTTTTAATCAAAAATTATAATCTATCAGAATCTATCTATAATAGACAGCTGCATTTTAATTATTGATGAAGAAGTGCATATTATAAAAAATATAATAATCATATCATACAATTTTACTTTAAACAACCATTATTTTTTGGATAATATTGAGTAACTTTAAATTTACATAAATAGGTAGTTACGTACGTTATAAGATTAGATTATCCTTAAGGATTATATTTATATATAATAAAGTACAGTATTATCTTATACTGAGTATAGTAATACATGTTGTAAAAGCATAGATATACAAGAATAGATAAGCGAACAATTTGCAATGAAGCGTATAAAAGAATAATAAATAAAATAGTTGATGTCCTTACTCTTTGCATTCTATTAGTATTACTTTAACAAAAAGTCACGAACAAATGAATAACAATAATAATCATTCCCACACGCAGGTAAAATGTTATTCATATAATTTACTTTTTTATACATTATCAAATGTACATTACTTCTTATCGTTCGTGCATAATTTAATAATAAACAATTGAGTGTTGCAGTTGCAAAAGAGTTTTTCTTTATATAATTTACAAGCATAAAAAAGTATCATTATTGAATCAGACTAACTAACAATTCTTCTTCTCTTCTTTATTCTTGTTATTTAGCATTTATAATAATAAGCAAAACCTAAGTAATACTTATTCTACAATCACGATTTTACCATATACATATAATATGTGCCATGGTATTAAAAACAGTAAAAATAATAAAAAAAAAAAAAAAAAAAAATCTTATAAATATGTTTCCATGTTTGGAAATTCTAAATCCTGGTTTTCAATGACACCCGAGTGGTTATATTAAATATATATATTTTTTTTACTTTGCAACAATGCAGTTAAAAGTCGTGACCCCCTCCCGCCTTGTTTCTTCTTCACCAGTGCAATACATGGTAATATACGCAAGAGAACATTATGGGAAAAGTGCGTTGGATAGACTAACTACTAGTATTACATAATACAAAGCTGCATCCTCATTAGACATACGACCATTGTAAAGTTGCAAGCTGCAGTATTAAATCTTGATAGTGTAGTAGAAATCAGGTTAATCTAATACAATTTGGTTTCATATCTAAAATCACATTTTCAATAGTATAAATTTTGTTGTTATATATGTTAAAATTATCATTTCATTGATTTCATGTTAAGTTATTGTAAAACCAGTATTGCACTTACTTATTCATGCAGCACAGAGTATATAGTTTTATATAATACTGCAAGTATGCATATTATGTATGCATTTAAGTGGGTGTTAGGTTAAGAATCTTTATATGGAGAAAACTTTATACTGTAATATACATTATACATATATTTTTATTAATATATAAAATATTTTTATTGCAAAACACCTTTTTTTTAAAAAAAATATTTATATATTTACTTCAAGTAATGTGTTGAGAAAAGTGCATTCCTATAATTTTATATTTTAATTTATTATATAATATTATTGACCAATACTATATAAATGGTTATCTTCATATGACTATAAAGAAAGGATTAGTTACCATCTTATTACTAAACACTTTAAAAAAACACATACAATATTATTTTTGTTCTTTTTCTAATTTAAAAACTTTTTAAGTGTATGCACTTGACTAGTTCAGTAAACACGGATGTTATATTATGTGAACGCACTGACCGAAGAGCTCTGCTAGGATTAATTTCCCTGATCTTTTACGTCCGTCCGCCATTGTTGAAAGCACACGAATCCACTCCTTGCATTGTCACTGACTTCCAACAGTTTACTGTCGAACCACTTGCATTGTCATGCATCTTCTTTAAAACCGGAATGCATTTCTGAAGTGTTTAATTCAATATAATATAAAATATCTGTCAATACATTAATTTTAAATTCGACATAGAATAATGATATTGTATATTATTATATTGACGTAAGAAAAGCACGTGTTTTCATTGCATGCAAATGATTTTAAATAAAATACAAAAATACAGCAATTTAATTACTTTATTGTGAATTGAAATAAGATTTTATTTTATAAATTTCCATTTATGGTGAAATTTAAATGAGAATACATAAAGATCAAGTACACAATAAATTTGTCTATCAATTCTTTGTTTATTACATCATAATATAACGAACTTCTTGAATTTTAATACTTACTTTTAAAAGAATTATATAATGAATATAAGTTTAAAACTTCCTTTTCAAGTATGGGAAACTCGTATAAGAACAAGTTACTCAACATTTCCTGTTCCCATGCTAATTTTGTTTACTTTTTAGTATATGCATACAAATATAAAATAAGAATGAAGTATATATATATATATATATATATATATATATATATATATATATATATATATATATATATATATAGCAAATTTTCTGTGTTTTGCTGCATAACTATATGAGGCACCGCAGATCAAAAGGGTATTTATATCGAAGCCCAACTGTGGGATTGAATTTTTGAGCTTCAGCTGCATCAACAATAATTTTTTCTCATCACCTAGAACCATATATGAACCTAGATTTGGAAAGATACAGGTTCAAAAGTGATCTGAAAAATATTATTTTTCATGTAACCCTGTAAATATATAAATATAAATAAATATATATACCCTTTATCATGTATTCTATCATTCTATTTTATCATGTATACCTAAGACTGAAAATAGAAAAATACTGATCCCAAACTGTTGGAGCTTAAATTATTTACTTTCTTTCAATTTTAAATTAATATATTTACTTAGATAAAGTTACCGAGATTTAGTAAGGGTTAATATTATGGTCCCTACATTTTTTAAAACTAATTTGTACATAATTAAATATAGGGAATCCAAAATCATTCAATCTAAACCTCAATGTTACTAATTTGACGTGTGCGTTTCATTTCTGCGCAGGCTTCTGGACCGAGAGCGTCAACGCGTGTACTCGTTCCAAGTTGTTGCGACTGACGGGGGTCGCTACGACGCTCGCTCTGAGAAAGTGGCGGTGCAACTCACGGTGAGCGACGTCAACGACAACAAGCCGGTGTTCGAGCGCTACCCTTTCGTCGCCGAGGTGGCGGCCTACACGCAGCAAGGACACTCGCTCGTTCAGGTCAGCGCACACGACCGCGATGAGGGTGCAAACGCCGACATCGTCTACAGGTGAGTCACTCATTGGTGTGTCCCGAATATGTGTCATGTAGGCAGTGCAGTCTAGTGCATTATTGTCAGTCCCCCTAAATTTCAAATTGCACACTATAATATTACATTGAGAATCTATAGAAAGATATAGGTTATTGTAAACTGAAAAGAAATAAAGGCATGAATTTAACGGAATTTATTATAATGTAATAAAATCACGATATTAATTAGAAACAGTATTTTTTTTATTCGAAATAATGCTAAAATTGTAAATTTTGGTTGAAAAATAATATATTTTATTATAGCTGAATATTTTTTTCTTTATTGGTCAAAATTCTACAAGAGAATTTTGTTATGTTTTTTTAACTGATTCGAACTAACTTGAAAGCCTCGAGTGTTTAGTTAATTTGTTTACCTGCATGCCAAATTATACTTCG
The DNA here is from genome assembly GCA_949825025.1 of Siphlonurus alternatus. Classification (NCBI taxonomy): domain Eukaryota; kingdom Metazoa; phylum Arthropoda; class Insecta; order Ephemeroptera; family Siphlonuridae; genus Siphlonurus; species Siphlonurus alternatus. Next base: position 15,476,018 of record OX463782.1, on the reverse strand, counting down.
ATCTTCTTAAAACGAATTTTAAATACCAATATTAATATACCTTACGGTGTTCCTTCTTTTGACAGTAAAATATTACGGTTATGAATTTTGATCCCCTAAGTTTATTTATGTTAGGTAGATGCAATTTTCATTAAAAAATATTTTGTTAAGTCTATTACATTGTTTAAACATATTATTATCATGATACATTTTTATTACAAAAGACTAGCAAATCTTGAGCATTTTAATCAGTTTAAAATTTATTACTGCTATTAAATTTGAATGAGCTACTATTTATACAAGCTGTCAAGAACAAGTAGTCTAGCGCTAGGCAGTTTAGTTAGATCAACCCTTCCGCCAACATAAAGAGAGAGCATCAGCGTTACATCGCGCGCATTATTATGCACCGGATGCAACCTTAGAACTTTTGATTACGCTTTTTATAAAATAATTAACATTTTTAAAAAATAGTTCTTATCATTTTTATAAGAAAAGAAAATTTATATCTGTCACTTTTACAATTTAATTGAGCATGAATCTTAATTGAAATTATAAACTTAAAACTCCATACAGTATAATATTATAATACATGATATTATATTTTTTAAATATTAAAATCTCTTTAACGTAATAATTTATTATATTTTTATTATAAGAAAAAATAATACAAGAAAGATTAATTTATTATTATTTTAAGTTGAATTTAATAAAGTTTTAGATTACAAAAAATGATAGCAAAAATAATATATATTTATATAATGAACATTAAATATAAAAATACATACATTATAAAGTCATATAGTTACGTTATCAGAGTTACACATAGTCACATAAGTTTAATAATAATAAAAAAAAAGACAAACGTATTTAAAACACTTGCAAGTTGAAATGTCGTCACTACAAACACCTATTTAAAATAAACCGTTCAGTGTCACCCCATAAATTACTTGTTGGACATAAGTTTGTATGCATGTACTGTGCAATATAAAGCGATGCTGAGATGCAATTCAAGTTGGTGACAGTGCTGCAGGTAACAGAAGCGCCAGACGTCCTCCTAACTTGCATTGCAATGTAGTAGAAACGTGACTTCGGCCATATACTCTGATATATATTTATACATGTACCTGCTGCAGCATGCAAGCTTTAGAGAAGTGATCTTTATAATGAATGACCTTTAGCTAAGAAATGGCTTAATAAGTCAAAGTAAAATATATATATATATATATATATGCATGTATATAAAATCGTGCAATTCTCTCTCTGGACAACTCCATGAAATGATTTACTTGGATTTTTGCCAATTTATGACGTAATATTTAAAATAAAAATTAAATATATGTGTATATGACATTAAGTTAAATTTATTTACATATATATATATTTAAAAAAATTATTATTATTATACTTTTTTTTTGTGTATCACGTATATGATGGATTATAATGAAATATACTTGAAAATGTTGTAGATCATATTTTTTGAATACGATACTGATTTGATATACTCTCTATAGAAATAATATTAAAAGGTCTTATTGCTGGGTGGTTTATTTTTTATTTTTGACTATAAGTTAAATGTAATGAATTAGAGGTGTGGTACTTATAGATAGTACAGTACTGGTTATATTGAAGTCAAGTGAGGCACACACATGTGAGGAGAGTCATTGGCCGCCGTATGCTTATACACCCACCCACCCACACCTTCGCACTATACTATATAGCAAGCTGCAGGTAATATAGGGAGGTCAGAGCCCTGAACTACCACCACCGCCCTCTACGTCACTCAATATAACAACAAAAGATATAAGTGTATAAATCCTTCTTTCAATTGATCTGCAGCATGTATACTACATTTAAATTTATTTGTTCAATGTTTTGTGTAAAAGTAATTGTGTTAGTTTTATTTAAAAATAGAAAAAAAAAGTAAATTAACAACTTTCAATTGTTGTTGTTTAATTTTTATATTTTATAAATAGGATTTAATCACATTGTACTCGTATGTATAAGTATTTTTTTTAAAATATATTTTATGTTAAGTTTTGTATCCGCATTTGTTAAAACAATGAGAATATATTCATGTATTTCAAATATTCCGAATAATAATGTTCATGTATGTATTCTTACTTATATTTATACAGTTTGCATTGCTTTAGTATAGCATTACAAGTTACAAATGATGTTTTAGATATTATATTTTTAAAAAAATAAAACAATAAACAATTCATTATTTAAGTGCAAGACGAATAAAAAATTAACAAATCATCGTCTTTTAAGAAAAACAACAAAAGAAAATGGCTTAAGACATGTGAAAACTGAACTTGCATATATTTGCAATACATAACAAACGAGATAAGACGACGCTAATCCTTCACGCGTGATGTTACAGCTTTGTGAACGACCCTCCGGGAAGCAAGTTTCGTATCCATCCCAGCACTGGCGTGGTGACCGCCAGCTCGAGTCTCGCCATGGAATCAGGTCGTCTTTTCCACCTGGAGGTACTCGCCAGGGACAAGGGTGATCCCCCTCAGAGCGCCACGGGGCTGGTCGAGATCCGCGTGGGAGACGCCAGGGACGCCGCGGCTGCAGCTGCCGCCCTCCGGTTCCAGAACGCCTCATACTCGGTGCACATCCCGGAGAACGCAGCCGCGGGCCGTGACGTCATCCAGGTAAGAAGACACACCCTCCAAGGGGGGAGTGGCACACTGACATGATATAAATTTAAATAAAAGTCTTTAAACCAGAGTTGAAACTAATTAATTGTTGTTAGAGCATATCAAATTCATGAACTTTTAACAAATAGAAATTTGATCTTTTAAAAGAATTTTATAATATTTTACAGCTATTCATGTCATGTTTTTTTCATTGCATTTTCATTAAAAAAAAAAAGGTGACAGACAAACGTGAAATTGAATGCAAGCATTTAACTTTACTTGACCCTTTAGTAAGAATGCGAGTGGAGCAGTAGCAACTTTATGAATTCTACTTTTGAATCTAATAACTATGTATGGTTAACATTCTAATGATTATAATCATATAAGAATGACATAATAAATATTAATTTTTATATTTGTGTCTTCTCCCAGGTGTCCGCTGTGAGAGCCGATGGAAGAAGGCAAAGAATAACGTACAGTTTTGGAAGTGGAAATGAGGATAACACGTTTGAAATCAACTCTAATAATGGTCTGGTTCGAGTAAGAGACCCTCGCAATTTGGATTTTGAGACTGCACCGCGCCTGCGCCTGGTAGTGGTTGCGCAAGCAGATGGCGCATTGGCACCACTTTATGGTTACGCAACTGTATGGGTACATCTACAAGATGTCAATGATAATGCACCAAGATTTACACAAGAACGATATTATGCATCTGTGTGGGAGGGAAACAACAAAGGAACATTTGTAATGCAGGTGAGTGCAAGTAAAAATTAAAGATAAAAAAATATATTGCAAAATATCAATTTATTATTGTGTATATACACTTTATTATATGACCATTTGTTAACAAGTCACGTAAAAAGAATATAAAATTTATTTTTATTCATCACTCTCATTTGAATAACCTCTATCTCGTATTTCAAACCCAACAATTGTGTCCAGGTTTCTGCTACTGACGCTGATGAGGGTTCCAACTCGCACGTTCTGTACCATATTGTTGACGGTAACCATGACAACGCTTTCGTGATCGAGCCTCCGTTCTCCGGACTCGTGAAGACTAACATCGTTCTGGACCGCGAGATCCGTGACTCGTACCGTCTCACCGTGATCGCTACTGACGAGGGCAGGCCTCAACTCACGGGCACCGCCACTCTGAGTGTGAACATCGTGGACGTGAACGACAACCAGCCTACCTTCCCTCCGCACTCCGTCATCAGCGTCAGCGAGGGTGAGTACACCATTTTCGACCTTATATCAATCATGCATTAAGGTTATATTTTAAATTACCACCTTAAAATTTAGTCAAATCAGTAATAATTAATAAAAAAAAGGATTAATTATATAAATAATTTAATGAGGTGTTAATTATAATATATTTTATTGAGGAAATCCGATGTTGCATTTAATGATGGAAGAATTCAAAACTCAACTCGTACAGGTGAATCTTTGAGTACATTATAGAATGCGGTAGCGTGACTCTAGCGGAGGCACCAAAAAGGGACAAGACGTGGAGCAAGAACCGGCAACAAGCGGGCGGGGCGTGAACCAAGAGGCGGCTGCTCTTCTCTTTCTCTCGCTCTAACTTCTACTGTTTTTATGGCGTTCCTCTCAGCACTTATTGTTAATTTTTACTAAATTACTTCTACGAAGTCTTAAAAAAAAATAGAGTTATACTTATTATGAAAGTTTAAATATAATATTATAATAGTAACTTTAATTTTTTCAAAGACCAATTTTACTTTATTTTTAAAAAAATATATAGTATTTTAGTGCAGAATTTTTAAGTCTTATTGACCATAATGATCGACTAAGAAGAGAGTGATGATGTCTGTAAACTCCCACTCTAGAAAGGAATGTCTTACAAAGGTGGACGCGACAAGTCATAAACAAAATGAAAACTACTCTCTTAAGTGTCAAATTACGTTATGTGTCTGTTTTTGATGTGTTTATTTTATATGTAGTTTATTATTATATCTTCTCTCCATATATTATAATGTTTTGAGAGAGGAGGAGGAGGTGTTGAGTGTTGAATAGCATTTGATAAGAAAGTTGATGTTTGAAATTTTATCGTGAAGCTATATAAGCAAAGCGGACGAAGACCGAGCAAGCAACCAAACAAGTTAGCTATGTTGTAAGAGGAGTGAGTGCAGTAATACTGTTTTTTAAAGCCGCCAATTCCATTATAAAAGTAGTCATATTTACGATATCTCTCTCTCTTGGTATTTTTTTTTATTTCTCTCCTTCTTTGAGTCAATTTAATTTATTTACAACATTTTGCTCTCTCTCTCAATCGGATATAATTTAAACTTTTGCCTTTTCTTCTCCACGGTCTCTTGATATAATATAATTTTGACTACCTTGTACGTCATCATTTTCATCTAAGCTAGCATTAAGTCCACTTTTCTGTTAAGACTTTTACGACGCTGTATTTCTTATTAGTTTCTTTAAAGTTTATTTTTTATACATAAAATATATGCCACTGTAACCTCACGCACACAAAAGACGTAAGATGAACTTATATCCAATCAAGAATATAATATTATTTTACCACACACGCTTATAACTTGTATATAGTATGTAAAATATTATATATATATTATTAAAAAACAATTAAATATTTTATTATATACTTGATGTAAGTAATTACTTAACTCATGAAACAAATAATATATATAAATACTTAAAGAAAGAAATAGAAATTCTCTCTAATCATTACATTATGCAGTATTTACGTTTCAATAAATCTGATAAAAAATGCAGTATACTTAACTATTTCACTATAACTATAAAATAAATTACTCTTTGACAGTTACAGTAAAGTTTAATATATATTACAATTTTTATTTGATTTAATTGACATATAAAAACTTATTGACCTATTACAAAATGACATCATCATAGCCGTTAATGATACTATTTTTTTTTAAAATTATATAATTTAAAAACACAAGAAAACAATGACATGTACTTGTGGGTACAAAAAGAAAGTACTAAATAGTTGCATGCAGTTATGTGGAGCTATAAATTCTCGTATTATAGTACTATAGTCACCTTGTGTGACCACAAGCTGCACGTATTGAAATGGGTTAATGGGCATTCATTCTACACCGAGTGATGGACACCTGATGCATGATCACCACGAGTAAGCGTGCAGGCAGGCGAGCATGTGAGCATGGGGGAGCAGACCGGGTTACATGCAAGTGTCACGAACGGCATCGCTCTGACGTCATTATTATGCAGTGCCATTCTTAGAAGTAGTGTGTGTAAGAGAGAGAGAGAGAGAGAGAGAGAGAGAGAGAGAGAGAGAGAGAGAGAGATTGATCTAAATTTACATATACTCTCTCGATTTTACATGAATTTTCTTTAGAGTGATAGAAGATAGAAAAGAAAGAAATCTCAATCTTGATTCATTCCAATTTTGGTTATACAAGTCTCTCCATATATAAAGTTTAAAGTTAATTAATCTTCATTTATCTTAATCAATATATAATGTGAATAATTTAACTTTTTACAGTTAACGTTATGCATTTTTAAATTAGTAAAGCATATTGAATTCACATTAAGAAAGTTTTTTCACGCCTAACATAAGCGATTTTTGATGAAGGCTATAAGATAAAATAGTTTTGCCTTTTTTGAAAAGTATTTAAAAAAAAAGAAAACAGTTAAGTAATAGGATCGCCGTTTTTGTTTTCATAACAAAAAAGTACAGTAGGTGTCTTTTGATCATTTATAAAAATATATTTTTCTCATGTCTGCATGTTATTAAAACTGACTTCACTCAAGAACTGTTATATTTTGTTGATTAATTAAGTCGATAGGCCCACAAACGTCTCTACCTTCCTATTAAGGATAGAAAGTTTAACTCATACTAAATCCTGACGATTGTTTCATTGTGTTTTCAGGTGCTTCTCTTGGCTCGGTGGTGGCAGAGGTCACAGCCAACGACGTGGACTCGAACCCGGCTCTTACGTACTCCTTCGCCGAGGGCGGCAATCCAGACTCTGCGTTCAGCATTGACCGCTTCAGTGGCGCCGTCACCCTTGCCCGAAGACTCGACTTCGAGTCCCGGCAGTCGTACGTGTTACGTGTTCGAGCCTCGGACGCGGCGCACGCGGCACTCACCACCCTCGCCGTGCACGTGACTGACGAGAACGACAACGCCCCGATCTTCGAGCAGCAAGCCTACGAGGTCGCTTTGTCCGGTGAGTACTGGAGAACAGATCCCTTTTTTTATCTTATTTTTGGCACCGTTTACCAAAAATGTTCCCTAAATTTATGCAACATGTTTGACATAAGAGATTTTAATGACTGAAATAAAAATGCCGTAAGTTTTCTCCGTATTAAAATAAAATGTTTTGTATAAAACGAATGTACTTATAACTTTTTTTTTAAATGTATTAATGTTCTTCTTATAAAACATCTTGTATTGAATATACATGAAATGGTAGCATTATATATATTATATTACATTTAAATTTATTTAAGCTGTAAAAAAAAAAAAAAAAAAAAATGTAATGCAAAAAAAAAAAAAAAAAAAAAATCTTGGTCATTGACCGTGCTTAAAAAGAATTTATAATGCAGTATTTAAAAAAAAATATATAAAAAGTATGACACTCAAGTGCCAAGTTAATATGTGATTGCCCAGTTCGCCGCACTGCGGTGGTGGCGGCGTCGTCGACCAAACTTACCTACCCACACAAACGTCGTTCAAACGCACGCCGATTACAAGAATGATCGCAGATAATGATGAAATATGTGATTCTTAATTCTATCCTTCATAAAATATTTTATATACTTACTTATTATATTGTACTTAGAGTTATATATAATATATTTTAACTTATATTTATTAAATAAAGTCTATTTATTTCAATTAAAAAGTGAAGAAAAAAATAATAAAAGAGTCGAGTTTCTTTTGACACGTCGGTGTGAGGTGGTAGATTGGAAGGAGGGGGGGGGGAGACTTTCCCCGGACTCAATTGTGGCCACAAGATTGAGGGTGTCACCTCATGCGATCGGCGGAGGCCTCCAAGGACCGGTTCACACTCAATGAAGGAGAGGAAAGAGAGGAGATAAAAAAAAAAAAAAAAATACCAAGTATAAAGCTAAAAAATCTTTCCACACACATGTACATTCTGGTTTTAAAACAACTCGACCAAACTGATATTTAAAACCATTTAGAAATAAAATTTTGCAAAATATATATAAAAAATAAATATATAATATACTTTAAATATTATTAAAGATTTCACAATATGGTATAGAATTGTTATATGATTATTTCTAAATAAGTGGTTGTATATGTAAGAAAATTAAAAGAAAAAAAGTTTTAAGTGCATAAAACTCTGTTTAAGTTAAATTACTTTTCAGGCGTAAACGTACAATTTTCTTTACTTTATCATATTTTATTTAACGTCAATATTATAATTGCAATTGTTTATTGCTTTAACTTGTTTTTTTTTAACTACTTGGTAAATTATTGTTTTTATTTAGCGATATCAAGTGAGAATCTAAAATGATATTGATAACATGATAACAAATAATTGTAGGCTACTGAAAATCTAAATCACGTTGCGTTGAATGTAAATGCCCATAGGGTGAGTATATTGTGTCGGTTTTTTATGTTAGTAATCTATTATTTTCGCACCTGCCGAGAGGGTGCTATTTGCACATCACCCTTCAGGCTGTCATATGATTAAAAAATAAAAAAGAACAGACGGGAATGTGAGACTGTATGCAAAAATATCAAATCTTTAAGTACAAACAAGTTTTTTAATGGTTTAATTTTATTACCATCATAAGTCATAAATATGGTTTGATAAATACGTCACCATGTATGTATGTTGATCTATTAAATATCAGTTATAAAATATTAATACCATAAGACAGTCTATAAACTTATTTAATAATAACGAAACAAAAAAAAAAAAAAGTGACATAATTTTCACACATTGGATATCACTTTGGTCTATTGTTAAAAAGTAGAGGTGTCCGTCCTGAATGAGATTTTCTACGGTTCCCTCAGTCTCACCTCAGCGGATGCTGGGACGCGTAAACAGGACATGGCCACCATCCTTTCTCTCCCTTATAGCCCTTATACATTACCCCGCCTCGAGCTCCAGGCTCATAGGGGTGTAAAAAAATAAATAAATAAAAAATCAATCGACTCTCGCCAAATTTTTCTTGCATAATTAATATATTATTAAGTAATAGAGCATAATTATATATCATTTATCATTATAAATTTTTATCTTTTTTTTATCATTTTTATGATTTTTTTTAACAGATTTTTTCTGAGTCCAGGAAATATATGAATTTTTTAAATATATATTAAAATAATTTTAACAGGCGTCAAAGTGTCACCATGTCTTTATAAACTCTATAATAAAGTAAAGAGTTTTGACGCCGATGACCGACGTCACAAGATGAACTTTCATATAATACTTTATCAAAATTGAACTCTAGAAAAATCAGAGAAGCATGATTATTGTTTTTATAATACATTTCATTCATTACATTAAAATTTTTATTATTACAATATTGGACGGTAATATTAATCATAAATTGAACGTACAATTTTTTTATTTAAATCTTAATTGATGAAATTAATTTCTGTCACAAGTCAATCGAGCGGTGATGTTAAGTCAGAAGTTCTTTTCTCTGTGTTTGTCGATACAATGCAGAGTCTCAGCCGCCACGTAATGAAGAAGGCGGGGCCCCAATAAGAGAGCACGGTTTGCTGGCGGTCCAAGATAAGATCGCCAGCCTCCCCTACTCATCTCAAAGCCTTATTAACGCTTACTTCTTTTTTTTAACGTCTTCAAAGTTCGTTTTCCTTTACAGTCTGTATTATTTAATTTAAATCATAAACACCTTCTTCTATAACGTGATTAAAATATAAATTCACAATAATTAAAATTAAATTAAAAATTCTATTATAACATTTGTCAAAAATAACAATTATAAAGGTGTAAGTGTATTTTGAAAGTAATATGGCATTGCACATGAAAACTAATGTACTGTATACTTTATTGAATATAAGTGTTTCTAAATTGCTAATTAAAGTAACACAAATCAATCTAATTCTTATAGTATAAATTTATAATAAAATATATATAATAAGGATGGTGTAATTTATTATACAAGATGACTTTTATTTTACTCAATTTTACTGACAAGTTAACATAATAAAGGTAAAATAATAAGTATGAAGAAAATATAAAATATAAAGTGTGTGTGTGTGTTTTTCTACAACATATTATAGTTCATCGATTGTTTCACATCTTGAATCGTAATGGATATTTTGTGACATATTAATGGTAGGTTTCACTTATGTTTGAACTTAGGTATTATATAGAAGGAGGTATTGGCTTGTTTATGTGATAACTTTTGACTATACGAAGAGGAGGAGGAGGAGGAAGGTGGTTACTTATGACCTAAGGCGATTCAAGATCTCCTTCATTCCAGCTCACTTCTAGTATAGATGATACTGCTTGCTTACTATGCCAGCCACCTTTGCCTACCCGCCCGCTTACTTGCTATTATTATATATAGAAGACCATACTCAACATCCAATTTTATAAATGAAGTTAAGAGAGCCTCAATTTTCACAGCCTCAAATCAAATCTCTAGATCAGAGTAGAAGGTTATTTATTCATCTTTTACTCTCCTCACTATATGTAAAAAGTAAGCATGTGTTGTATAATACCTACCTACTCTTTATACTCAGCACTCGTGCTATGGAGAAATGGAAGAAAAAAAAAAGTTTTATCATAACACGAGATCTTTGTACGAAATGCGAGACTCAATGACTTGTTTCGATGACGTAATTCATAACTTCACGAAAATTATAGGAATTTTGTTTCTCTTTAAATAGATAGATTAAAAATTAATATAAATCAAGGTATAATTTTAAAATAATATATATAGAAGAAAAATGTGTGATAAAATAATAAACTTGTTATTTTAATATTATCTATTTTAGCTTACGGTAATTTTTTTTTTAAATTATAGAACTGTATATTTAAATACCAGTTTTCTTCTTTCCATGAATTTGAAAACTTTTTTCCTATATAGTTACATAATACATAGCGATATTGCATAGACTTCATAGACTTTTATTTAAAAAAAAAAAATGATCTGCATTTAACAAAAGATGTTATTTATCAATTCAAAGTAAAAAGTAATTTTATAAAACGGAAAATCCCCGCTATTAACAACATTGTTATACTTCTGAGTCCTATTTTCGCGATTTTTTTTAACATACTTTCTTTTTGCTATAACAATAAACCATTGTTGAAATTTATTATTAAACTGATACCGTCTTCTAGGATTTAATTATTTGTATTGAATTGAGTTGCACGACCAGAGTACAGCCAGAAATAAATTTGCCTGACTAGAAAGCCTAGAACTGGAATATATATTTTTTATATTTTTTTAATTTAAAAGAGGAGACAACAACTGTAAAAAATAGATAATTTTATTTTTTATTATAAATTCATAAGAAAATAGTTCCTTTACTAAGCAAAATTTTAAAATAGTTATATACATTGCTTCATTAATGCGTAACACAATCGTGTCTGTATGACTTTTGAGATTACAGCTCTCTTGACGTAATAATGCTCTTTTTGCAGAACTGACCGAGCCTGGCCGCGCCATCCTGACCGTGAACGCGTCCGACCTGGACTCTGGGGAGAACGCGAGAATTCAGTTCTCGCTGCTGGGAGCTGCGGACGGTTTTCGTATCGACGAGTGGACGGGCACGTTGTACACCAACCGCAGCGTGGAGTACGACGCCCGCAGTCCACACGTGCAACTGCTGGTCGCCGCAACGGATGCCGGCATTCCTCCGCGTTCGGCAGTTGCTGCAGTCCGAGTCCGCCTAACCGACATTACCGACGCTCTGCCGCGATTCCCTCAGGAGGAATTCAGGTGAGAATACGATGTTTAAAACCCTAGAAAAAATTAGGACGTGTATTTAAAAAAAAAAAAATCATGCCTTCAGCAATGTTGCAAGTATCATCAACATTTTTCGTCTATTATCCTATGTGCACCTCAGAACGGCACGAATGTTACCTATACTCTGTTTGTAAGCGTTAACATAGTCTGGAGAACTCGAACTTGGGAAAAATTAGAATTTATTTTCTTTTCTGTCCCAAAATTGCAAACCTGTGTCTTCCTAAGATGAAGGTGTAGCAATCAGTCAGTGGTAACGTTTGAGTTGTCTCAAGGTGTGCGCTACAACCATCGACACTTCATTTCATAACTCATAATCGAAAATAGCCGCGTGCCTATAACCGGAGAAAATCAAAAGTTGTTGAACTGATGGATATCAAATAAAAACATAGCAATAATAAATTTCATAAAAAAAGCTTCCGCATAACAATTAAATTAAAATTATATCCATGCAATTATCATAAATAGTTCAGACAGCAACGAATTTTGTATAAATTAACCAATTATTTTTTGGAAACACCAAAATAATTACAAATTATCCAAATTAATTGTGATATTATACTCCTTATTAGGATACTTTATTGGGATGGTGTGCGATTGTATTTATAGTTATTTTTCTTCTTCTTTATATTTAAACGATATATATTAAATTATTTAATTATAGGACTCTACTGTTTAAAAAGTAGTATAGTTAATCTTTATCATTGATTAAGTAGATAAAATAAAAAAAAGACAGATAAAAAAAAATCATGCAGTAGTTTATGATCAATAATTTTTAGCTCTGACCAATTCATCTTTTATCCTAACACTTTGTTGCTATAATTTTGTCTTGTTTATGGGATTGCTGTACTTCGAAATACCTCATAAATACTGTGCGCAGCGTTCTAATCCTTATTTGCAATATTATATTATATTTTAACATTGAAATAATAAACTATTATTAGTTTTAGTACATATAATTTAACAATAATAATTTATGCAAAAATTATAATCAGACTTTATTATTTTTTTTTCTTATTAATAGTACACACCTTAATAATATAATTTTTTTTAGGTGTGAGAGCTAAAAGAGTGTCTGCTAGCAATAATATCATCTATGACCCTTAGCTTAATAAAAAACATTAATCATTTGTGTGAGGCATATTTTACTGGTGACGGGCTATCTCTGGCCGTTGTTGCTGGTTTTCTATACGGCCCAGCTATATACCTTGTTTCTAAGATGGAGTTTCATCAGAGGTCACACTACATTGTAACACGCTGTAATGAGTTCTTGTAACGCCAATCAAGTCTTGGTTGGATGTATATAAAAAAAATATAGGAAAAAAAACAATAGCAAACTGTAAAAAGAGAGGGGGATGCACAAGTCTCGATCAAAACATTTTACTAGCCTGATGAATTTTTAAACCTTTTTGTTTGTTAATCATCTAATTTATTACCTTTTATATTAGTATTATTTATATTTATTACTTTGATTATAAAAAAATATTATATAATATAATTACAAAACATTATTTCATAGTCATACTTATCTTTAAATCAATGCATAATCCAACTACAAATTATTTATAAATATGAAACTTGTAAGACTTGTAAAAAATAATTAAGATAGTAAGATGTCACAAGAGAATATACTTTTCATTCTTTATGATGGTTATTCATATACCTTCATCATTTAAAATAAAAAAAATATATATGTACGTAACATGTTAAGTTTTATATTTAAATTTTATAGCGGACAGGATACATAAAACTAAAAGAGTGTGTTTGTTATCGGTCATTGCATCAGAATGCATTCTGTGATATAGTAGAGAGGTAATATGGAGTGACCGGCTCCTGACAGTTGGACGTGAACCAGATAATGTGTTGTCTGCTCTTTGCATCGCTGAAATATTGACGGCGTACCGTTTGATTTGGCGCTAAAAAATGTTTAAATTTCAAAACATGAACATTTTTTTTTTTAAATGTCAACTTTGCATAGAGATTATATTACTATTTATTATATTATGCAAAGAATACAAAAGACCTGAATTAACCTTGAGTTTTTCTGTGTGCAGGATACACGTACGCGAAGACTCGGCTCAAGGAACGACTGTTTTGAAACTTCCCGCTGCTGGACCAAGTGGTGATGAGGGTCTTGAACTTCGTAGCAGCCTTGAGTTCGTCATATCAGCTGGAAATGACGATGGCGTATTCCGAATTCTTAGTCCAAGTGGCGAGATCATTTTGGTGTCTCCACTGGACCGAGAAACACGCGATCTCTACACGCTACGGGTCGAGGCACGCTCAAGAACAGCACCTACTGCAAACGCAACAGCTACAGTGCTCGTTCAGCTTGATGACGCTAATGATAATGCACCTGAATTCTCACAACCACGATATGAAACTCACGTAAGCGAAGCCGCTCCCGCTGGAAGATCTTTACTACGACTTAGCGCTACTGATAAAGATATTGGACGTAACGCACGGCTGGTATTTGATATTACATCTGGAAATGAAGAGGGGTTGTTCGCCATGGACCCAAGTTCTGGTGTGTTAGCTCTGGCGCGCCCGCTGGACCGGGAACGTGCAGAGCAGCACCGCTTGGTTGTTCGAGCGACTGATCAAGCTCCTGAGAGCCCCCTAGCATCCCTCGCGGCCGTCGTGGTGCACGTGGATGACGAGAATGACAACGTACCACGGTTCCCCGTTCTCCGGTACTCAGCTTCCGTGGCGGAGAACCTTCCATCTGGTGCCCGCGTACTTCGAGCACGTGCTACGGATCTCGATCGTGGATCATTTGGAAACCTCAACTATTCCATCGTAGCCGGAGACGGTCGTGGTAGATTCAGAGTAGAGCCAAGCTCAGGATTGGTTACTACTGCTACTGTATTTGATTATGAGGCTATCAATCGTTACTCCCTGACACTGCGGGCCAGTGATCCTGGGGGATTAGCAGCAACAGCTCTCGTAACTGTCGATATAGAAAGCCGTGATGAATTTCATCCTGAGTTTACGGAACGTGCTTATAGATTTGTAGCGCCACCTTCACCACCTGTGGGCTACGTTGTTGGACGTGTTCACGCATCAGATCGAGATCTTGGTGCTGATGGACGTGTTGTATACGCACTTGCAAGTCAGGACACTCATTTCAGAGTAAATCGCACCACGGGAGAGGTGGTGGTACGGCGGGTGCTTTCACCTGAAGCCGCGGGTAGCGACGTTCGGCTCGTGGTGTCTGCCAGTTCTGGCCGCCCCGGCTCCCTCAGTAACATGACCGTGGTCGAGGTAGCTCTTAACGCCTTGGCTCGTGGAGGCTCTTCGCTTGCAGTGGCTGGTGCAGGGGGCGGGGCCTCAGCAGCAGCGGCGGCTAACTCAGGAGGAATTGCAGACTGGGCTCTTGGTCTTCTCATTGCTCTCATCCTACTGGTCTTGGGGTTTGGAGCAGCATTTCTCTTCATTCATATGAGAAGTAAACGTCAATGTAAACCATCCATAAGCACTGAACCATTTGATCACAGTAGTTTTGATACTATTGACGTAAGAGGACCAGCTAGTAGTGCGTCTGCAGTAGCTTCAATGGCTCAATTTCCCCCAAAGTACGATGAGATTCCTGCTTACGAGGCTGCAGCTGCCGTGGCTGCTGAAAGAAGACATCACAGGCACCACGGTTCTCATCACGCTAACTCTGAACTGTCTGAGCAGAGCCAGTCCGCCTCTAGTGGGCGTGGTTCAGCTGAGGACGGAGACGACGGAGAGGACGAGGAGATTCGTATGATCAACGAGGGTCCTCTGATGCAGACTCCTGGGGGTTCTCAGTCCACCTCTGGAGGACAGACCGCGCGGGGAGGCCTCGCTTTACCCGGCGACTCGGGCTGCATACAGGGGGATGAAGACAACATGTCAGACGTGTCTGTACACAACACGCAGCAGTATCTGGCGAGGCTCGGGATAGACACCTCGCGGTCAGCTGGGGATACCAGCAGCAAGGGTGCGGGAAGCAGCGTGGCGGCGGGTGGATCTCAGGAGCTTTTACCTCCGATGGGACACTCGATGCATTTGTTTGATGACGAGGCGGGGGGCGAAGCTGACCTCGCTAACCTACTGTACGCCAAGCTACAGCATGGGCCAGGCAGCAGCGTGGCCAGCGCCGCGGGAGACGATCAGTCCGCGGCATCCACAGCTGGTGGTGGAGGAGGAAGTGACGCCAGGAGTACACTTCTGGGCTTCGGAGGGGGCGTGTCTGGTGGAGACGAAGGTCCAAGTATGACTGGATCTCTAAGTTCAATAGTACATAGTGAAGAAGAACTAACAGGAAGTTATAACTGGGACTATTTATTAGATTGGGGACCACAATATCAACCATTAGCACATGTATTCTCAGAGATTGCAAGACTTAAAGATGATACAGCACCTGCTGGGTTTGGTCCTCAAGGTAAAAAAGCACCTTTACCATTAACACCACAAGTTAAAACAGTTCCTCCACCATTATTAACAAGTGTTGCACCTAGATCTATAGCACCTGTTGCTCGATCATCGCACCAGTTACCTCGGTCTCCCATCAGTCATGAGGCCGGGTTTGCTGCTGCCATGTCCCCCTCGTTCTCTCCCTCTCTCTCCCCGCTGGCCACGAGGTCACCCTCCATCTCTCCGCTGGTGGGCCCCTCGCTGGCGCCGCACCACGGCAGAGCACTGCCACCAAGACCGACAGGCCTCGTCACCGGAAGTCAGTCCGGGTCAGAGGCGGAACTGCGAATATGAACCTCTCCTAAATATAATTATTTATTACTGAACTTTTAATTTTTGAGTGATGAGTGTGTATGAATGTGTAATATACAGAAAAAAAGTGTACATAGTGTACGAAGATTAAAAAAAAAAAATCAAAACAATTACATAGACTTGTTTACAAGCAAAAAAATATATAGGAAATAAATTTATTTAAACAAATTAATTAAAAAAATAGCATTGCTCAACAGAAAAAACATGAACTTATTTGGTGTTAACCGAGTCAAAACTCAAAGTGCACTGCAAAGAAATTTTAATAAATGTGATGCCGTGTTTTTTTTTTTTTTTATTTATGGAGATCATTATAAAATGCAATTCTGTTTTTAAATTTATTGCATCTTTTTTTTTAAAGATTTATAAAAAAGTCAAGCACGGACTTTTTTTCTAAACGGAAAAAGTGCTCTCTGTATACGAAGTGAGCTGAGATGCATGCGATGTTTTCTTGGCCCTTTGATGTTTTGTGATAATTCCCATGTGTATACAAACCCTCCCTATTTTTTTATATTAATTTCCGTCCTATGTATTTTCACCCTTATCACCGGCGCGAACTTAATTATATAAAGCTCCCTCATAACTGAGTTGCCATTATTATTTTTCAATCTCAGGTTGCCAAAATAATTTTATAATAAAAAATACTCCATTACACATTTAAAGTGTTGGCAACACTTATTTACAGTTAAAATTTTCACAGATTATATTTGGGCAATTTAATGAATTAATTAGGATGACTAAATGATGAAATATGTTTTATTAAAAAGCAAATGTAAAGTGTTGAATTGTGAATGTACAATTGTTTGTAAAGGAAGCACTCATTGTGTTTCTTAGCCTTAGGGTGAAATAAAATATTTTTTAAGAAAAAAATAAATATTTGTTTGTTTTTTTTAATTTATTTAATATAGAATATAACCCCATATATTTTTCATTCATACATGAAAAAATCTAAGAACTAAGACTTTAATGTAATATACTATACTTATTGATAATTTTAAATTGATTTAATAAAGCTAAAAATAATGAAACAATAACATATATTATTTAACTATTTTTTTAAGTTTATCAATTACTTAAAGCTATTACTGCCAAGCGAATTTAAGTATTAATTAAATAATTAAGTCTTAACCCTAAGTAAAAACACTAATAATCAAAATAAATAAACATTAATTTATGTAGAAATTTTTGGAAATATATAGATTTAAGAAGGTATAGTTTAAATAGAATAGATAAGAGTATTAAGATTATAAAACAAACTTAAAACTGCTAAATAATGTCAAATTTGCTGTTGTATTATATTTGATTATCTATGTAACAAGTAAATAAGAAGCTATACTTGAAATCAAAATATAAAAAAAAAACTAAAAAAAGTAGTAATTATTAAAATTTTATAACAATATTTAATATAGTAGAAGTAATAATTTAATTAATAAATAATAAAATCATTCACATGAGACCGCCGGATGCATGCAAGACAGTTGCATTTTCTGATAATAGATAATTACATATAATATAGCATTACTAGCATTTCTTATTGAAGTTGTTCATTATCGCAAATGTTATTCTGTTTTGCATCTTGCTGTCTCACATTCAGTTATCTATTAGAGTGAATTGATTATATATTGAAGATAATTAAGCTATTTAAGCTTATTCTATTACATGAATGCAAATATATCATACCGTATATATATATATATATATAGTATATATATATATATATATATATATATATATATATATATATATATATATATATATATATATATATATATAGTATACATAGTGAAAATGTACAGATATAAGATTTTAAATAGCTTTAGGTACCATAATTGGGCTTGATATATTAAAGGGGAGATATCTAGATTATCCGTGGCTACTGAGAAGCCTGGATGGATATAAATCTGTATAAATCTTTTATGAACCACGTCCATTATAAACGTGAAACGACTTTAGTGTATCACAATCCACTGCCATATTTAAAAAAATAAATATCTTAATTTAAAAAAAAATGCTGCTATATACATGTTTGTATAATAATTAAGGTAAAAAAAAATGTAATATTTATTTTATGATTTTTTTTCAAGAAAATTAAAATTACCACATAAAAAAAATTGAAGGTTAATATTTCATTTAGAATGGAAGTCAACAAAGTTATTGCTTGGCAACGAGTAACGTTGCTAAGTAAACAAAAATTGTTGAACAATCACACACTTTAGTGCGTAGCAATTAGCTAAGTTATCACTGCTAAAAGTTTAGACATAATTACCTGATAATTATAGTGAGCATGGACGGTAACGAGTCATTAGATGACGAGAGATCACCTCCGCGGAGAAGCTCCGAGTCGCCCGCAGCTGAGGAGGAATCAGCAGGTAAGATACGTAGTGGCTTACCGGTAATTAACAACTTCGTGTAGTCTGACGTCATCATCTTTAGATCGTGTTACATTTCAATCATACCGTCTCCAGAACAATAAATAAACTGCTAAAAAATATAATAAATTAATTGTAGTTGCCACGAGAAGTATTTAGAATTTTTTATAACTAAATATATTATATATTATATGGATTTTTGCAGACATGAATTGAACAAGTAAATATATGAAATTTCAAAATTGAAATGAATATATATTGACAAAATTTTGATATTAATTAATTAATTAGTATATTATACGAGTGGCAATCTTTTCGCTTTTTAAATAAATATACATGGTGTGAAGCTGTGAAAATTAATAATATTATTTGTCTTTGATTTTATATTTACAACTACTTTACATTCATTATACTTGCATTCAAAATATTTTTTTTTAAATAAATAATTAATATATATTTATCTCAACCTCATCTTTGAGGAAGCACTAATCTCACTCGTTCACTCTAATAGTACGTTCAACTTTAAAATATACAGCTTGAAAGTTGAACATTTTAAATCTTAGCACAGCAAACCAGATACATATCTAAAATTTAATTTTATAGAGGTGCATCTTTAAATGCAGTTTATGGAGGCGTGGCCAACTAGTTTTTTTTTGGGGGAATTGCTCGGCGTGATGTCATCTCAACTCTTTCAAAATTTCTGCTTTCGGTTCAGGAAAGCTGCAAGTCAGTCAGGGTTTCATGCTGTCCCGAGATGTACAGCTTTGACAAAACAGTTAATACCTTGCGACACCAAAGCAGTTCTGACAGACCCCTCGTTTTGCAGGCGAGGATCAGGCGGAGAGCAGCTCGTCCCCCGTGACGGACGAGGCGCTTTCCAAGCCCACGGAGGCGGCGCTGGACGAGACCGGCGTGGTGGCGAGGAGGCTGCAGCAGTTGGTCACGCTCCCTCGGCTGCAGACCGCGCTCTGGTCCGAGGATGCGCACACCGCACTGCGCCGCTTTGTGGAAGACCGCTCGGAGGAGACTCTCACCATCGTGCTGGAGAGCCTCGGAGAGCAGCTGGTGGCTTCCCCCGGACCTCCACACGCCGCTGCTGCTTTCTCGGTCTTCATCCGACTGACTTCTGAGCCACTCAAAGCCGATAAGCTGCACAAGCAAGTGGGACACTTCTCCGTGCCCGGACATGCCGGGGAGGCCTCGCTGGTCGTCCTCGAGTCGGGATTTGCGCAGCCATTCATCTTCAGTAACAACTCGTGGCCGCTCAGTATCCTTTTCTTGATCCTACTTATCGAAGGGTCAGATGTTCGGTATATTATTATTATTATTATTATATGAAAGAATAGATTATGAAAATATTTCAAAATAATAACAAGTAACTATTAATTACAAGACTTGCAGGTACAAGTGTATGGTAATACTCTCTCTCACACAACAACAGCGTCAATTCATTTCACTATATTTAAAATATATTGTATAAACATAAATTTGAAAATTTCCATACGTTCTTGTGAAAATTCTTGAAATGATGATTGTGATGTAATATACAGATCAGAAAAAATATATATTATAGTATAAATATTTATTTATTGAGAGTTAAATTTAACATTGAATGGATTATATTGTATTGATTCAATATTGATTTTTAACGAAAGGACCAAACTATAGAAAAGTATAGATTCTGCATAATTATTTTAAAATAATTTTTCACGTTTGATTTGTAGTACGCTCTCAGGTGAAATGATACGAAATTTCCAGCTATATTATAAAATCTGGCAGTACCCAAATCTATGGCGATAGTTTCCTTGACCACGGTAGGCGTGAAGACACGTCTGTGCGGACTGCTGCACGAGTTCTTCTCCGAGCTGGGCCGGCTGCAGCACGCGGGACGTGGATTCACGCTGCTCTACGTGCCTCGTGAGGGACTCACGGACGCCACGGACTCTACAGTCATGCTCGGAAGACTTGAGGGTTCGTATGAGGAAGGACTTTAGGGCGCCAGTTCTCATTATATTATAATAAATATAAAATAAGTTATGTAAATTTTATACAACTTATAAGTTAATTTGAACATGGCTTCAGCGCATATAATAGTATAGTCAGCTTTTATGGCAATTCCAATTATGATTGCATTGACGTATGAATAAGCACTGACTTTTTAAAAAATATCAAAAAATCTAAAAATTGAAAAAAATGTAAAATTTCCTAGAGGAGACTGTAATTAATTAATTAATTAATGACTCTATAAAGATGAAAACATGCTCAAATATGCTTATTGCTCGAGCCAAACTACAAATTTAATCTCAATGTTATTAGCGTAAAAGAAACTAAGCATCCTTACCTCGGGACAAAGCTTGCTGTATTCTGCATTGTATAAGCATCATGTTCGTACACGTTGCCATTGATAAACTTTATTTGACATCCTCTGTTATGAAATCAAGTACCTACAGCAGAGAAACCATGTTTGTTACTACTATTCTAATTCATTCAGCTCTCTTTCAATAAGTGAATGAGCTAGCTGACATTTAATGGCCCGGTTACAGAGGCGATTGCGCGGTGGTACGAGCAAGTGTCAGCTGCGGTGAGCGCAGAACAGCTGGATGCGAGGCTGCCGCTCGTCACTGATATCATCAACTTCTGGAACAACAAGTGTAAGGTCTCCTATGTATGGTCTCTCACTTAATCATCATGGTTCTTAATTTTCAAATGTCTATAGACGAATCTATATATTATAGACTGCAGCGAAATTGAACAGTTAACAAAGAAACATGTGAAGACTGATAACGACTGGCCTGTGTTTAGGAATCAATTTTGTTAAGATATTTTCATTGTATACTAATACACTACAGCTATTATATAGGAATTTAATTCAGATGCTATAACTTATTTTATTATAATTAGCACTTCTTTACTTGTAGATTTTTTTTTCTAAACGCCTCGTAGATAGGCAACCCGCTGTCACAAAAGCAACAAAAGTTGCATATAGCACAGGCGGCATGAAAGCTTGAAACTGTCAAAGTTTCAACCTATATTAAACTAATGAACGCAGTAATTGGTATCACCAACTTTCTCCACAGACGAGAACATGTGTTTCCTGGAGACACAGCTGTCCGGAGAGGCAGTGCAACACATACTGCCCATGCTGGACGAGGCAGAATCTGATGGAGCTCGACAGCTCAGATTTATCATTGCCGAGGCTGCTGTAAGTTAATTTGAACACCGGCAAACTTTCTTGAGTTTTTTTTTTTAAGTACTTTCGAACAAAATAAAATTCTGCTGCAGGACACTTAATACGTAATTAACATATATATTGTATGTTAGAAGACGACAAAGTTTAATACAGAGTTTTCAGTAAGAAAATCCATTGATCAAAAGGATTTCATCATTCATATCTCATATCTCTTGAGGTGGCAAATTCATCCTGTTGAGATAACAGCGATGAATATGAAGAATGTCGTTGACCTTAAATATATTGTATGTTAGCGTGGCAGATCAGAGGCCGAGTCCAACACCAAGTTCCTGAGTGCGCTGAACGAGCCGTGCCAAAACCTCGCACAGTGCTGTGAACTGTCCGAAATCTCACCGCACCTCATCAGACTGCTCAACGTGGTGCGCCTCGTCTGGCTTAAGGCACCACACTTCAACTCCAGGTATGTCTTGAAATTATTAAACAGTCATTGCATTTTCAATTGTAAGAAGGTATTATAGTAGAAGATTTTAATTTTATTTTTACGAAAGTTAAAAATAAATAAAGTTTAATACCTTTTGCTAATTTTCCTGACTATTTTTTTTTTTATGTCTAAATTCCAATTGAAACTTTGTTATTTTAAATTTTTAATGTATAGAATTAATCACAATATATCATTTTCCATATTATTCACTCCCCCTTATTTGATAACTGCACTTCCCTCGTAGTAACCAAATTGTTTACATTCCTGCCCCAGGAGTCGCGTGATGCAGCTGTTCTCCTGCTTGAGTCACCAAGTGATCGACGTGTGCACGCGAACCGTGAACCTGCGATCGATATTCCGAGGCCGCCCGCTCTACGGCATAGAGAGGGCCTCGGCCTGCATCGCTTGCTGCGAGGAGTACATGGAGGTGTACGAGGAGGTACTTGAAATTAATTAGAAATTCATTCTCTTATGAAGTAGCCAAAAATGGTCTCCATGCTCCTGCTTAGATTTCCGAAACTTTGCAGAAAGATTTACTTACGCAAGTAATGACTATGTAAAATTTCAATAATGAAATGCGAATAATAGGGTGAAAAATAGTGAAATTCTGAATATTCCTGATTCGGAATTTAATTAGATATTATATATAACAATATTTTTTTTTAAATACCTGTTTGCAGCTTGCATTGAGGCTTTGTGTAACGCCTAAATTAAATCAGAACAACAGCAATTTTCAAAACGCGGAGCAAACAAAAGCTTACGATTCGCGTATTTTTCAGATTGCAGAACTTCATAGAAAACACACAGAGCATGACTGGGATCTAAATAGTCAAGAGATATTCAGCTCTATTTATACCTTTATAAACAGATGTAAGGAACTGAAAGAAATCTGTGAAGCAATGATGATATTCGGAAGGTAGGTCCCATTAGTTTGAGTACTTCTGCAGTTCTCACGTGCGCTTCTCTGCTAGAGTGAACGAGAAGGAAGCCGTGGCCACGCCGCTCTTTGCCGGCCCCAATGGTCGCCACTTCGAGGCCGACTGCGACTGCATCACTGAAGACATCCTCCGGGACGTGGGCGTGCTGGCCACCAAGCAGAGCTTCGTGCTGGACGTCACGTGCGCCTCGTGGCACGAGGACATGGATAGGTGACGAGAAAACTCTTAAAAATAGAAATTTATACTAATAAATTTATTCATGAAAATGTATATTTTCAAATATAAAATTGTATTACATCACAATTGTATTAATACTTTTTGTCTTTAATTGTTATGGATCAAGTTAAATAATTATTTTAACAACATGCGCTATAAATTCTTTGAATTTGACAAGCATTAATATTCATAACCACAACACTTTGTATTTAATATGCCAGTAAATTAGTAATCAACTTCCAATAACTCGATCAAGAATAAAATGCAATGACATGCACCTGATGTTGCTGCAGGTTCCGGCAGCAGGTGACGCGGGTCGAGCGGCGTGTCGAGGCCCTGGCTCACGCGGTGCTTGAGGGCGCGGCCACCGTGGACGAGGAACTGCACGCCATGCGAGCGCTCAACCACTTTCTGCAGAAACCCTCGCTCAGGCAGCTCCTCGAGCAGAAGAGCAATCTAGTGAGTGAATTAGATTGAACAAAAACTCGTATGAATTGTGAAACCCAGGACCAAAAGTTTTAAATACTAACATGCGGCAGTTTTGTCCTTTAGGCACTGTATTTAAAAGCATCATATTTAAATATTTGGGAACATGAGGTTCTTCGTTACTGACCTCTGACCTTTACTGTCCTAAGTGATTTTTTCAAATGATAATTAATTTTCTTTAATGCAGCTAGTATTTTATACTGTATACAAATCTTACACAATATTATCTCTCAGGTCTACGGTCTACTAACGATTCGCATTGAAGCTGTAAGCAAAGCCATGCTGGGAGGCGAACCTGTCGGGTACACGAACTTACCACCTTACTCAGGAGCGGCGCTGATGGCTCAACACAACAAGACTCATCTTCAGCGACAAATGACGGTCAGAACGTTCTAAAAATACATAATTCATTTGTTTTAAAGCCTCTTTTGCACCCTCTAGTTACTGGAGAACGCGCACCGGGCCGGTCTGGTGACGGCCTGCGAGGAGCGCGAGCGAGTGACCGGCGAACTGGCCTTCCTGGTGGAGGTGATCGATGCAACCATGCAGGAGTACTTCGATCAGTGGGTGGGCGCTCTGCCTGAGGACTGGAAGGCCAGACTGAGGAGGCCGCTCCTCACTCTCAGCCCTTCGCGAGTCGGCATGATAGAGCCCACGCTCAGCAGGTACTTAACACTGTGCTTGCAGACCAGAAGTGATTTTTTTTTACGCAAATTAAGTTCATTTTCTTTAACTTTTGGTAAATATTTTACTATTTAATATTGTCATTATAAAATATAAAAGTTAAGTTTAAAAAAATATCCACATGAATAGATTGGAAATTTTCTTTCCAGTGATTTGGAAAATGGATATCGAGGTATTTATTTTATTATGATTCATGTTACATTTATATTATATCTTATATTGTGTGTGAGCAGAGACATCCTAGAGGCCATGTTGGAAGGTCGACTGTGGCAGAGCCTCGGCTTTAACCCCCCTAGTCACATGCAGGAGCTGGGCAGCCGCGAGCGAGCCATCGTCGACCTGCGAGAGAACATGCTTGCCGTCAGCAAGACGTACAACGAGGCTATCGCAAGTCAGTACATCTTCTCTCTTCTGGTGTGTGGAGTTTATATCTGTGCTTTTGTCGGCAGGTCTTTCGGATGCTGAAAGGTGCTTATTCAAGGACTTTATTCTCAAAATTGACAAGAATTTGAATCCTGCATTCACACATTATTCATGGACTTCAAAAGTACCGGTTGATTTTATTACCAAGAGTATAAAGAACGTGGAAAACGTAAGTAATATAATGTTAATCAACGATTTGTTCTTGGCTAATTCTCGTTAACAGTTGACGTCAGTGACGCGCAAGTTCCACTCCAGCTGTGAGGCGATTCTGGCTGCGTGCTCCAAAATTGGTGAATCATCTTTGCTTGACGTGAGGCCAGGGTGTCTGTACCAGGCTGACGAGATGCAAGAAAAATTGCGGTAAAATTTAGAAATTGTTTACAGTGTCTGTTTTTCTGTTTTGCTATTTAAATTGTATTCTCTTTATTTTAGAAGTGCAATCAAACCACAATATGAAAAAGTTTTAGATTTACTATTGAATATTAAGAATAATCTTGGAATCATAACACCAAACGTAAGTAATATGAAATAATATATAAGGGATATAAGGGACTTTGACCTTTGACTTAGGGCTACTAGGAATTTTTTATAGCATCAAAAACAATTTTTAATTACAGTACTAAATATTTCTAGGCTAAAAAGCATGTCAAATTCTTTGTGAATATTCCTATAATGGTATAATATATACAAATCCTAAAACACGTTCAAACACAACTGAACACGTTTGTGCAGACGATTCCGCACTGGACCAAGTTCATCGTGACCATCACGAACCTGGCTGACGAGGCGGTGATTCTGCTGGTCAAGGACGGACTCACTCATTTCCTGGACTCTCTCACCGGAAATCCGGACGTGCTCATCCACGTGACAGCCTCCGTCAAAGATAACGAGGTGCGAGAAAATCACCAAATTGAAAGAATTAAATTCTATATACAGTATTTTTTTATATATTTTTTATGGGAATGTTTATTCATTATCATACAAACACAAAGATATATTTCTACTGCAAAAATCTGTAGATATCGCGTCATGTATAAATAATAATTAATACTAACCATAAATTTATAAATTTCTTAACAGACACTTTATGAGAACTTAATAATTGTCTAGCCTGTTCAGAGTATATCTTTGTTTATTGTTTATAAATTTCTAATTGTAATTAATTTTAATTAGGTAATTTTGTGTTTATTTTAGATATCCTTTGATCCACCTATCACAGAAATATCCAAGACTGTATATAATACATTAGAATGCATCAAATTTCTAACACGGTCAATACCAAATATTACTTTACTGTTGAAACTAACAGCAACAAAAAAGTCATACTCAATAAGTGATAAAATTGCGAAAGATCTTCAATGCCGAGAGCTACAAAAACACCTTAATGCAGGTAAGAGAACATTTTGTGGATTATCCTTGCGAAATTTCCACGACTCCACAAGCTATGGTCCTATTGTTATGGTAACGAAGTGCGCAGTTAACATAATGCTTGTGATTTATACGTCTTACAACAATATTTATGACGCAGAGATCGACAGCTGCATGCGGCAGCTGACAGAGTACATCGCGAGCTGGGAGGCCTTTTCTTGGGTTTGGACTCTCGACCGAGAGCAGTTCATTTCATCCTACCAGAGCCAGAAGCCGTTCGCTGCAGCAGTCTCGCAGGACATCGATAGGTGGGGAAATCGTTTCTTGTAGATTCCGGGGGGGTATGCATCCCAATTTAAGAAACCAGCATAGGGCAAAATACTGGTTAAAATGGGTGAGTCTACTCTCCTTCAACCAATGCCTCACGACTCATAATTCAGCTATGTGATTTTTTTTTGTGTAAAATAGGCAGAATTAATGAGTTCATAAGACCATGCTGCCTATAAATTTTGTTTGAGAGGGCTTAAGTTTATATTCATAATTAATTTAATTTTACTAATTTATTTATTTTAATTCAGGATATCAGCAATATTGGAGGAAGCAAACATAAGTAAAGTTTGTAGAATTTCCTTCATTGAAGTCGATGCTACTGCGGTGAACGACACAATTTTACAACACATCCAATGCTGGCAAGGAGGATTATTAAATTTGATGCTGGATTCTACTTTGGCCAAAGTACAAAAATTCAACACTGATTTAGAATCTGACATGAAAAAGTACGTACCATGTGAATAAATTAAGCTTAGTTCTATAATTTGTAGTGCCCGTGTTTAGACCATTCTAGTTCAAGTGGAGGCGTGGTTAAATGTGCTGTACTGCTCTTGGTAAATATATTTTTAATTCTCATGCTGGAGTATTTTTTATTTATAATCTTTCTTATAAAATCCTATATTAATGATCTCTCGTTTCCTAGAAAGTGAAGCGTTATTTTTACAAATCTGTACATCCTGTATTTATGCAACCCCTTGTGCATGCCAGCAAAGCAAGTAACATAACCTACTCGGCGATTTTTTTTTACAAAATTTCCATACTGTACAATGAAGATATGATATAAAATAAAAGTATAATTATAATATTGCGTATATTATAAATATCTAATTCTATCCATTAATTTTAAAATATTTCAATGTAATTTGTTGTTGAACCCTGAACAAATATTTTCAGAGTTTTTAATTTTGAAGGTTATTGCGACAACCCGGCACACTGCAGGATGTCGCGGAGAAAACAATGTTCTGTCACATTTCAATGGGACAAATACCTTCCAAAGAACTCCAGCTGCAAATTATTATGGAACACAATGAACTTCTTGGTAAACTTTTCATGATAAAGGAAATTAACATAATAATTTACAGTTGAAATTTATTTCAGCCCATTACAAAGTCCAGATTCCAGAAAACCTACAAGAGTACATAGACACCGTGCAGACGAAATGGAAGGAATATTTGGCTGCTGTTGAGAAATCTCGCAGCACGCTAGAAACCAGCAAAGTACGTCGTGTTAGCTTTCTTATATTTGAAGTTGATTTCTAACCATATTTTTACACAGGATACCTTCCGTTCTGGACTTATGGACAGTGGAAATGCTTTGAACAGAGAATTGAATAAAGTTTGCTTTGAGGTACACAAAAATGGTCCATTCCAACCAACGTGGGAGGAAGCAGGTAATAATTAAAATAAACGTAAAGTTTATCTTTTATTGAAATCGCATATGTAATTTTTTAGATGCCCTGGAGTTTTTGGAGAGTACAAAAACAAACCTGGATTCAATAAAAACCAGAAAAGAGGAATTGTGTCGAGATTTTGATATGTTTGGACTTGATCCACCCCAACTGCCAGAGCTAAAGGACATCGAGAAAGTATGTTGCACTATTCCTGTGGAGTTACTATTTATTGTACCTTATTTATTTTTCAGGTGCTAACTATTTTAAGTTCTGTTTGGGATGCAAGAAAATCGTGGATTACTTGCTGGAGTAAATATAAAAAATGTAAATTTTCAAATTTGGAAACAAATGAGCTACAAAGTCAGGTAAATTTAAATCGAAATTATATTTTAAAAAACATAATCATAAATTTATATTGATGTAAACATCTTGCATTTACTACCTGTACATTATAATATAATTTGACGCTTAACATGTCATGTACTCTCTGCTCAAAACGGTGATTACTAGCCTTACATTTTCCTCCTAATTAATTTGTTACCTTAATTACGTTGAGAACCAGCAAAAAGTCACCCAGGTTGTCCCTTGATATTCTAGAAGTGGTTCATACGACTATTTTTATCACACGTCTAGGTAAACTTGTTGTCCCGCAAGCTGACGAGGCTGGCGCACGAGCCGGCGAGGGACTGGCCCGTGCTTGAGCAGACGAGGGCCGAGGTGGAGAACCTCAAGCATGCGCTGCCGCTCATCCAGCTTCTGCGCAGCCCGGCACTGCGACCAAGGCACTGGCAGCAGGTGCAACAAGCCCTTCACAGGTAAGCAACTACTAGCATTAGATATAATTTCATAAAATAATGATAGTTATTATTTGTAATCACATTTTTACGGCAGGGATAAGTTTTTTTTTTTTTTACTTATGTTATGTTTGATACAATGTATTTCATATAAGCTAGATTGCATTTCTTGAATTAATTAAAAAAAAAAACTTCTGTTATTGAATTTTTGTGTCAGATATATTATATATTACTCCTAAGCTATTGGATTTTCTGTGTTAATCACAAAGTGTAGTACAAAATAGTATATTATAGTGTTTCACTCGTGTAAGAAAATTATACCAATATGTTATGCATACAAATTAATGGAGTAACTGCCATGCGAGTAAGTAAAATCTATTTAATATATCTTCAGGAATTTCGACCCCAAATCTGACGATTTCACACTGAAAGAAGCAATGACGATGGGAATCACAAACTTTGAAGAGGACATAAAAACAATATCCAGAGATGCAAACATGGAAAATAAAATTGAGATGGTACATTGAACTTCATTAACGAGCTAACCTTTGTTTCCATGTCATACAAAATATCAAGTAAAAATTAATTGGAAAATTAAACATAATTTCTTTTTTTTAGGGTTTGAATGACATTGCAGAGACATGGTCATTAATTACACTGAAATTTGAACCAAAAACAGAAAGCAAGATATTTCAAATCAAGCCAGTCAACAATATTTGCTCCTTGGTCGATCAACATCTTGGAGAAATATCTGCAATGGAGGCGTCCAAGTAAGAAATTTGTTAATTAAGATACTAGCATGAGATTTTATTAAAATTGCTATATTGCAGATACGTAGCTCCGTTCTTTCAAGATGTTAAATTTTGGAAAAAGAGGTTGTGTTGCCTTTTAGAGAGTCTGGACACAATCACGGCAATACAAAAACAACTACTTGAAATTGAGGTAATAATATTTAATAAAACTATTGAATCTGAAGTTTTAAAACTTGTTAAATTTTGCAGCCCATTTTGTTGGACGAAACAATGAACCCAGAACTTTCTACTTCTACGATAAAAGAAGTTTTCAAAGACTGGCGGAAAATGTTATACCTACACAAGAGTGAACAAAACATACTGCAGGTGGTGTGTGCAGAAGGTGGGCGTTCGTTTGTACTTTTAAAATTGGCTTTAAATACCACATGCAAATATATTTAAGTTAGTAAATATTTTTGTTTTAATTTCAGGCTACAATGAAAAGATTAATCTCCTAATCTGCAAACTTGAGAAAGCGGAGAATGATCTTCAACAATTCCTTGACATAAAGAGAGAAGCGTGTCCTCGACTTTGTCTACTTTCCACGCACGAGCAGTTGCGGCTGTTCCAGTCCGCCCCTGACCACAAGGCTGCACAGAAGTACATTCGCAAATGTTTTCCCGGCATCAGTTCACTACGCCTCGGACGCTTGGTACATTTTGTCGTTAAATGGGGAATTCTCCTACATTTATTTTAATTTTTTTTCAGATGCTCTATGCCTTGAAACTAAATGTCCTAAAACAAAAAAGTTTCAATTTTCAAAATTGGAGGCATGGGAAATTTTTAAAAATCTTCCTCCTTTTGAATTTAGCGCCAAAACGTGACGTAGAAACTGCCTAGCAGGCAAAATTTTCCGGCAATAAATTTATATTTTCGATTATCACTCTTAAAGTAAACTGATATTAGAGAAAAAACTATTGATACTAGGGTAGAAAAACCTGCTGATTTCGATCGTGTTACTAAAATTTATAGCCAAAATAACTCCTTGGCGCTCAAACTATGATATCAGGCAGTTGTTATGTGTTAACTAGGGAGTTTCTACGTCACAATTTTCAGGTTTGCGCGCGGGTTGCATACTTTGCCCCTATTCTAATAATCCCTTCAGAGTCCCCAAATTTGAGTTAAAAAAGTTAAAACATAAGTCAAACTTATTGTTAATATGTACCCTATCATAATATAGTAGTTAAATTAAAATTTGAGTTGTAAGAGAATTCCCCATTTTAATTTTTTTATTCAATAACTCAAAAATTGGAAAATAGAAATGCTTATTTTTGTTTATTTGTTTATTGCAGACGAATGAAGTGCTAGGATTTTGTTCATCAAGCGGAGAATTACTTACATTTACAGAACCAGTGTTCATAAACGGACCTGTAGATGAGAAAATAACAATATTAGGTAAGATTATTATAATTATTATATTAAATTGTATAACAATAATAATTTTCCTTCAGAACAAGCGATGCAAAACGCTCTGCAGATTCAGGTGGTTCGAGGATACGAGAGCTTGCAGAGAAACCCTGTGAAGAGGGAACGTTGGATGCGAGTATTCGCCGGACAAGTGTGCATCTTGGCCAGCAAAGTGAGTATATCGTGAAATTTTAAGTATTTTTTTGTGGTTCCCTGCAAATAGTAACAATTTTTCAACTGAAAAACTGTATTAATTTTTTTTAAAGTTATGGTGGACTGCAGAATGCACCAGAGCACTGCAAGAATGTGTAAAAAATGATCGAAGAAAACCAATAAAACTGCTAAGGCAAGACCAGGTAATTATTTAAATTTTGTATATTATTCATGAATATTTATTAATTTCATATATTTTTTTTTAGGAATTCCAAGTTGCTAAATTATGCGATGCCATCAAAGGAAAATTATCCGTCCTTGACAGATTGAAAACAGCAGCCTTATTGACTATTGAAATACATGCGCTTAACGTGACTGACAAATTATATGATATTGGTAAGTCTCTGCAACCATTTTTAATATTTTTCTGCTACAAAATGGCTATATTTCTTATTTCAGGGTGTAAGGATCCTCTTTCTTATGACTGGCTTACTCAGTTACGTTTCTATCGAGACCAAGAACAGAACACAGTTGATTGCAGACAGATGTTTGGAGCTTTCAATTTCAACTATGAATATTATGGTGATTCTATCCAGCCTATAATCACTCCCCAGTCTGATCGGTAAGCCATTGTATATAAAACATACGATATGGGAGAATGATTATAATTTACATTTGGCCAACATTACTCTGATTGACCAAAACAATGCAAATTTGATAAGTGATAACGCTGCAGAATGAAAAGCAACGTTGCCACCTCAAGCCCTCAGAGAATTAAGATGCTTTTCCTCGCATCTTCGTACATTCAGTGTGATGTTAATGTTTATATGGTCAGGTGCTCGCTGTTTATAACGACCCTGTTGCACCTGAGAATGGCCGGGTTCATCAGCGGCCCTCAGGGTAGCGGCAAGACGGAGACCCTGAAGGGACTGGCCATCAGTTTGGGTCGTCTTCTCTTCACGGTGAACTGCAGTCAAGGAATCAACGTCAGTGGATTTGAGACCATCGTTGCTGGTGAGAAATAGTAGAAATGACGTTTGATATCTCAGCAGTTTTATAATATATATATATATATATATATATATGCAATTAAAAATGCAAATAAATTTGTTAAAAAGAAAAAAAGATGATGTAATGTATCAATCGAGATTTATTGTAGTTAATGTTTTTTAAAGTCTTATGTATATAATAATTTAATAACATACATGTGTGCAGGTGCTGCTCGGCTCGGCGGCTGGCTGGTGCTGCACGAACTGCTGGCCACGCCCCCCCGAGTGCTCGGCGTGGCAGCCCAGATGGTGCGTGACCTGGTGCTCGCCGTGGCGTCTGGCAAGGAAGAGCTCGCCTTGCGGGGTGGGAGCGTCAGGCTGCACCCTGACACTGCGGTGTTTGTTACCCTCACCACAGGTGTGTCGTCACAGACGTGACTTGTGAAATAGCTGTATTATCAATGTAACATCTAAATTATTCTATGAAAAACACTGAAAAATATGTTTTTTAAATATATAAAGAACCATGAAAATATATGATTGTATTTATTTGATAATCTCATACAATGTTAACTCAGACGCAAGCGGTCAGTCGGACCGAACACTGCCCACCAGCCTGCGCTCCCTGATGCGTCCAGTAGCGGTGGGCCACGTGGATATTTGCCTCGTGGTTGAGATGACGCTGCTCAGGGAGGGGATCCAAGACGCCAACACGTTCGCCCACAAGGTAAATTCCTTCAGAGTCCAAGCTCGAGGTGTGTTTACATGTCATTGTTCAGGTGTGCAGACTGTACGAGCTGTGCCGGCTGCACATGAGCCAACAGTCACACTACGACTTCGGGAACCGCAAGCTGGTGCACCTTGCAAGGACCGCGGGAGAAAACAAACGCTCGTACGTCAGTCTGACAGATGAGGAGGTTAGTAGTTATTAATTTATCCAAAATTAAAGGATACATATTTATAAATTTATAATGACAAGACACTTAAATAGTTAATTTACTTCCACCTTGACTGATTGTCTCGCCTTGATGTTAAAGACAATTTTTTAAATCAAATACCTAAGACTATAAATGCAACCCACTCCATTTATAAGCTGACCAAGTTGCCTAACCTCAAGGCAAGATATTCTGGCAAGGCGGATATTTATTAATTATCTGAATGTACGAAAACTCCATGCAAACTATGTATTGTTTCATTCCAGGTGATGTTGTACACGTTGACAGCTGAGTTGGAGCCGCAACTGGTACCTGAGGACCAGCTCATTTTGCTCCACTACACGTCAGACCTTTTTCCAGGAGTCGAGGCCCCGGCTACCGACCATAAGGACCTCGCTGCGGCCATCAGCAGTGCTCTGCAGAATGATGGGCTCATGGTAAGCACAGAAAATGCAATCCTGACCGTATCTGTCATGCAAAACTCTTACTACATGATGTATAATAATCAGATGTTCACGTTTATTCATTCTTTTTACAGCCGCTCGGCTGCAGCGTAAAGAAATCCTTGCAAATATTTGAAGCTTTATCAGTTCGTGATTCTGTAGTCCTGGTGGGAAAAAGTGGATCGGGAAAAAGCACAGCCTGGAAGGCATTGAGTCAAGCGTTGTGTAGTCTGCAAATACCTGGCTTTGAGCAGGTCGAGGTTAGTCCTGGAAATTTGCAAAAAAGTTGAGATTATTAACGTATTGGTGGTTCTAGGTTCATACAATTTACGTGAATGCACTGTCTTACTCGGAACTATACGGAGAATTTGATGAAACCACAGGAAAGTTTACACGTGGTATAATATCGGACATGATAAGAAAAATATGTGCAGGTATTTTTTTAAATTAAAATTCCCATTTTATGTTAAAAATGCTACATTATATGTTGACAGAGGAGTCTAATAAATCAGATTGGATCTTACTGGATGGGAAAGTGTCAGAGGCGTGGATGGATACGCTCTTTGGGATTCTGTCTGACAGCAGAGTTTTGACAGTCGGGGACGGAGAGAGAATCAACATCCAGAGCAAGGTAAAATTAAACTTCTAATGTCTAGTATAAGTTATAATTTGAATATAGGAAATAATAGATGGTGGAAATCTACAGTAATTATGCTTCCATCTCTGACAAAGTTCTAAATGCAATAATAAAAATAAAAATGAACACTGTACAAAAAAGAATAAAATAGCCTCTGATAATAATTTTAATAATTTAATTTTTTAATATATTGGCTTTCATATGTAATTTTTTAATATTTTTACTATATATAATTGTTTTTTTATGTTGCTACTAAACTGAGTTGTTGAACTGACAGTGTGTTAGAGTTTTCTGAGCTGGGAACTATTACAGACTTTTACCATCATATAATGCAATTTATATAACTGCAGAATAAATTACTATTATACAAGCATTTGATTAATTTATTTTATATGTGAGAGTTTTAATAAATTAATATTTTTCCACCCAGATTAAACTGATATTTGAAGTGGAAGACCTCGCGAATGTTGCTCCATCACTAGCGTCGTACTGTAGCTGCGTGTATTTTGACCACGAGGAGCTCGGTTGTCAACCATTTGTTGACTCGTGGATCAAAACGTTAGACAAAGGACCAATCAGGAACGAGGTAATTACAATAATTTTGATATATAAATATTAGTAGGCGTGGCATATTGTTTATAGATTTTTATCGTCAGTGCATTACCTGACAGTTATATGCTGGTAGGTAATTAAATTTATTAATCCCTTGAGCAAGTTAATTGTATGATTAATATTTAAAGGGGACCTCGTGCATAATCAAATAACACGATTTTAATTCTAGATCACGAGACTTTTGGCTGCTAATCTGGAAATATCACTGAAGTTCAAGGACGAAAACTGCACAGAGTTGGTGCCCCAGTCTCATCTTAGCTGTGCCCAAACTCTGTGCCGCATGCTGAAGGCCTTCGTGGATACTGCAGCTCAAAACGAACCATCACAGTCGAAAAATGAACACGACCCAATGATCTTAATAAATCACTGGTTTTTCTTTTGGTAATGACAGTTTCTTTTACTATCGGTAATTAAATTTTCATGAACTTGTGTGCTCGTAACTTATATATTAAATTTATAGGAGGGGAAGAGGTTCATTGGCCATCAGATTTTTAATTAAAATTAAAAATTTTCTTTTCAGCTTATTATGGTCACTTTTTGGTGCGATTGAAATAGACAGCTACGACCAAGTTGACGTGTTCTTACAAGATTTAGAAGGTAGTGCATTCCCCACAACAGACTTAGTATTCGATTATATCGTTGATCCATTCTGGGGAGGTTTCGTGAAATGGCACGAAAAATTCTCATTGAAATACAAATACGACTCAAGGTAAGTTTTATTGATTCAATTTATGTAGCAATTTATAATACATTCACTATATTTCAGTGTACCATTTCACAAGACGGTGGTTCCTACCATCGACTTCGTACGCTATGGCATCCTCATGTCCGCACTTGTCAACAGTGGATACCCTGTTATGCTAACAGGAAATATAGGGACAGGTATAAAGATGAAATAACGTTAATTAAATTTATAGTAATTTTACTTTTCTGTCTTAGGTAAAACTCTGCTCTCACAAAAGGTGCTAAAAGATTTAAATAAAGAGAAATTTTCTACAGTCACCATCAATGGAACATCTCAGGTAAATTTTATAATTCACAGATTAAAAATAATGGTTCACAAGACTATATTCATTACACCAATTTAATTATGTTACTCGTTCGTATTTTATTTCAGAGAACAAAATCTAGTTTAGTTAACATGATTGGAAGAAAGTTAGAAAAAAGATTTGGCAGAGTTCTAGTTCCTGCTCGAGGTTCGTATATTTAAAAAGATTTATACGCAAGTATATTGATGATCTCTTTACGATCAGATAAGACGCTGGTGGTGTTTATTGATGACGTGGGGTTGGCACCACGGGACGAATGTGGATGCCAACCGGCCCTCGAGATGTTACGTCAGTGGCTGGAGCGAGGATTCTGGTTTGACGCTCGTAATCAAGCCACTACGGTCAAAGTAAGAGACGTATATTTTATGCTAAAGCCATGTAGAATCACGAACAAATTTTAGTTGAATACGAATGTAATGAAGAAATCGTGATATCAGTTAGACGTGCTTCTCTGCAGGGCCTGCAGCTAGTGACGACGCTGCGTCACCGCGGCCCCAACAACCTCGTGTCCGCGCGACTGCAGCGCCACTTCTCCGTGCTCAACCTCAGCGACCCGGCGGACGAAGAGCTGGCGAACGTGTTCGGAGCTACACTTAAACAGCACCTGCTGGGATTTGGGGAGCAAATTAAGCTACTGGGTACATAAGCAGTGAGACATCATGCAGTATTGCAACTGAATTAAGTTTTAAAAAAATTATTAATAATAAATTTCACTTTGAATAAGCAGAAATAGTTATTAAAAACGTTACACACGTTTATTTGGTTATATTTATTTCAGGACAAAGTCTGATAAGTTCGTCAATTGACGTATTCAATGCCGTGAGAAAGAGTCTTCTACCGACACCAACCAACTGTCACTACGTCTTCAGTCTGAGGGACCTCGCCACGGTAACGACGACGCAGGTTAATGTTCGTATGGTCGCTGACTGAGAAATCTTACAGGTGTTCCAAGGACTACTGCTGAGCAACAGGGACTACCACAACACGAGAAGCGCAATGTGCAAGCTTTGGATACACGAGAACTGTCGAGCTTACTGCGACCGAGTGGCCAACTCCAAGTACGAGCTCTGTTTGCTTCTCTAGTCCTGTTTGTGGTGCTGAAAATTATGAATCAAAATTAAATAAATTATTGTTCCCTTTCAATATGTGCTTGGCACTAGGCATTCTGTGTTCTCCAGTGTTCAGTACTCTGGGTTGCCTAATTTACAGGCTGGGACTTTAGTTTGCTTACAAAATTTAATTTTTTTGTTAATTAATATATTATTAAATACTCATGAATAATTTTTTTTTCTTCTGCAACCTTATTTTATTTATTTATTATTAATTTTATTAATTTATATGTGTCCACATGTGAAGTAATTTTATAATTTATATTGCAAATTCGATTAGTTAAAAGTGTACTAACTGTTTTTCCAGAGACAGTGAATGGTTTATGAAAGAAATATCCCATGAAGTATCAAAACATTTTAAATTTAAAATGAGTGATTTGTGTCCTGGAAATACATTTCCACTGTTTGGTAAGTATCAGTTGAATTAGAATCTAAATAAAGCATTATAAAAAAATATAGTTGAAAAAACGCAATAACCTCTAATTAGACCTCTGGCATAAATTTATATGTGTAATTCAGTAGCTGGTGACGGCGATAGAAGGTAAATATTTAGTTATAGTCAATAGTTTTATACCGAGTCCATTTCTCTGACACACCAAACCCCCCTTCTCCCTTGACAAAGTCTTTCCTTGTTCAGGTAACTTCTCCAGCAAAGACGAGGAAAGTCTGGGCTACATCGAGCTGAGTGCCGAAGACGCACAGGAGAAACTCGAGTCCGTCCTCGAGTCCAGCACCACGTCACCTGGACTCGACGTGGTAGTGTCGCGTGACGTGGCCGAGCACGTGGCGCGTTTGGTTCGCGTTCTGTCACAGCCGGCCTCACATTTGCTACTGCTCGGCACGGGTGAGTTAGAAACTGCATGTCCATGTAGAGTATTAAAAATTATCGTGACAGTTTATGTTTATGTGCGTCAAGGAGAAGGAGTCTTTAATTAAGTTTCAGCTAAAATTATCCGCTTCAAGCTTTAAAAGAGGGAGGTGGAGGATAAAGACTTACATGAAGACCGATATTGGATTTTATTCAATTAAACTCTATAATATAATAAGCTACGTTACATCGTCATACGTTTCCTTCACTCTACGATACAACATGTTGCAGCCGGTTGCGGCCGCCGCTCCCTGGCAAGGCTCGCGTGCCGCCTCTGCAAGGTGGACTTGGTGTGTGCGGACATCGGCAGCGACCCCGAGGCTCAGCTGGTCGAGTTCAAGGAACAAGTGAGGCTCCTCGTGCGTCAGACCGGGGTGCGGGGACAGCCGACCGCGTTCCTGCTTAGTGACAGTCAGGTGTGTCCATCATCTCGCCGTAAGGTTAGGCAACTTGTTCAGCATCAAACATCAAAACTTTAGGACGTCAACTTGTCAGCCTTGCCCCTAAAACCTGCTCAATTTGGATGCTGAACAACTTACCTAACTGCAATTAAGACGATATTATTTGTTTTCAATTTTTTGAATGTACCTTATTAATTAATTTATAATCTCCCAATTACATCCTAATTTCAGGTTGTTCAAGAAGCATTCCTTGATATAATCAACAATATTATCAAATCTGGACAAATACATGATTTATTTGATGAGAGTGAAATTGAACAGGTATGCGTTTATGTTGAAATGTGTTAAAATTTTAATTTATATAAATGATAGTATAATATTTTAATTTTCTCAGATGAATGGAGAGCTCAAAGAAACTGCAAAAGATAATTATTTTGATCCTGAAGAGGCAAATACTTTTATCACAGATAGAGTGCAATATAATCTGCACATTATCCTCAGCTTCGATCCTCATGCCCCACGATTTAGGTATAATATATTAACGAAGGTCTTAGCATGAAGTCTGAAGTAAGACTTTCTTATTCTCTCAGAGAGTGGCTTTGCGAGTTCCCTGCTGTTTCCTGTTGCACCATGGATTGGTTCTTCGAGTGGCCCAGAGATGCACTTTTGAAAGTCGCGAAGAAATATATTGCTAATCTGGACGTTGGAGATGGAGAGGTATACTAATTAGAATTATCATGGTATTTAAATAATTCATCAATATATTTTTTATTGTCAATTTAGAGTGATCTTAAGGAAAAATTGGCTGAAGTTATTGCTAAATTCCACCAATCAATTCTGCAACTCGTGGAAAAACTTGACCTGAGATTGAGCATCACTCCAGTTCATTATCTGGATTGTGTGGTTGGATTCACGCTGTGAGTACCGTTGATATTTCTCCTGATTGCAATTTCGGTTATAATTTGATTGTTTGCAGCCTTCTCAACAGTAAACAGCAAGAACTGCGATCAAAGATCGATAAACTGGAGGCAGGGCTGAAGAAAATTGAAGAAACTAGACAAAGGGTTGAAATTATGTCTGAGGATTTACTGCAAGCTCAGAGAAAAGGTACCTCCTTTTTTAAAGAATTTTTTGCTTATTGCATGTTATTCATAAAATATTTAAAAAACGAGCTACTAAGCTTTTTATATATAACGGTATAACGCATAATCAAATAGTTCCAAAAATGTATTCAAACTTTAAAAAAAATGAGACAGTATTCATTCATTTAATCTGTCAGTGCTGGAGCGTCAGCGTCAGTGCGAGGTGGCACTGGTGACGCTGGGGCAGCGGCGGCGCGAGGTTGAGGAGCAGGGCGAGGTGCTGGCGGGGCGTGCCAGACAGCTGGCCCAGGAGGAGGCTGCCACGCAACAGCTGGCCAGACTGGCGCACGCGGCAATGGACGAGGCCATGCCTTTCCTTGAGGACGCCGATATGGTCAGTTGTGACGTCATGCTACATGCTACTGCAGAGCAAGGACACTTCTAGTACTTTATACTGGATTGATTATAAAATGGGGAAAAAAGTAGTAACTTCTTTGGTGCTCATTTTTACATAAAATAAAATGTATTTAATATCACACAAAACTTACTGAATAATACAAATAATTAAATTACGAAGTCTTTGACAGGCGTTGGATTCTCTGAGTCACAAGGAGTTGCTGGAGATGCGCGCGTACGGTCGGCCTCCCGCCGCGGTGGAGCTCGTCATGTCGGCCGTGCTGATTCTTCGCCAGGCAGACCCCACGTGGGTCGAGGCCAAGCGGCAGCTCGCTGACACCAACTTCATCGACCAGGTTGGCTTCGTCCCAACCCAGGTTCCTCTTTCTGGATTATTAATATAGGGACAATAGAATTATATCATGTCACTGGTCTTGCTGAATTTTTGTGTGCAAGGGACAGCAGTATATCTTGAGTAATATAGTTTTATTTTTAACAAGAATAAAATTATAATAATTGTCGGGTTGTATTACAGCTACATGGTTTCGACAAAGACCATATACCAGAGAAAACTCTAAAAGGAGTTGCTGCATTTACATGTAACCCAGAATTTAATCCAGAAAAAGCAGAAACAGTGTCTGTTCCTGCTAAATATCTTGCTTTATGGGTGATAGCAATTGAGAAATATGGTAAAATATACAGGTAAGTAATTTTTTAAATTTTTCTTTCAAAAAATAATCAATGGGGAATTCTCCTACATTTATTTTAATTTTTTTTCAGATGCTCTATGCCTTGAAAGTAAATGTCCCAAAACAAAAACGTTTCAATTTTCAAAATTGGAGACAAGGGAATTTTTTAAAAATCTTCCTTCTTTTGAATTTAGCGCCAAAACGTGACGTAGAAGCTGCCTAGCAGGCGAAATTTTCCTGCAATAAATTTATATTTTCGATTATCACTCTTAAAGTAAACTGATATTAGGGACAAAACTATTAATACTAGGGTAGAAAAACCCACTGATTTTGATCGTGTTACTAAAATTTATAGCCAATCACTCCTTGACGCTCAAACTATGATATCAGGCAGTTGTTGTGTGTTAACTAGGGAGTCTCTACGTCACAATTTTCAGGTTTGCGCGCGGGTTGCATACTTTGCCCCTATTCTAATAATCCCTTCAGAGTCCCCAAATTTGAGTTAAAAAAGTTGAAACTTAAGTCAAACTTATTGTTAATATGTACCCTATCATTATATAGTAGTTTAATTAAAATTTGATTTTTAAGAGAATTCCCCATTATTAATATAGTTTGGACATTTGTATTTTTGTCGTGAACCAATGATTAACATTCAAATAACCTTGATTCTGTAACAGAGTTGCAGCCCCCAAGCGTGCGAAGCTGGACCGTGCGTCGCGAGAGCT
Organism: Siphlonurus alternatus; assembly: GCA_949825025.1. Classification (NCBI taxonomy): domain Eukaryota; kingdom Metazoa; phylum Arthropoda; class Insecta; order Ephemeroptera; family Siphlonuridae; genus Siphlonurus; species Siphlonurus alternatus. The sequence continues at coordinate 15,434,729 of OX463782.1, read as the reverse complement.
GCGTGAACACCAGGCCGAATTGGCTGACCTGCAGACCAAATTGGCGCACCTCAAGGCACAGCTGGTCGAACAGAAGAAGGAGTACGAGAGCCGGTTGCAAATACGGGACTCTCTCAATGCTGAGGTTAATCTTTTATTTTAACCTATCCAGCACCCCTCCAGACATTAAGATTCGCTCTTGCTTTAAGCAAAATAATTAATATTCTTTGATTTTTTTTTCAAATATATATATTAATTTATCTGGGTAATATAATGAAATTCACAATTATTATCTTCGTGTTTCTTATTACAAACTCATGAATTTTGTGTCTGTGTCACTTGATTTAGGCAGAGGAGAAAGGTACGCGGCTGAACCGCGCCAACCAGTTGGTGTCCGGGCTCACCAGCGAGGAGGAGAAGTGGCGCTCGTGTGTCCAGCTGTCCAGCACGCACGAGCAGCTGCTGGTCGGGGACTGCCTCGTGGTCGCAACGCTCCTCAGCTACGCCGGGCCCTTCTCTGAGCTTCACCGCCGTCTGCTACAGGACACGCTGTCCCGACATGTAAGTGATAGATTCCGTGTGAAATGTAAACAGTTGAACAAATAAATTTTACTGCTTTTTCATATGTTTTAACTCACTAATATTTGTATCAAGTTTAATGTGTTTTTTTAAACTCTTTTAAAAAGTTGCGTATTAAATGATTTAATGATAACAAATATTTATTATTAATTGGAGGAAAAAAATCAACAAATAAAGTGCATACTTTTCTACCTTATTTTTAAACATGGAATACATTCCAAAGTTTGGCATCTTAAAAACAAATAGAATATATCAGTTCCTGATATCGTTGTAGTTCAATTATATAGCTGGTAGTCTACGTGTGATAACTGTTAATATCATGACAATTCATATCAAAGGTTAAGCACGCTGGTATCTTGTACACCACGGAGCTGAGCGTCTCTGACTTCTTGGTGGACAAAGCTACCCTGATGGAGTGGCGACTGCTGAACCTGCCTGTGGACCCGTTTAGTTCGGAGAGCGCGGTGACGGCCCTGCAACACTCTCTGATCGCCAGTCCGCACGCCGAGCCATTCAGTCGCTGGCCCCTCCTCGTAGACCCGCAAGGCATCGCTCTGCAGTGGATGCGTTCGATGCATGAGTTCAAAGTACTGTGGTATTTCCATTATGCATGTAATTAATATAATTAATTTAAAAATATTTTTTACGCTTGTCTGTACAGGAATTAAGAATTACAGATCAGCGAAAAAATGATTTTGCCGCAGTAATAGAAGAAGCTGTACAAAATGGACATCCTTTAATAATTGAAAAAGTCGAAGAGCATTTAAATCCAGTATTGGTACCAATTTTGCTGAGAAATGTCACCAAAAATGGTATAAATTTTTTTGAAATTAATTTAAATATGTATAATATTTAAAACTATTTTATATTTTTTTTCAGAAAATGGAGAGTCATTTATTATATTTAATGGCAAAACTATTCCTTATCATTCTGAATTCAAGTTGTTCTTCTCAACGCAGCATCAAAATATCACATATGGACCGGAAATTTCCTCCAGAATAAACGTTATCAACTTTAGTATTCAACACACAGGTATGAGATAATATTTATCAATAAGTAAGTGAGTGTTTAATTTAATTTAAAATATTTTACATCTTAGGGCTGGAGGAAAAACTACTTTGTATTGTGGGAAAGAAAGAAAAGCCTGGATTAGAAGATGAACGAAAATATTTGTCTCAGAATATATTAAATGGCTGTCGTAAGCTTAGCAGTTTGGAAGATGACATATTACGGTATATAATATCAATTGCGCCACAGAATTGGTTTAAAATGTTGTAATTTTTGTCTTTGCATGGTTGCTTAATGTTCCAAAAAATAAAAGAAAGCTAAATTTCTTACATTTTTTTTTTTTTTGCTGAACACGAAATTCACATGCATGCTGCTTGTGGTAATTGTTGTGCAATACGACAAAAATTAATTTTTATAACTCGCATATATTTTATATTAATCAATTTAAATTCATTTTTGTAATTACGAAATATTAATTTTGTTATCAGCATCTTGATCGAGACTGAGGGTTCTCTGTTGGACAACGAGGCAGTGATGGACTCTCTGGAGACGAACAAGGCTGCTAACCGGGCCGCATCGGAGAAACTTGCGTCCTACGAGGAGACGCAGAGCGAGATCGCTGCTCAAAGAGAGGTAAAAAAAAAACATTAAAAAGTAACACAAAACTCACAAAAATATGGTAAAAGTAAAAAACAAGCAATTCTGCACATAAAACTCAAATATATTTATTGTGATTACAGAGTTACCTACCAAGCGCAACTCGAGCAGCAACTCTCTTCGCTATACTCATGGAGCTTCAAAAAATAGAACCGATGTACCAATATTCTCTAGATGTGTATTTGGATCAGTTTTCAGATAATGTGGAAAATAGAACACCGGGTCTGACCGCAGGTGAAAGAATTACAGCTATCAATGAACTTCACACGTTGAATTTCTACAGGTAACTTTTCTAATTTTAATAAATTATTATCATAAAGTATCCATACTTTATTAATATTTACGTTATATTTCCAGGAAAACAAGTCACGCTTTATTTGAGCACCACAAACTTCCATTTTTCATTCTCATCTGTGCAAGACTCTCGGAAGAAGGAACACATTTTTCTCAAACACAAGTTGAATTTTTCATTAAAAAAATGGTTGTTCAGCACAAAGAAAAACTTGAAATTGACAATCCGTGCTCTGGTAACATTATACGCTTGAAAATCCTGAAATTTAATAAAAATTAATATGTTGTCTTAATTAATTTACTATCTCATTTTATGTTAAAGCTTGGCTATCAGACACATCATGGGAAAACATTTCAAACCTGGAAAAGTTTGATCCAAAGTTTGATGGAATTGGAAATAATTTGATAGAAAATGCAAAAGAGTGGAGTGTTTGGTACTCGAACATACAGCCTGAATATTTACCTCTAATTGGTAAGGACAATTTTATTGGATCTAACCCTAATTTATTATTTAAACTTTCAGATAAAATATCAGCTTACTGCATTGCATGGCTTTCAATTGTGATGAAAATTTTACTAATTACACATTTTTTATTTAATTTATTTTATATTATTATTATTCATTTTTTTTTTTTTTTTCAATAGGGCTGCTTTAGATTTTTTTTTATTATTTCTAAATTTTGAAAATTCTTTTGTTATTAATTGGCGTGCATCCCAACTCAGGCGGCCTCGAGACCCTCGACGGTGTCAGTCGTATTCTCGTGGCAGCGTCTCTGAGGCCCGACCGTCTGGCACGCTGTCTGCACAGCCTGGTGTGCGAGCAGCTGGGCGCCGAGGCATGCGTGACCACCGAGCTGGAGGTTGGTGCTACGCTCGAGGGTCATGGCCGGCCCGTTCTGCTGCTGCCGGGGCCTCGCGTTGAGCTACACGCCGGTATAGAGCAGCTGGCAGGGGCCGCGGGCACCAGTGGAAATCTGCACGTGCTGTGCCTTGGCCAGGGACAGACGAGCCGCGCAGTCGCGTGAGTCAGCCAGACGTTCAATATTTCAATGAAATGTGCTATTAAGTCTTTAATTAATATTATCAGGTCTGTGAAGTCTATGATTTTAAAGAGAAATTAAATATTCAGAATAACATTGACAAAAATTATTTAAATGAAATATTTTTTTTTTCTTCATAAAATAAGCTGCAATTAATACGGTGTTAACGGTGTATATAGTGTATAATATATATATAATAATATATATATATATATATATATATATATATATATCAAAGTCCTCTACTCGCAATGGTTGTAACAAACCATTGTTTATAATGTCTGTCGCATGAAGCCTTTTTCATTGTTAAACATGGGACGACGTAGTGCCTGATTTTGCCACTAGAGCAGAGAACGTAATGGCATTGTTGGCGCTAGTAGACACATTGTTGGAGCTAGTTAACCGTTTTAACTTCAAAATTAACGGTCATTTTCCATAAGTTAACATGTAAATCAACAACTGTCCCATGTTTTTCCTTTCACGCGACAGACATTACACAACAATACTTTGTTTACTAACAACGAGCAGAAGACTTTCATATATATATATATATATATATATATATATATATATATATATATATTTAGCAACGATATTTGATAGGGTTATTGAACTGATAATAAACTAAATAAACTCAGGTTAACTAAAAGTACAATTTAATTATTATAAATTTGAATTTAATTACAGGTTGCTTGAAGAAGCATCTAACAGAGGCGAGTGGGTATTTCTTAACGACTGTCACCTTTCAATAGAATGGCTCGCAGACTTGGAACAAATTTTAGAAAAGTTGGAATTGAAAGCAACGCATCATAATTTTAGGTAAATATTTTTACCTATATTATTATATATAATGTTATTTAAGATGATTTTTTTTTCTATATTGTAGAGTGTGGATGAGTTCTCAAACACATGAGAAATTTCCTATTGGAATAGCAAAGGCAGCTGATAAAATTACTATCGAACGTCCTGTGGTATGTAAATGAGAGTTGGAATATTTTTTTAATTTTCTGTAATTTAATATTTTAATTTTAGGGTCTACGTTCCAACATGCAGCGCTTATTACCTCAAGTCTCTCCAGAAGGGAGTGAAATTCCTGGCCAACTTGATCCAGCATGGCATTTTGGTCTGCTACATTGTATACTTCTAGAGCGACAGCACTTCAAGCATATTGGCTGGAGTTGCAGTTACGATTTCAGTGACAACGACTTTATTGTAGGTCATCATAGATGTTATAATATGTGTGTTATAGTCAAGGAAATATTACTTTTGATTTTAGTAAAATTAATTGTATCACGTAGACAGTATATAGAGCGCTTTCACATGCACAAACGTATGACTAAATATAATTTTTAACATTTGATGACAGTTTTGATAATGTCTTCGATCTTTTTTGTAAAGTCCAGAATAAAAAAAGCCATCATACATTAATTCTTACGTGACATTAATATAAAATATAATTGTTTTCTTTATCTTATATTTGTGAGTGCTGCAGGTGTGCTTCAAACTGCTCACCGCAGCTCCACGACCAATTTCGGACATTTCTCTCCGACTGCTGGTGGCCGATCTCGCGTACGGAGGCCGCGTGTTCAGTCCTTGGGATCAGAGGCTCCTGTCCGTTCTGTCCGAACACGTTCTTGTGGAGCAGGCTCTTACTACCCCATCCACCATCGTTAGGTATGTCAACTAGGTACCATTTTTACAGAATTAGCTAAACATTATATTTAACTACAACTGGTATCAAGTGCATTTTTTTATATATAATATTCATATTTATGCAGACTAGACATTCCCAAGGAGTCCACTTCCTCGGTTGACGACACGGACGCTCTGTCGGCCCTTCCCTCAACTCTGCACCCCGAGAGTTACGGTCTGTACTCGAACGCTGCTGTGCCGATTTACCAAGCAGAGAGCGAGTGCGTGCAACAGTCATTAAGGCAATTGTTCTTAGCAGAGTGGAGGAAAACCGATTTAAGCTTAGAAGATATAGACAGGGTAAGCAATACCAAAAATATATATTTAGGGGAAGGATAAAAAAAGTATACTTTTATTTAAAATTTTGTGTCATATAATTCTAGGTTATTAAAACATGTACTGAAATTCTTGCTGTTCTACAAACAACGATTGAAAATGAAAACAAAGTTAATTTTGATACTAGCAAGCCAATGGAATTGGTATTATCATCAGAGGTATTGTAGAATTGTTGTTAAAAAATTAACTTTCATCTTTCATTTAAATTTCTTGTTATAATCTATAATTATTATAAATATAATTTACTTTCAGATGGTTCACTACAACGAACTTTTAACAAGAATTCAGAGCGATATCAAAGAACTACTAAGTGCTTTACAAGGATTCGTACCATGGTCGAAAATATTTAACTTCATGTTTACGTTTATTGCAAATTGCGAAGTCCCTCTGCAGTGGTTGAGTGGTAATGCCGATCTATTATTAAATACATGCATATGCTATAATATAACATATAGATCTAAATACAGTTTCTATAATACTTTATTTTATTTACTAATTACGTTTTGAAAAAGCTGCTGGGAGAGACCCACCTCTGATGACCTGGATTCTCACGCTCACGGAGAAATTTTCATGCGTGCTAGAGTGGGCGACGCAACTACAGCCGGCAAAACCAATCAATCTGGCTGTGTTCAACTCTCCTCTCGCTTTTCTCTCAGCCCTCTTTCAGGTGTTTATTTTTAATTACTTAATTTCATAATTATAAATCAAAATGTATTTCAATTTAATGATGTATTACATCAAATTCGCTTTGTCCATAATGATTAAGGTTATACGTATTTAAAATGAATGTGTACTATTATAGAGATATATAACAATATAATCCACTAAAAAAATAGAGGATGCGGTGACTTTTGCCCAGGCTTTGGGCATCGCTTTGGTCTATTGATAAAATTTAAAGTAGAGGTGTCTGTCCTGACTGAGGTTTTCCACGGTTTCCTCAGTCTCACCTCAGCGAATGCTGGGACGCGTAACAGGCCGTAACCACCATATATCCGTTCCCTACCCATAACCTCACCGCGAGCTGTAAGCTCTTACAATTAGGGGTATATCCTTGTTGTAAAAAAAAAAAAAGACCCTGAAAGTTATGCAACTTTTTCTACTTCAGAAACTTCAACGCCAGAGTGCGCAACTTTTTCACCGTTTTTTTAAATGAAGATCATCGATGTTTTCATTTATAATTAATTCTTATTATTATTTCATTAGCAAAAGAAATGGACATTAAAATATCAAATAAATTATAATATACAGTAAAAAAATAATTTGATACACTTAATATATTGCTTCCAAATTTCATTATTAATATTTGTTTCAATTAAACTAGTAACACATTCCTAAACCTATTTTCAGATTAAGTCCACTCATCTTATTGAACTAGACAACATGACTTGGACTTTCACTATTGCCAAAAAAGACGAAAATTTTGAGCAGCCCTCAAAACTGCAGGTAATTTATTTTAATTGCACGAATTAAAAAATACCTTTAGCTATAATAGCATAAATAATCTTTATAATAATAAAAAAAAAAATCCTTTTTAAATCATAAAATTATATGTAATAGACTGAATTTTCTTGCATATGAAAGCGTTGCTGTTTATTGTAAAAATTATGTACACTAACTTCCTCGATCAGGCACGGACTGGGCCAAAACGGCTCACCGAGCGAGAAGGAATGATGGCTCACATAGGCGGGGGCCAACACTCCGAAGGGGGCCTGGGGGGCGGAGCCCCCCAGTAGCCCGCCGCAGGCGCGATTTTTTTTAGGTTTTCACTAGAATTTTTACTAAATTTCACTAAATTTTTCACAAATTACACTAATTAAATATAGCTTCAATTAAATTTTAATATTAGCTGCAGTTAATATAATTTTACTATATTATAATACCATGCAAGTATTAAATCTTAATGGAGGCTGCAAGTGATGCGCTTTCGCTGCGCAACTGTTTGTCGCTAAGGTCCATCTTGCACTTGAAAATGCAGCAAAGTGTTTTTTTAACTTTTCTCGGTTATAAATCAAGTAAAAAAATCTAAATATTGAATTTTCTACTTTATTTTTCAGTTTGGACCAAAGTTTCGTAAAGGAATTATCCCTGAAAAATCTTATTCTTGGTGAAAAAACGAATTCACGTTTTTTTTTACATAGGTTTGGTATAGCGGGTGGGATCACCGAAAAATCAGCTGACTTGAAGCTTCTAATAATCAAGTCTAGTGATAAATTTCCAATGTTTTTTGAAAAACGAAAGAAGTATAGAACTCGATCTCTCCATAAAATTTCAATTTCTTATTTTTTTTTTCTAGAGCATTGCAGTATACTGCTAAATTTACTGCATTGAAGCATATATATTCATGATGTATCAAAATATTTGTTTGATACAAATTAAATCACTGCTTTCATTAAATTTAGCAAGAATATATTGACGCGCGCGCAAAACACGGTATTCACCCATGAATTTAATTTATAATCCTAAAAACAGAGACACGTGTGTATATATATATATATATATATATATATATATATAATATAGGTATAATCCGTAAAAAATACACACTGCATGTGCATTAAATTCAACTGGTGATTCAACCATGCATGCATGCATGCATCATGCTCAAAAAAGAGCTTAATTCTCAAGAAATGAAAATCGGTTAAATCGCTGTTGACGATCTAGCTATATCTCGCCGTGCTCTCCGTAAACCAAAAATATTAAAATTCCTGTACTTACCGGGATGTCCATGGACTGCACACGAGGCGGACTTACCTTAAAGGCATACAGGCCTCAAATCACAAATTAGACAGTCACCAAGTGGGTTTAGAGTATATAATCAACATTAGCATCATTTTTTTCCACGCGTGATGCATCCGTGCGAAGTCGCAGTTCAAAGTAAGAAATTTAGTCCATGATGACGTCACGAAGTCCTTGATGACGTCACAACTCAATGCTAATCGGTGCTAGCTGTGAGTTGTGACGTCAGCAAGGACTTTCTTTACAGCGCGACTTCGCACAGACGCACCGCGCGCAGGTAAAAATAATACGAATGTTGATTATAAACTTGAGCAACACTTAATGTCTGTCTAATTTGTAATTTGAGGCCTGTATACCTTTAAGCTTCTTATTGCACTGAACACTAAGCTTGCTGGTCACTTTAGTTAGGAGATAGGAGAACAATTTATAAAAACGTACAGCATGCATGCAGGCCGGTGCACACGTATATATATTATGCATACCGCCGACCGGTACGCACCTAATTGTCAAAAAAAAAAAAAAAAAAAAAATTAAGCCGGCTGCTGGCCGGGGGTTGCATGCGCACATTAAAAACACATTTTCTTGCAAAATAAATAATATAAGCCCTAACTTTAACTCTTAAATTGTTTATTTGAATATTACATAGCATCATAGCAATTTGCTTTTATTTTGTCCATTTTTCAAGCATAAATGTCCTACAAAATCACTAAAATTCACAGCAAAATAAACACATGTCTCTTTGGCGCGTTCGTGCAATTAATTTTTAATCTGCTGACTAGACGTGGCAGCACTTTCTGGCTATCAGGATGCGTTTCGATGCGTTTTTAAAACCCAAAAAAGCGCACTAATTTTAAAGTAGTTTTCTTGACGACTTCCAGTCATGTCTGCAGCATTGCCTTCATGACGACCATTGACCAGAAATTTGACCAATAAATTGCAGACATTGCAACAATTCCACTTATGTCACATGGCAATATATGCTGCAGACATGACTGGAAGTCATCAAGAAAACAACTTTAAAATTAGTGCGCCCTTTTGGGTTTTGAAAACACGTGCATCTACTAATAGCCAGAAATTGCTGACACCTCTAGCCAGCAGATTGAAAATTAATTGCACAAACGCGCCAAAGGGACATGTGATTATTTTGCTTTGTGAATTTTAGTGATTTTGTATTTTGTAGGACAGGACCAGTAGGACATTTATGCGTGAAAAATGGACAAAATAAAAGCAAATTTCTATGTAAAAAAAATGTTCAAATAAACTGTTTAAGAGTTAAAGTTAAGGTTTATATGTATGTATTGATTTTGCAAGAAAATGTGTTTTTAATGTGCACGACCTTTAAATTTTGACAATTAGGTGCATCATGTGCCCCCGGCCGGCCTGCATGCTGTGTACGTGTTTATGCTCGTATCCCGCCCGCGAACTAAAGTGGCTTTAAGCTTTATAGTGTTCAGTGCAATAAGAAGCTTAATTAATTTAAGGTAAGTTCGCCTCATTCGGGCTCATTGCAGTCCATGGACATCCCGGTATGTACAGGAATTTTATTATTTTTGGTTTGCCTAAATAATCAAGTACGCTCTGGTCTCTGTTTTTAGGATTTGCATGTATATATAGCTGGATACCGTACGTGTGTTTTGCACCATGCATATTTCTTAATTGCTAAATTTAATGGAAGCAGTGGTTTTTAGCTAGTTTTTGTTGTATCGATCATATATGCATGGCAGACAAATATATTTTGACACCGCGTGAAGAAATAAGTAGGTCTCTCATTGTGCCGAGATGTTTTGTGCGCATATATTAACTATAATATATTGCTTAAATTTTAAATTTTGTGTCAATTAAATTGTTGCGTAAATTATAATTATGAATTCTTGATTTTTAAAAGACAATTAACAAATAGTTTGGCCGCACTTAATTACATTAAATTAATTTAAAAATACTTCCTGGACTTGGAAGTATACGAGCATATATATGGGGGAGGGGGAAAAATAGCAGAATTATACCTTCGATAGCTAGAGATATTCGAGAATTGTGTATATAGGTAAATTATTCACTGGAGAAATATATAAGGATTTTGGATTCCAAATAAATACAATGTTAATTAATAAATTTATTAGGAGTTTGAGAAAGGACTTTTCAAGCAAACTGAGAACTTAAAGGTAAATGCAAAATATTTTACTGAGAATTTTTTATTTAATACTGATATAAAGTATTTGATTGTAAGTTGTAAGCAACCAACAGTTAATTTTAATTATTATTACATTAATTTTTGAACTTCATTTCATATATGCAAGATCCACGTACGTAGCACAATTTCCTTGCTAGCTGCGCTATAAATGTTTTTATTATTCAACTTTCAATTGAAAATTAATTATATAGTGATGAATGATTAGAAATACGTCAAATTAAATACGCCAGCAGCTTATATAGTTAACAATTAAATCTAACCAGGAAAATAAATAAAAGTTGTTTTATTCAGAATCATATATTTTGTATAAATTATTAAATTGTGATGCACGCAGAGCCTGCAGGATCACCTTTTTTGTTTTAGTTTTGGTAAGTCTGAGGTCGAGTACTCGCAGCTAGCTATCGGGTAAATGTTATATATGCTATTGTTAATTTGTTAAACAAATTAAAAGTTCCTCTTTTTTGAGGTAAATTGTAAATTTAGATTATAGATCGGTATTAAAAAAAAAAAAAATGTATAAAATATATACGATTCATAAATCTCAATCACACGGATAATTTTTTTCTCTTATATAATTATTTCATATAGCGCTTGATTTTAAATGCATGCATGATATGCTTTCATAAAATATATAAGACCAGAGCCCTAAGAAAAAGCTCTGATTATAATATGATTTAAGACGGAATATTAATTTAGAAACGTCATTTAAAAGATCACGGAAATAATTGACACCTGGGCTAGACTAGTTATACTGCAGTACATATATATTGTCTTCTTCATGCCACAAATAAAGCTGATGCATGCACTTTCACTCCCTCTAATTCCTTGACCAATTTATGTAAGAGATATTGCTCTTTAATTCCATTGGTTTTTGTTGTCATTTTCTTTTTATTTCCCTTTTTTTTTCTCCCTTTTACCCTTTTTTTTTTTTCCTTTCTGACCGGCGGCCCACATTTGCCGAGGCCCACCGACCCATGCTCGCGCGGTGGATCGGTAGGCTAGTCCGTGCCTGCCCTTGCATGATCATTAATTGCGTTGAAAAATTTCTAATTGCAGCTTCTTGTTATAAGGGTTAATATAATATATTTGCCCAATGTAAAAAAAAAATCCCACACATATATGAAGATCTTAAAATGTTCTCCTTTACATACCTATCAGTATAATTGTATAAAATATCAGCAGGTTTACAAATTCGATCTAGTTTTTCAGTTATAATTTTGAAAGTTGACTAATTTAATATGGAAGTTTCATTTCTCCATGTTAATTAAAGTAGTCAACTCTTTAAAAATCAATAACTCAAAAACTAGATCCAATTTGTATATATAATACTTTGATATTTTAGCTAGATAGCTAAGGGGATGTAGAGGAGAAAATTTTAAGACGTGTTTCATAATTTTCATGTGTGGAAGTGTGGACCTTTAATTAAATATTTTTTGTTATATCTTTAGACATCTGATTCATATTTCCTTGTTAGGATGGCTGTATTTTGCAAGGAATTAGTTTGGAAGGTGCCTCGTGGGAGGCAGAAAGTGGTTACCTGACAGAGCCATCACAAACAGAACCGTCCTGCAACATGCCAGACATTCTGATTCGGCCAACTCATCTCCCTAATAATACATATTATGAAGGTAATTTAAGTCAAAAATAATTTATGCAAAGTCCAAACTAATTTTGATCCATTTTCAGAAATGTACAACTGCCCCTGCTATACAGACTTTCAGCGATCACAATACCTTTTCTCAATCCCTTTAAATCCTGGCTTATCACCATCTCAACATTGGGTTCTCAAAAGTGTTGCTTTAATAATGAATTACAAGACTAAAAACTTATAATAATCAGTAATTATAATAAAAATGAAGGGATGTGTGTAAAATTAGAAATAATAATAAAATGCATGTTTTTGTGAGTAAATCAGGTTATTTTAATTTACTGGCAGCAAAAATAAACAAATAATACAAAACAAAAAGCTGGCATTTCTTTTGTATCATTATTCCATAGCCCATAAGCATTTTTGGTAGTGAATGATATAAAAAAATTATTAGGCAACAGAAAATAACTTACTAAAACATTATGACAGCTTGAGATAGAGAAGAAATTAGTGCACTGAATATTAAAAAAAAATTGGAATTATTAGGACCAGTCAATATTTCTATCTTGTTCCTCCATTTCACTCCAATTCGGAGATGGTTTATCAATTGCAAGCCAATTAAAATCATCAACACAATTCCAATTGTTGCGATCTTTATCAAGATCAGAAATTTTGAAATGTTTCTCAATGTTTTCATAATCCCAGTTGAAGGGTGCGAAGAGGACTTCTGAAGTATCTTCTATGATGGAACGACTTGTGACATGCACATAGAAGTGGCAGCGCTCAGTATTGTGAATCCTCACTTGCTGGCAGGGGAATGCGAACGTACAGTCAATGCAGTCTTCGATGAACACAGAGGTTGCCACGGGTCCAGCAAGAACCTGGCATCCTCTCAGCCCAGTCATGTGAAGGGTGCTTGGTGCCCCTGGCAACTGCACCTTGCAGCTAACTAGTCCAGATAGCACCACGTCTTTCCCCTCAAGCTCCTCTTCCGTCAACAATAGTTCTTCATCCTCTTTGTCCGCAAACCCACAACTGTTGTCCTTGTACAACTGGAGAGATATCAACTTTTTTGGAACAGAATCTACCAAGTCTTCAATTTTGCAAGGAATAATATCATCTTGAATCAATTTCTTCAGCTTACGAGATTTGAAGCCAAATTTTTTCTTAGGTAGAAGTTGTTCTTCTAGTTCCAAGGAACGTTGCTGAAGTACCTGCACTTGCTCCTGTGCTTTACGGATGTTGTAGATGGGTAGGTAGACGGCAGAGTCAGCCAAGAATTTATTTACCTGCTGAAGATCATCGCTAATCTTGTTGAAGTGCTCTGGCAATTGTTCCTTGTCCAGCGTGTTGGCAGAGTCCAAGTTAGTCTCAATTTCTCCTCTCTTTAGAGAAAGCACCTCCGAGAAGTAGCGAACGCGCTCTCCCATTGAGTCATTCTCTCCATCCTTTTTCTTTTCTTTCCCAAGCTGACGCTCAGCTTCACGCTTCTGCATGCGCTCAGTGAGCTTGGCTCCCAAACTTTTGTCCATCATATTTAAAACTAGTTTGATTTACTAAATAGGTTTGACTACGTAGAAGGAAATTATTCCAATTTCTTGCCAATATATTTTTCTTTGTGTGCGTTGATTTCTGCTTGGGACTGTCGGTACATAGGATCTCGACCTTCAGCTGCACCTCGTAGGACGTCAACAATGGCTTGTCGTTTCTTTAAGCTCTCGTCTCTGTACTGTGCTTGACCTTCTGGCAAAACCTGTAAAAAAACAAGGTTTGAATATAATGAAAAATATTAAAAAAGTAGCATCTTTACTTTGACAATTTTTGATTCATCTGGAGAAATAAGGTTCAAGAGAGCATAGCCACCTCCTGCAGAAGCGGCTGTGTAGATAATGATTCGATACATTGCCATTTCAAAAAATAGGTCTTACTTAAATCTTGCCCTCCTGTTTCCAAATGGACAGGTCCCGGTCTCGAGGAGCCTTGTCAGATGAGAGGGTCTCTCCAATTTTGTAGTAACCTGTAATGAATTCTAATTAATACCAAACTTAATTTTATTTACTTGCTGTAATAATTCTAGCCACAAAAATTGTACTAAAATATATGCAAGCTTTCAATTTTAATCATTAAAAAAATTCTATGCCAATTTGTAGTATGTACGTAATTAAGCTAAAAGAGATTTTAACTTACAGTAGTTAAGAGTGAAAGTTATGGTCCCAGCAATACAAAATTCAATGAGAACACAGTATGCACATTATAGTTACAAGGTTGTCACATGAACTAAATTTACTTCATTGGATTTCATGAAGATCAACACCCAATGTTTACTGCATTACAAATTAAACTGAAGGTTGTGAATTATATCTACCTACTATAAAAGCTACTTCCAACTATGGAATTATGACAACCCACATATCACAAGAGTGACAAGGACATGCAAACTTCACTGAGAGTTGAGAGTAAAAGTTTTATAAAGTAATTTCTATATCTTTCACGCCCTTTTCAAATTAAAAGCCCTAACTATTGAGTTATCTATAATTAATTGATGAAATCCCAATTTTCAGAGCTCAGCCATCAGGTATGCATAAGCATTATGATGCATGTAAACACACCATACATTAAGGACAGTAAGATTATGCATACATTTGTTATGATATGAACAAAAAATGTACACAATCTTATTTATTTTCGAAGAATTATTAAATTATTAACATTCTCATAAATTTATGAATAAGTTAATAATTTTTTTAAGTTATATAATCCACTATGTATGATATATCATAGTATGACGTACGTAGTGAAAGTATATTAATGGATAGGAGGCTGTAACTTATCTTCCAGAACAATTATTGTTGAATTTACATTGTGAATATTTAATTCATTATAGTATTTAACTTATTAGTGACCCTATTGCAAAGTAAACCCCTAAAAATAGCAGTATGTGCATAATTAACGACAAAAAAAATAATTATTTGTCGTTTTTAAAATAATCCATGCAGTTAATGCGAAGTATGCATATGAGAACATATTATAAACATACCGTCTAGTATCCACGAGTGGTTTTTGAACATATACAACCGGAAATCTGTATGCACAAGAGAAATAACATTAATTATTGAAGTTGTATGCATTTAATGAGCTTTTTTTTTTTTACCTCGGGATGTATTTAAACGGTACCAGGCAGCGTAGGAGCCAGCAAACAAGGCTGCTTCCACCAAGAACAGGATAGCTGCACCACGCTTTACAACTTTTATGTAAGTTGGCTTAGGATGCTTTTTAAGCATAATTTACACTCATTATCTGAAAAAAACATAAAATATTACCTTAAGGTGAGATTGTCAACTTAGTAATTGAAAATTTTGTAGACAGATGACCGCACCTCCAGATGTGAGTCACTTCCTCACCATTTTGAGATTTACAATCGATTGTTTGTTATCGACTTGTGTCAAATTAAAATTAACTCGCTCTCATGTTATTCTTATGAATGGCATAACATGGAACGGGCTCTCTTGCGAGTCTTTCTGTGCAAAGTTCCATGCGTGACGTCACCATCCAAACACATCGCTCAGCTGCTGAGACGAAGGTTGGTTGTTGTGGCACTGTGCGAGGATATCTTGGCAGTCGAACAAAATTTCGACGGAAAAGGCTGTGTACTCCCCAAAATTTCATCACGGCGACGCTTTAGCAAGCCTGGCCTCGAGCGGGGAGTCAGACGACGGTGGGCTAGCTCCGCCACCGCGCAAAAAACAACGCACTTTGGAGGAAGCTACAATGCAGCAGGCAACAAACGGCTCTGTGGAACAGAATGGAGCTTCCGAGCAGCAGCAGCAAGCAGCCTCTTCAAGTCAGCAAAATGGATCCCAAAATGTGTCGGAAAACAATGCGATCAATGGAGAAGCTAATGGAGACTTTTCACCTAAGATAATGGATAAGACAAACCAGGATATCGTGCGTCTCATCGGGCAGCACCTCCGGACCATTGGCCTCAAGTAAGTTCACCATTTCGAGTTCAACTTTTACATGACTTTTTTTTTTTCTCAACCTTCATATTATGCTGAAGGATAATTTTTGAATATATTCTAATTTTTCTGCAGTTTGTCCATTTTTTAAACATGAGTAATGTATATTTTATCACGCGTAAATGGATTGGCGCAATGCCAAACCAGTTAGTGCGTGATTAAATGCAGCATTACTGTACATGCAGCACAGTTGTTGCGAAATATTTTTTCTCTCCATTATAGGGAATTATTGTCGATCATGAATCATGATGAATGTTTTATTGCGAATTCAGTTTCGGTGCTTGGCAACAGAGTTTTTATAGGCTGACTTTGTAACCAGCTGACTAGTATGATATATCATATGCATATATTATGATATGTACCTGTACAGTATACAAAAAATCAATAATCATAAAATCTCTTGTCAGCAAAGAAATGTAAATGGGAGACATGCGATCGAGACAAGCATTTCGTTTTTAAATATATCCACTATGGGCATTTAACCAAGTTTTTTAGAACTGCTGAGTCAGTTATGTTTTCTACATGCTGGCTGGAAAACAGATGGAATAAAAAAAAAAAAAAAAAAAACTAAAATAGCATGAACGAATGCATACTGTGTTTATTTTTAACAAGTTTTATTTCTTTCATACTGTCAACAGTCAACACAGCTTTCAAATTCTAATCACAGACAATTGTCTGTAATCACAGACAATTGTCTGTGTTCTAATGTCGGTATTGAAAAAAGTTAAAAAAAGAGAAATCTAAATTTTAATTACAGTAAACAAATTTATTTATATACATAAATATTTAAAATATCATACACAAAAGATGAAAATTACAGGAAAATAAACATAGATTATTATTGAACTCTGTATTATACTGTATGCTTATATATTATATCCATCTGTAAGAATATTTATACCAATCCTGCAATTTTAAAAAATATTATGTCAATTAAGCTGTAATTAATGAAATAAAAAATTTAGTTATCTATTAAAAAAAATAATAATACATACAACTGTCATGATAGAGGTATCAGTGGAAGGGATATGGTAGAGAGATAGAGAGGGAAAGTCAGTATTGCCATTGAGTACTGTCACCAATAAATATGCATACATAATACAAAGAAAATTTTATGTGTAACTGAGGGTAAGAGCCAAGAAAAACGGAATAAATCCCATTGAGTGTCTCGTCTGTGGTTATACATAATTACATTTAAAATAGCTTACATGTATTTGTGTGCTAAGTTGGTGACAAAATTTTTACAGTACATGATATTTTTGTAAACAATAGCATGGTGTAACCCAGAAGAGTCAGAGTGGTTACATGCTACTCCTTCCTTTCCCCCACTTAACCTCTGAATTTGTTGCAGTACACTCAAGTGCAATGCATAAGCAAGGAGCATAGCATGGGCTCCCCCTTTTCACCAACCTGCCTCTCCTTCCTTGATAAATATTTTTTTCTATAAGCTGCTTGAAGGTGTACAGTAAATATTACTGTCCTGTATTATAAATATCAGTTTATATCACAGGGTAGGTTGTGTACAGGGTACCCTGTACACAGCAAATTTTAATAATGTAATTTGTAGACAATGAAGGCTCTTTTTAATGTACTGTTAATCTCAGTGTATGCTATGTCATTGTTTGAAAGGTGTAATGTTGTTGCTTTATTCATAATAAAAAATAGCTTTATTATATTTATTCAAATACTGTGCACTGACTGTGTCGAAGAATCAGTTTTCGGTAAATGAGTAAAACTTTATTTTTGCTCACAGTCGCACAGCAGACATGCTGATGCAGGAGTCTGGGTGCCGGCTAGACCACCCAGCCGCAGCCAAGTTCCGCCAGCACGTCATGGAGGGTGATTGGACCAAGGTGAGACGTGACCAGGTCATTGACTTCCTGACTTCATCTCACTGTTCTTGTTGTATGTTCTAGGCCGACAACGACCTCTCTGATCTCAAAGGACTTCTTGAGAACTCATCACAGAGTCTTGTGGTAAGTGTGTTCGATTAATTAACTTTATTTATTTATTTATTTATTTATTTATTTATTTATTTATTTATTTATTTATTTATTTATTTATTTATTTATTTATTTATTTATTTATTTATTTACTTATTTAGCCATTTATTTAAATGTGCTGATTAGTATATTTTTTATCTATATTAGCAGGCAATGCAAAACTTAACTACAGGTACAGCTCTACAATGAAAATGCTTGTCCTAACGTGCAGGTAACAAAGTGCAAGAAAGTGTCACTTTTAGTAAATGATGAAATTCATTACAAAAGAGTTAAAATTTTGATATTTTGATTTAAGTGTTTTTCTAATATGCTTGTGTTTAGGTACAGGCATTATTTTTTTAGTTTGATTGATCTTGTTTACTGTGTTTTAAATACTTAGTTAGTTAGTTAATGTTTTCAGCTTACCTGTGTTGCATGGTCTTTAGATATGGTGTTTGTTTAGGAGATGAAGTTCCTGCTCCTCGAACAGAAGTACCTGGAATTTCTCGAGGATGGAAAAGTGCTGGATGCCCTGCAGGTGCTGCGTTACGAGCTCACGCCTCTGCAGCACAATACGGCCCGCGTGCATGAGCTAAGCAGGTAAGCACTATGTCACCTGTATATCAGAAATTAGTGAGCTGAATACCATAGCTTCAATAACATGGGGGAAAAAAAAGTTTTAAATGAAAACATGAGTGTTGTTAGATAAAATGTTGGGTTAGGTCAAGATAAGCATAAATTTCCTCAATTTTTCTTACATCTACATTTTGGCAATTAAAGCAAATTCCTTCTCTTATTTGTATTGTAAAAAAAAAAAAAAAATGAAATAAATAAATAAATGAAAAATATCACAGATTTAGTTAAGTATATTTTTTATCTAAAAATTATTGTCGAAGCTTGTTCTTACACTGATCGTAAGTAAATTTAATGTATTGAGAAATATATCGTTACATGAATTTAATTTTGTATACAACGGTGCTGCTACTAACAATAAAATATTTGTAATGGTTTCCGTTAAATTGAAGATAGTTTTACTGTAATGTACCAATTGTCAATTGTAAAAGTAAACTTTAGTCAAGTCTCTGGAAGTTGGAATGCTGAATTTTGTTGGTGCTATGTTGCAGCTACATGATGTGCAGTGGGCGAGAGGAACTGCAGGAGCGTGCCGCGTGGGAGGGAAAGGGGTTGGTGTCACGCACCCTTCTCATGGACAAGCTGCAACGCTTCTTGCCCCCCTCCATCATGCTTCCCCCTCGCAGGTATGCTCTGTCAACAACAGCAAGATCTAAAGTAAACAATGTGTACACTCCATAAAGAAGGATTGCCACATCATTGAATGAGTGTAGTTGTTATCAGTATTGTTAATAAAGTCAACATGCCTAAAGAAAGTAATCTAGTCGGCATTTGTGTGATTCAGTGATATTTTTTTTTTTACTTGAAGATGCCTGGAGGTAAAAGTTTGCTTACTGTTCCAGATTGTACTCTCTACTGTGCCAAGCTGTTGATCTCCAGAAGACTCGGTGCCCATATCACAATTCAAAGTCAGAGGAGGGGCTGAGTGATATTTCCCTGCTTGTGGATCACCTGTGTTCCAGGTCAGTAACTTTCCAGATAGTTAGTATGTGTGTAGTTTTTGAGGTAAGTTCTGGCAAATAAAACAACAATGGTTACAGGGAGGAGTTCCCTTGTGAGACCATTCAAATCCTCAACGACCATTGTGATGAAGTATGGTTCTGTCGCTTCTCACCAGATGGCTTGAAGCTTGCAACAGGATCCAAGGATAATACAGTTATAGTTTGGGATGTTGATCCTGTAAGTTAATTGTTTCACCAGACAGTTTTTATTCATGATCATTATTTGTTTGTTTTTTGTTTTTTTTACAGGAAACTCTGTCATGTAGCCTACGCAAAACTTTAGATGGTCACTCTTATGGAGTGGCTTACTTATCGTGGAGTCCTGATGGCATGTACCTTATTGCCTGTGGGCCAGAGGACTGCCCGGAACTTTGGATCTGGAATGTGGAGACGGGAGATCTTCACGTTAAAGTGACCAACTCTCCCGAGGATTCTCTCACTTCCTGTTCATGGCATAAGGATGGCAAGAAGTTTGTCACCGGGGGAACCAGAGGACAGTTCTACCAGTGTGTTAGTACCACATTTTTTTCTCTCTTTAGAATATATCAAGGTTACCTTTGATCATAACTTTAAAAAAAAAAATTGCCCTGACAAAAATTCAAGCATAATAGGTTATTATAGGGGTGAACTGTTTTTGGTAGGACTTACCATAAACATTGAAGTTTTATCACTTTTAAAAGAGGTTGAAACTCTTAATATAATAATTCTCTGCAATTGCAGATGCTAGATTCATATAGGAAGGCCTAGCATATCCCTTACCTCTGGCAGTTATGTTTGTTAACCTTAACTTCTTTTATTATTATTAGTCTTTTATTAAACACAAAAAGTGTACATACAAAATAATATTAGAAATATACATTATTAACTTCTTTTATTTGTACCTACTTAGGTGTTAAAACTTTCCTTGAAACTGAAAGGATATAAATTTCTAATGTCTTTCATTAATTTCGTTTCAATGTTTTTTTAAATTATTTTAAATTTTTCATTGCACTTATTGATGTACTGTAGAATCCAGCACATCTTTGTCTGGTATGATCTTGTCAGTAATTATGTATGACCTGCAGGACCTGGAGGGCACAGTCCTGGCCTCGTGGGAGGGTGTACGGGTGAACTGCCTGTGGTGTCGTGGAGACGGCAAGACGGTCCTTGCAGCAGACACTCACCATCGTGTTCGAGGCTATAACTTTGAGGATCTCACGGACTTCAACTTGTGAGTGTCTTATAATCAATACACTGGTAAACTGAGATTAGTGAGAGAAATGATCATTATTAGATATTACATCAAGTCTTAACATAAATAAGTTTTAGTGCTAAACTATTTATTTGTAGCCCCATACTGTACTCATTTTTTTGTTTTTTATATAGTACATGACTTCCAGAACAAAATAAATAATATTAAATTAGATGGTAAAAAAAAACAACAACAACAACGATGCTTTAGTGCTGTAAGGTTGTAAGGTAACTGTTGCCTTGCTACTGGACCATTGGACTTCTTCATTGGCTTGCTAGTCAAAACTCTGTGCATAGATATTCCAATACAACGTACAACTGTGGTGAAATGTCCTTGTCAGAATAATGAAGTTGAAACAGTAAATATTCCTAATTATCTAACCAAGAAAACAAAGTTGTCATGAAACCTGTTGCATCAATGTTGACTCTAAATGTTTCAGCTTGCAAGAGGACCACCCGGTGATGGCATTCACAGTAAACAAGGCGGACCGTCTGGCACTCCTGAACGTTGCCACGCAGGGGGTGCACCTGTGGGACCTTCAGGACCGGTGCCTGGTACGCAAGTTCCAGGGAGTCACCCAGGGACACTTCACCATCCACAGCTGCTTTGGCGGAGTCAACCAGGACTTTGTGGCGAGCGGCAGTGAGGGTAAGCATTTTAACAGTCTGATAGATATTGAGACTAATGTTCACTTAAATACTTATACTAGTATTGACATCCCATTCTTTCTTATGAGATTGAATTTCAAATTAAAATTAGCTCAAAGCTTAACTATCCTATCTTCAGTGTATTAAAAAAAAATACATACCCTCATTTCTTTATAAGCAACACGGCATAACCCTTATTAAAAAAAAAAAAAAAAAAAATCAATGCTGCATGTGACATTGTACTTTCATATAAGACAATACTTGCTTGTTTGATGCTGGTATTGCTGTGTTGCAGACAACAAAGTGTATGTGTGGCACGTGAAGCAGGAGTTGCCCATCGCCACGCTGGCCGGCCACACCCGCACCGTCAACTGTGTCGCCTGGAACCCCGTGTTCCACGAAATGCTTGCCTCCGTCTCTGACGATTGCTCTGTCAGAATATGGGGGCCAGCAGAGAAATACCGCCGTGCCAAGAGCAAACCCAGTACGTTACCCCTTCCTCCATCCTTCATGCAAATAATTATGCTCCTCTTTAACTTTCTCAAAGCTCAATTTATAAAAATTTTATATATAATAATTCAAGAAGTTTAAAAAAAATGGATAAATTTAAAAGCTATCAAATTGATATTGTTTTTCTTTGCAGATTTAAAGTGTGTAAATTAGATAAGACATGAACGATTGAAGCAATTTAAGTTAAAAAAATTAATGTTTTAAGTAAAAAGTGTGTTTTTGACAATTTTAGAAACTTGTTAAAATATTTAAATGGATTGAGCTTTATGGCGTCAAAAAGCAACATCTTTTAAATTGCAGACTACAATTAAATTGTGATTGAATTACTGGAATCCATCATGTGCACTCACAAGTCACAAGACTTCATGACAATTAGGTTAGCACATTAAAGTTTTAAATAATATTCATTTCAATATTTGAAATTTAATATTTTTTAGTATTTAAGCATTATAACTCCAAATCAAAAATACTTAGACTTAATGAAACATCCACTGCTTTTTAATTTAAAACTATAAAAAAAATCAGCAGCTTACTTAAACATTCTACCAAAAATCTTGCAAGATTTTATAGATAAGTTGTTATTTTTGTATGAAGTTGTAAGAATCACAAGACCTTCAAATTGCAGATTTTTTAAACTTGATGTACCTTTCTGCTCATAATGAGAAATTAAATTTACATATAACTCTGTAACTTGTTACATTCCAATTTATTTTTATAGGTTTGACTGAGGACAGTTCTTCATCGTCCAATGGCAGCAGTGGGGCATGGCACGAGATGATCTCGTAGCTGAGCGCTGCCGACGACGAGGCTGCGGCGGACGTCACAAAGTGTCTCCTCTCCTAGATAGGCGACAGTAACGACCAAGAGCAGCTCTGTCACCATGTGTGTCACCCCCCGCGCCTCGCCACGGCTCTCATTCAGGAAGGTTCACTCAATCTTTACGTAGAAGTTTAAGTAAGTAAAGCAAGCAAAGTAGAAGCAGCAGCAACAGCAAGCGTGTTTGGTTTCCTCTCCTCTTTGCTGTGTATTTATTGTTCTGTCAGTCAAAGTTGTTATTGTGAGTGTTAAAAATAAAAATAAATAATTAAGCAGTGATTTTTAAAAAGTAAATAAATACAAATTCAGCATCAAAGTAGTAGAAACCACCATCTTCCTTACTTCTTCTCCTCCCTCTAATCCACGTATTTATGAGTTGCATTGTGAGTGAACTCAAGACTGAATAAGACTGATCTTAAATAGGCCTTCATAATATGCAACATTGTGGAAAGGTTTATAAAAAAAATTATGTAGCCCCCTCCATTTCAAAATAAATTTAATTAATAATTATTGTAATCCATCCAATCTGTATTACATTTGTGTAGTTATCATTGTTTAACTTAAAAATAAATGGAGGTAAAGCTACATAAGTAAAAACCAATGTTCAATACAGCCATTGCCTTTATAAATAATTGTTTTGTTTTTTTCTTATACCATATTTTTGGTCAAGAGAAAAGGAGGAAAATTATTTGATCTGCCTTATTATGTATAAAACGAACTCCATTTACTACATTTTTTATTATTATTGTAAGCAACATGATGATACATAATGTATTCTTGTACAGTACCTCAAGTTTAATAATTTGTACTATAAAACTAATTGTTTACTCTCCTCTTTTTCTCCTTTGGCCGTTTCTTGTTTGGGATAGTTGTTACCATAATATATTACAATTTACATATTATAATAATTTAATTTAAGATATTGTCAACTAACACAATAAATAGAAGCTTACACTAAAGTAATTAATAATGAAATAAATAGATTTGATCCTGAGTAAATAAAAATAAGTTTTGCCTTCCAAATCTTCACGCTTTCCAAATTACACTGTTGTTGCTCATTTTTGCTCTTTTTTTTTCTCCCCTTCCGACTTGGCATATATAGATATTATCTATTTGAAACTGCTTTACTGTCAATTCAAAGCCTAATACTGGATGATTGTGTTGTATAGTAGCAAATTAACATGTTTGTATAACCAAGATGTGTATATTCTCTTTTAATGTTTGTAAAAATACCACCTACACTCAAGGATATTAGAACTGGCGTACTCTGAAGTCAGTCGCTATTGCCACCATTGTCTCCCAGTGATGCCAACACGTGTTTTAGGAGAGCACTTTATTGGCAAGCTGCTATAAACCGGTGACTGATATAGACTCCCCCTCACCACTTCTATTATCCCTGACCTACAGTACATACATTGTATTAGTTTTTTTTTTTTTTTTTTTTTTTTTTTTTTATCAGTTGTAATATTGTTGTTTGCTGCCTTATAATAACAAAGTTTGTGTAACTGATAAGTACTGTGCATGTATTTTTAGCAAATATTGAAGAATTATTTACAACTAATTAATTTTAAATAGACTATTGCCTGTCTAACAGTACCTGTAACTATTTGACCCATTCATCAGCAATTTCTTGATTATACAATGTTAGTGAATAGTATCTCCAGGAATTAGGCTTTGTTAAAGCAGTTTTGTTTTTACTGTGAATACCTTGTGCAACATTTTTATACAAATAAAGTTGAATCTGTGCCCTTTTAGCACAATTTTGTTTGTAAAAATTTCAGCTTGAAAAAATATACATAATTATATATATATATTTTAAATTATTTGACACATTGTCTCATTTTTTCAGAGACACGTTATTGTTTTTCTTTTCTTTCCTTTTAAAAGTATCTGGCATCACACAGCTGTACCAAAAAAATAATCACACTTAAGGTAGAGATAATACGGATCAGCTGGCCCAATGCTAAAAAAATCCCATTCATAAAAATTATGAAAAAAAATTAAAATGTTCTCCTCTACATCCCCTATCAGTAGGTAAAATATCAGGTATACAAAAACGAGCTAGTTTTCGAGTTATTAATTTTTAAAGTTGACTAATTTAACATGGAGAAATGGGACTTCCATGTTAAATTGGTCAACTTTGAAAATTAATAACTCTAAAACTAGCTCGTTTTTGTATACCTGATATTTTAACTACAGATAGGGGATGTAGAGGAGAACATTTTAAATTTTTTTCATAATTTTTATGAATGGGAATTTTTTAGCATTGGGCCAGCTGTTCCGTGTTATCTCTACCTTAAAAAAAGAAAAAAATTAATTATTGTATTCATATTGTTTATAATGAATAGGTTTTTACTTCTATATAATATATATTTTTTTTGTATGTTATAAATCTTGGCACTTTAGAGCTTCATCAAAATAACAAAGTTTTATTATTTAAAGAAGTAACTTTTTGAACGAGTTATATTATTATTATTATTATTTTTTTTTTTTTAGTTTATATATTTTTTTTTTTTTTCACCCTTAAGGGTAAGGTAACGCCACCAATGTTAAAAAAAATCCCTCTCACAAAAATTCTGAAAAAAATTTAAAATGTTCTCCTCTATACCCCCTATCAGTACCTAAAATATCAGGTATACAAATACGATCTAGTTTTTGAGTTATAAATTTTTAAAGTTGACTACTTTAACATGGAGAAATGAAACTCCCATGTTAAATTGGTCAACTTTAAAAATTCATAACTCAAAAACTAGATCGTATTTGTATACCTGATATTTTAGCTACTGATAGGGGGTGTAGAGGAGAACATTTTAAATTTTTTTCAGAATTTTTGTGAGAGGGATTTTTTTTAACATTGGTGGCGTTACCTTACCCTTAAAATCTTAAGATTTTACGTAAATAAATTTGTAAAGTAGATTGGGGAGGTAAAGCTCAAAAGCTTAGCATAACATGCCTCCTCTTCCTTTTGTTTAATTTAGATTTATTCTATTTATTAAATCAACTGCAATAATATGTAATGTAAAAATTATTGTATTTTTTTTTATTTGTTTAAATAATTTATTCTTCCAAGAGATATGATACAACTAACTAACTAGCTGGTTTTTAACGTTGATAGTTATTAAGAAATGGCGTCTTGTGCTTGTCAATATTATATTATAATTTAAATATTATAAATAACACCAGCAGAATTTACTAAACAACTGTCAATGTTTGTGCATGAATGATGTTTATTAGCTAGTGGTTGGTAAGGGTCTGGTTATTTTGGACAATCGCTTTAACATAATGTCTTGATTGTTCAAAAACAATCTTTTAGTGTAACAGAAAATAATAAAGGAAATATATAAAAAATAAACAATATTTTTGTTGCGTTAGCAGCGAAAAAACTGCCGTTTTCTTTGATTAAAAACTGCCGTTTTCTTTGATTTTTTTAATATTTCGTTTGACGGAACAATATTTTGTTCAAGAATGAATTATAGTTAAAAAAATTAAGAAACGAGTTGGTACAACAATTATACTACAATTACATACCTAGGATATAGCGAGATAAATAACAATTATTGTAGAGTGTTTATTTTGTAATGTGTTTTTTATTATTTTTATTATGTGACAC
Source organism: Siphlonurus alternatus (assembly GCA_949825025.1). Lineage (NCBI taxonomy): Eukaryota > Metazoa > Arthropoda > Insecta > Ephemeroptera > Siphlonuridae > Siphlonurus > Siphlonurus alternatus. The sequence goes on along the minus strand of OX463782.1, from coordinate 15,408,189 downwards.
CAGTGAAATCTGAACCCTTAATAAACTTTTTCCCCTTTTTAAAACAATTGATGTTGGTCTATTACAATCCAGCCTTTTTCAAATTTTTTATTTGCGTGTATAATAATATATAAGGCTAGTTTATAAGTGGAGCAGTGATTATATATATATGTATATATATATATATATATATATATATATATATATATATATATATATATATATATATATATATAGCTTTCCCTACCCAGTTTTTATTTACATTATAATGGGCTTACGGGGTGTCATTTTTTTACTGGCTCAATCAAAAGAGGAGGTCGAAAAATATCCCTTAGATTTTTTTGCGATTTTTTTAAGCACTGCATCATACCTAGAATGGAGATTAAAAATGTCTCTTGACCTAGAGGCTCCATCCGCAACGCCTATGACGTCATTACATTCTTTGGGTCAACTATATAATGTTTCTAAACAAACACTTTGCTATGGAAACAAATGATTATTTTTAATAAACAACCAACAATGGAATAATTTTTTACAAGTGTTCTATAGTTGACCCAAAGAATGTAGTGGCGTCATAGGCGTTGCGGATGGAGCCTCCAGGTCAAGAGACATTTTTAATCTCCATTCTAGGTATGATGCAGTGCTAAAAAAAATCGCAAAAAAATCTAAGGGTTATTTTTCGACCTCCTCTTTTGATTGAGCCAGTAAAAAAATTACACCCCGTAAGCCCATTATGTGGCATTTATAACTTTTGTAAATTAAGAATGCAAGAATTTAGTTAAAATTATACCTGTAAATAGGCGTACGTATATGATTGATCAATTAATTACAGTAAAATTACTATGATTACTTGTGATTTATGGCAAGAATCAGCTTTACTGTAATAAAACTAATAATTAAATGCTATTTTTCTGATGGCTTTTTTGCAATTGTAAAAGGTTTAATGTACGTAATTAATTATACAATTATAATGACTTACTACACACTGTCAATCACATATTCAACTTGGTTTTTGTCTCGAATGCTTTGAGTACCTTGGCCAATAAAGCACTCGATTCCTTACAATAAACTGTCTGCCCAATGAAAAGGAACATACATAAATGACAAAACCATATAATAATTAACACTAATAGTAAATATATATATAATATATGCTTAACGTTCATTGTAAACCTACAATGATTATCTCTCTTGTGGTTTGAGAGAAGACACAAACATTATTTTTTCCCTATTTATAATCTATTCATTTATAGTTATTTATTATTTATTTATAATTGAAAAAAACTAAACAATTCATCCATTGTAGCCAAGATTTTTATTTTTATATTGTCTCTTGTCCGGAATAATGAGCCATCTGCTTACCACGATTTTGTTGCATTATTGAGCTATCTGCTATTCAGGTGAGCACAAATATGAGCTTAAATTGGTATAAAATAAAGCTCATAATTGTGCTCACCTGAAATAGCAGGTAGATGCATTATTGCAACGAGATCATATTCCGGACGAGGGACAATATATATTGGAGTCAAGTGAACTTCGTTGTGCCTCTAACCATTTATTCATTATAATATCTACTACAGTCTTAGAGTTCAGACTGCAGTATCTAAAAAACTGAAACAAATATCATGTAGACTTTGGTGAACACTCTTAAGTTATCAGATTACTTTGTGTGCCTCTGCTTCTAGCAAAGATTATAGTAGCAGATCAAACCAAATTCTTTGAAAACCTATTTTCTTGTGAATTGAATTATAATAGAGATTACAAAAAAAGCCAGACTTTTACAAAATATTAAAATAATGTTTGTTTTTTTCCCCCTTTTTTACTAAAACATGGTAAATCTTTGCAAATATTTTTAACGGAAAGGAATATAATAAGAAATCTTTACATAATTATGCTGCTCAATTCATTTTTTTATTATTATTCTTCCTTTGAGATTTACATTAATGTAAGTCACGACTTTTCTACCCTGAGTACAGAATTAATGTAGATTAACCTCAGTATAACAAACCTTTGCAGAAGAATAGCTTGTAGTATAAAGCCTTTTAAATTGTTTCAATGAGGTTATATAAAAAACAAAATCATGATAATTAACATAACAAAAATATATGTGTAATTTATGTCCTAGTGTTTTACATAATATGGCTTTTTGCTAGGATGATAAGACCTTCACCTTAGATTGTGATTTTATCGGCTAGGGAGCAGGAGAGGCCAGTGCCGTCGGGCTCCACGTTAATGGACTTGACCACTCCGTTCTCAATGACCATGGAATAGCGCTTGGAGCGAATCCCACCAAGAGGCGGGATGTCAGTCTGCAGCTCCAGAGCCTTGGTGAACTCTGCCCTGGGGTCGGCAAGCATGCGGATCTAGAGGCAAATACACATTCATTTGGGTTATCAACTATATAGTAACATGATTATTTTTATGCCTTAGGAAGCTAACGTACAAAAATTTGTAAACTTAATCGCACACTGGCAAAATACATGTGAAATAAGTGGGTCTTTCAGTTGCTACTTTCTTTTTTTTTTAATTATAATTTAAGCAATGGACAACATACATGCAAAAATTTTATTGCAGAAATGAACAGATGGTACCAAATTATGCTACTCTGAATTTTTTCAGATTTTTTTGAAAACCGGAACTATTTTTAAATAATTATTGAAAGTCCTGTGATTTCAGTTGGCACCCCTGCAACCTTAATAAAAAGGATAGAGACTGGACGCCTATTGACGCCTCCAGGGGGCGTGGCCGCACTTTCAATAATTATTTAAAAATAGTTCCGGGTTTCAAAAAAATCTAAAAGAATTCAGAGTAGCATAATTTGGTACCCTCTATTCATTTCTGCAATAAAAAAAATTTCATGTATGTTGTCCATTAACTGATTACACCAACATTGTTTTTTTGTATCCTACTGACTTTTATATGAACATAGGTTTCTTGAGTCCATCTGTGTTTCTAGTTATCAATTATTGGTTAATCCAACTACAGAATTAAGTTTTATCTCACCTTTCCCTTGGCATTCTGCACATTACTCCAGGCCTCCATCACAAATGGATCATTCACTGACAAGCAAATGATCTCATTCACTCCTTGGGACTTCAATTCATCAGCCTTGGCCAAGTACCCAGGGAGGTGAGTCTGCAACATAAAGGCTCATGTTAAATGCTGATAAATAAACATAGGGTGTATATCATGGTGGTTGGGTAACATACCCCCCACCCCTTTTTCTCTAAAACTTTAAAATGCTCAATTATCTTGTGAAAATTATAGGTGCAGTTCAAAAATGCTGGATCATTTAAATTTGTTACACGTACGATATATATTTTGGAATGAGTTAATAACCCTCCCTTGTGCATATTGAATATGGTAAGAACTGAAGAGGAGCAACCCCCTATCATTCCATAATTTAAGATTAAGATTTTAACGCTCTGCGGCAAATGTGGCTAAACCACGGTGGCTCGCAATATAGTGCTCAACGCACTCTTAAATCCCCCGAAACTCTCCGCCCCCACCACCTCGGACGGCAGGGAGTTCCACTCCCTCACTGTTCGGTTTATGAAGGAATACTTTCCCACATCGCTTCCACTACCCCTGAACTCCAGCTTCCACTGATGATCCCCCCTCCCAATATATCTACCTTTCCTAGTTCTATCGCTAAACTCGCTCCAACCTGCCATCTCCCTATTAACTTTAAACAAATTTCCTAATCGGTTGTACCTTCTCCTTTCCTCGAGTGGCTCCCACTCCAGGAAAGGAGAAGGTACAACCGATTAGGAAATTTGTTTAAAGTTAATAGGGAGAATAATAGCATACATAGTAGCACAGCGCGCTAGAGGGAGCCCATGCACTTTTGTAAATGCACTGCAGCCCTTAATTATCATGTCCACAATTTTATAAGTTGCACCCCTCGTTGTTTATTCACCTTGGAGCAACCTGGAGTGAATGCGCCGGGGACAGCAAAGAGGATGACCTTCTTGTTAGCACAGAATTCAGCAATGTTGATGACATTTGCAGGGGAGCTCTCATAGAGATCCACACTGGGGATTTTATCACCAGCCTGAAACAATGTCCATAATATAATTAATTAATCAGCTTTTAAACACTATAAAATAGACAGGGTGCGTGGTTGGAGACAGTAATGCAGCCATCGTGCCCTCAGTGGTTGTCACGTTGTCCTGCTACTCCTGTCCTGCTGACCTTGACATAGGCACATATATTATTACAATATTTTATCCCAGTATAGGAAAGAAAGAAAGACAATTTTTTTTTTTACTCGAAAACAATCGTAATTAAAGCACTTCTGACGATAAATTCATACCTGAATGGGCATGCTGAGACACCTTGTTGAATGAATTAGACGTGAAGATGCTGAGATACGCTGAACACCGGCTGTGATTACACGGGAAACGGCGAACATAACTTCGATGATTTTTCAGTGCAGCTTGCGGCGATAGAAAAAAAACAACAAAGATTTCTTCACCGTGCATAACTTAGCTCCAAATCACCTCCACGCCAGCTCCAAAGAATTGTGACGTCACGGAAAAGTACAACCCTCGCACATTGATCTTGAATGTATTTTAAAACGTTAATTCTCGGGTTAAATGGATTATTAACGACCTGTACCCTGGATATAAATATTATTTATAACATTTAAGTGTCATTTATAAAAATTCTATGATTATTTATTAAGAAATTAGCCGAAATTAGATTAACTAAAAAATTAAAGGCGGCAAAATTTTAAATGCCATGTGTGTCGGAGCTTTTATTAATTAAATTTTAAAAGTTGTTGAGCTCATTATTTAATTTCTAGGGAACGAAGTGTACGTCGTGCCGGTTACTAACACATCACAGATTATAGGTAAAAACGTCCTTTAAATGAATCCGTAAAAAAAATTGATGAAACCAGGGGATAAAGGAACAATTTTGTCTTGGAGGTGGAAATTTATTAAAAAAATCAACGATCCTCGGTATAAAAAAATTTCTAGGGAACGAAATAAACGTCGTGCCAGTTACTGACACATCACAGATTATAGGTAACAACATTCTTTAAATGAATCCGTAAAAAAATTTCATGAAACCAGGGGATAAAGGAACAATTTTGACTTGGAGGTGTAAATTTATTAAAAAAAATCAACGATCCTCGGTATAAAAAAATTTCTAGGGAACGAAGTGTACGTCGTGCCAGTTACTGACACATCACAAATTATAGGTAACAACATCCTTTAAATAAATCCGTAAAAAAATTTGATGAAACCAGGGGATAAAGGAACAATTTTGTCTTGGAGGTGGAAATTTATTAAAAAAATCAACGATCCTCGGTATAAAAAAATTTCTAGGGAACGAAATAAACGTCGTGCCAGTTTCTGACACATCACAGATTATAGGTAACAACATTCTTTAAATGAATCCGTAAAAAAATTTCATGAAACCAGGGGATAAAGGAACAATTTTGACTTGGAGGTGGAAATTTATTAAAAAAAAATCAACGATCCTCGGTATAAAAAAATTTCTAGGGAACGAAATAAACGTCGTGCCGGTTATTGACACATCACAGATTATAGGTAACAACATCTTTTAAATGAATCCGTAAAAAAATTTGATGAAACCAGGGAATAAAGGAACAATTTTGACTTGGAGGTGGAAATTTAATAAAAAAAATCAACGATCCTCGGTATAAAAAAATTTCTAGGGAACGAAATAAACGTCGTGCCGGTTACTGACACATCACAGAGTATAGGTAACAACATCCTTTAAATGAATCCGTAAAAAAATTTGATGAAACCAGGGGATAAAGGAACAATTTTGTCTTGGAGGTGGAAATTTATTAAAAAAATCAACGATCCTCGGTATAAAAAAATTTCTAGGGAACGAAATAAACGTCGTGCCAGTTTCTGACACATCACAGATTATAGGTAACAACATCCTTTAAATGAATCCGTAAAAAAATTTCATGAAACCAGGGGATAAAGGAACAATTTTGTCTTGGAGGTGGAAATTTATTAAAAAAAATCAACGATCCTCGGTATAAAAAAATTTCTAGGGAACGAAATAAACGTCGTGCCGGTTATTGACACATCACAGATTATAGGTAACAACATCTTTTAAATGAATCCGTAAAAAAATTTGATGAAACCAGGGGATAAAGGAACAATTTTGACTTGGAGGTGGAAATTTAATAAAAAAAATCAACGATCCTCGGTATAAAAAAATTTCTAGGGAACGAAGTGTACGTCGTGCCGGTTACTGACACATCACAGATTATAGGTAACAACATCCTTTAAATGAATCAGTAAAAAAATTCATGAAACCAGGGGATAAAGGAACAATTTTGACTTGGAGGTGTAAATTTATTAAAAAAAATCAACGATCCTCGGTATAAAAAAATTTCTAGGGAACGAAGTGTACGTCGTGCCAGTTACTGACACATCACAAATTATAGGTAACAACATCCTTTAAATAAATCCGTAAAAAAATTTGATGAAACCAGGGGATAAAGGAACAATTTTGTCTTGGAGGTGGAAATTTATTAAAAAAATCAACGATCCTCGGTATAAAAAAATTTCTAGGGAACGAAATAAACGTCGTGCCAGTTTCTGACACATCACAGATTATAGGTAACAACATTCTTTAAATGAATCCGTAAAAAAATTTCATGAAACCAGGGGATAAAGGAACAATTTTGACTTGGAGGTGGAAATTTATTAAAAAAAAATCAACGATCCTCGGTATAAAAAAATTTCTAGGGAACGAAATAAACGTCGTGCCGGTTATTGACACATCACAGATTATAGGTAACAACATCTTTTAAATGAATCCGTAAAAAAATTTGATGAAACCAGGGAATAAAGGAACAATTTTGACTTGGAGGTGGAAATTTAATAAAAAAAATCAACGATCCTCGGTATAAAAAAATTTCTAGGGAACGAAATAAACGTCGTGCCGGTTACTGACACATCACAGAGTATAGGTAACAACATCCTTTAAATGAATCCGTAAAAAAATTTGATGAAACCAGGGGATAAAGGAACAATTTTGTCTTGGAGGTGGAAATTTATTAAAAAAATCAACGATCCTCGGTATAAAAAAATTTCTAGGGAACGAAATAAACGTCGTGCCAGTTTCTGACACATCACAGATTATAGGTAACAACATCCTTTAAATGAATCCGTAAAAAAATTTCATGAAACCAGGGGATAAAGGAACAATTTTGTCTTGGAGGTGGAAATTTATTAAAAAAAATCAACGATCCTCGGTATAAAAAAATTTCTAGGGAACGAAATAAACGTCGTGCCGGTTATTGACACATCACAGATTATAGGTAACAACATCTTTTAAATGAATCCGTAAAAAAATTTGATGAAACCAGGGGATAAAGGAACAATTTTGACTTGGAGGTGGAAATTTAATAAAAAAAATCAACGATCCTCGGTATAAAAAAATTTCTAGGGAACGAAGTGTACGTCGTGCCGGTTACTGACACATCACAGATTATAGGTAACAACATCCTTTAAATGAATCAGTAAAAAAATTCATGAAACCAGGGGATAAAGGAACAATTTTGACTTGGAGGTGGAAATTTATTAAAAAAAATCAACGATCCTCGGTATAAAAAAATTTCTAGGGAACGAAATAAACGTCGTGCCGATTACTAACACGTCACAGATTATAGGTAACAACATCTTTTAAATGAATCCGTAAAAAAATTTGATGAAACCAGGGGATAAAGGAACAATTTTGACTTGGAGGTGGAAATTTAATAAAAAAAAATCAACGATCCTCGGTATAAAAAAAATTCTAGGGAACGAAGTGTACGTCGTGCCGGTTACTGACACATCACAGATTATAGGTAACAACGTCCTTTAAATGAATCCGTAAAAAAATTTGATGAAACCAGGGGATAAAGGAACAATTTTGTCTTGGAGGTGGAAATTTATTAAAAAAAATCAACGATCCTCGGTATAAAAAAAATTCTAGGGAACGAAATAAACGTCGTGCCAGTTACTGACACATCACAGATTATAGGTAACAACATTCTTTAAATGAATCCGTAAAAAAATTTCATGAAACCAGGGGATAAAGGAACAATTTTGACTTGGAGGTGTAAATTTATTAAAAAAAATCAACGATCCTCGGTATAAAAAAATTTCTAGGCAACGAAGTGTACGTCGTGCCAGTTACTAACACATCACAAATTATAGGTAACAACATCCTTTAAATGAATCCGTAAAAAAATTTGATGAAACCAGGGGATAAAGGAACAATTTTGTCTTGGAGGTGGAAATTTATTAAAAAAATCAACGATCCTCGGATCCTCGGTATAAAAAAATTTCTAGGGAACGAAATAAACGTCGTGCCAGTTTCTGACACATCACAGATTATAGGTAACAACATCCTTTAAATGAATCCGTAAAAAAATTTCATGAAACCAGGGGATAAAGGAACAATTTTGACTTGGAGGTGGAAATTTATTAAAAAAAATCAACGATCCTCGGTATAAAAAAATTTCTAGGGAACGAAATAAACGTCGTGCCGGTTATTGACACATCACAGATTATAGGTAACAACATCCTTTAAATGAATCCGTAAAAAAATTTGATGAAACCAGGGGATAAAGGAACAATTTTGTCTTGGAGGTGGAAATTTATTAAAAAAATCAACGATCCTCGGTATAAAAAAATTTCTAGGGAACGAAATAAACGTCGTGCCAGTTACTGACACATCACAGATTATAGGTAACAACATCCTTTAAATGAATCCGTAAAAAAATTTCATGAAACCAGGGGATAAAGGAACAATTTTGACTTGGAGGTGGAAATTTATTAAAAAAAATCAACGATCCTCGGTATAAAAAAATTTCTAGGGAACGAAGTGTACGTCGTGCCAGTTACTGACACATCACAAATTATAGGTAACAACATCCTTTAAATGAATCCGTAAAAAAATTTGATGAAACCAGGGGATAAAAGAACAATTTTGTCTTGGAGGTGGAAATTTATTAAAAAAATCAACGATCCTCGGTATAAAAAAATTTCTAGGGAACGAAATAAACGTCGTGCCAGTTTCTGACACATCACAGATTATAGGTAACAACATCTTTTAAATGAATCCGTAAAAAAATTTCATGAAACCAGGGGATAAAGGAACAATTTTGACTTGGAGGTGGAAATTTATTAAAAAAAATCAACGATCCTCGGTATAAAAAAAATTCTAGGGAACGAAATAAACGTTGTGCCGGTTATTGACACATCACAGATTATAGGTAACAACATTCTTTAAATGAATCCGTAAAAAAATTTGATGAAACCAGGGGATAAAGGAACAATTTTGACTTGGAGGTGGAAATTTATTAAAAAAATCAACGATCCTCGGTATAAAAAAATTTCTAGGGAACGAAATAAACGTCGTGCTAGTTACTGACACATTACAGATTATAGGTAACAACATCCTTTAAATGAATCCGTAAAAAAATTTCATGAAACCAGGGGATAAAGGAACAATTTTGTCTTGGAGGTGGAAATTTATTAAAAAAATCAACGATCCTCGGTATAAAAAAATTTCTAGGGAATGAAATAAACGTCGTGCCAGTTACTGACACATCACAGATTATAGGTAAAAACATCCTTTAAATGAATCCGTAAAAAAATTTGATGAAACCAGGGGATAAAGGAACAATTTTGTCTTGGAGGTGGAAATTTATTAAAAAAATCAACGATCCTCGGTATAAAAAAATTTCTAGGGAACGAAATAAACGTCGTGCCAGTTACTGACACATCACAGATTATAGGTAAAAACATCCTTTAAATGAATCCGTAAAAAAATTTGATGAAACCAGGGGATAAAGGAACAATTTTGTCTTGGAGGTGGAAATTTATTAAAAAAAATCAACGATCCTCGGTACAAAAAAATTCTAGGGAACGCAATAAACGTCGTGCCAGTTACTGACACATCATAAATTATAGGTAACAACATTCTTTAAATGAATCCGTAAAAAAATTTGATGAAACCAGGGGATAAAGGAACAATTCTGTGATGTGTCAGTAACTGGCACGACGTTAACTTCGTTCCCTAGAAATTTTTTTATACCGAGGATCGTTGATTTTTTTTATTAAATTTCCACCTCTAAGACAAAATTGTTCCTTTATCCCCTGGTTTCATCAAATTTTTTTACGGATTCATTTAAAGGATGTTGTTGCCTATAATCTGTGATGTGTCAGTAACCGGCACGACGTACACTTCGTTCCCTAGAAATTTTTTTATACCGAGGATCGTTGATTTTTTTTATTAAATTTCCACCTCCAAGACAAAATTGTTCCTTTATCCCCTGGTTTCATGAAATTTTTTTACGGATTCATTTAAAGAATGTTTTTACCTATAATCTGTAATGTGTCAGTAACTGGCACGACGTTTATTTCGTTCCCTAGAAATTTTTTTATACCGAGGATCGTTGATTTTTTTTAATAAATTTCCACCTCCAAGTCAAAATTGTTCCTTTATCCCCTGGTTTCATGAATTTTTTTTACGGATTCATTTAAAGGATGTTGCTACCTATAATCTGTGATGTGTCAGTAACTGGCACGACGTTTATTTCGTTCCCTAGAAATTTTTTTATACCGAGGATCGTTGATTTTTTTTAATAAATTTCCACCTCCAAGTCAAAATTGTTCCTTTATCCCCTGGTTTCATGAAATTTTTTTACGGATTCATTTAAAAGATGATGTTACCTATAATCTGTGATGTGTCAGTAACTGGCACGACGTTTACTTCGTTCCCTAGAAATTTTTTTATACCGAGGATCGTTGATTTTTTTAATAAATTTCCACCTCCAAGACAAAATTGTTCCTTTATCCCCTGGTTTCATCAAATTATTTTACGGATTCATTTAAAGAATGTTGTTACCTATAATTTGTGATGTGTTAGTAACTGGCACGACGTACACTTCGTTCCCTAGAAATTTTTTTATACCGAGGATCGTTGATTTTTTTTATTAAATTTCCACCTCCAAGACAAAATTGTTCCTTTATCCCCTGGTTTCATGAAATTATTTTACGGATTCATTTAAAGAATGTTTTTACCTATAATCTGTAATGTGTCAGTAACTGGCACGACGTTTATTTCGTTCCCTAGAAATTTTTTTATACCAAGGATCATTGATTTTTTTTAATAAATTTCCACCTCCAAGTCAAAATTGTTCCTTTATCCCCTGGTTTCATGAATATTTTTTACGGATTCATTTAAAGGATGTTGTTACCTATAATCTGTGATGTGTCAGTAACTGGCACGACGTTTATTTCGTTCCCTAGAAATTTTTTTATACCGAGGATCGTTGATTTTTTTTAATAAATTTCCACCTCCAAGTCAAAATTGTTCCTTTATCCCCTGGTTTCATGAATTTTTTTTACGGATTCATTTAAAGGATGTTGGTACCTATAATCTGTGATGTGTCAGTAACTGGCACGACGTTTATTTCGTTCCCTAGAAATTTTTTTATACCGAGGATCGTTGATTTTTTTTAATAAATTTCCACCTCCAAGTCAAAATTGTTCCTACATCCCCTGGTTTCATGAATTTTTTTTACGGATTCATTTAAAGAATGTTGTTACCTATAATCTGTGATGTGTCAGTAACTGGCACGACGTTTATTTCGTTCCCTAGAATTTTTTTTATACCGAGGATCGTTGATTTTTTTTAATAAATTTCCACCTCCAAGTCAAAATTGTTCCTTTATCCCCTGGTTTCATGATTTTTTTTACGGATTCATTTAAAGAATGTTGTTACCTATAATCTGTGATGTGTCAGTAACTGGCACGACGTTTATTTCGTTCCCTAGAAATTTTTTTATACCGAGGTTCGTTGATTTTTTTTATTAAATTTCCACCTCCAAGACAAAATTGTTCCTTTTTCCCCTGGTTTCATCAAATTTTTTTACGGATTCATTTAAAGGGTGTTGTTGCCTATAATCTGTGATGTGTCAGTAACCGGCACGACGTACACTTCGTTCCCTAGAAATTTTTTTATACCGAGGATCGTTGATTTTTTTTAATAAATTTCCACCTCCAAGTCAAAATTGTTCCTTTATCCCCTGGTTTCATGAATTTTTTTTACGGCTTCATTTAAAGGATGTTGTTACCTATAATCTGTGATGTGTCAGTAACTGGCACGACGTACACTTCGTTCCCTAGAAATTTTTTTATACCGAGGATCGTTGATTTTTTTTATTAAATTTCCACCTCCAAGACAAAATTGTTCCTTTATCCCCTGGTTTCATCAAATTTTTTTACGGATTCATTTAAAGGATGTAGTTACCTATAATCTGTGATGTGTCAGTAACTGGCACGACGTACACTTCGTTCCCTAGAAATTTTTTTGTACCGAGGTTCGTTGATTTTTTTTATTAAATTTCCACCTCCAAGACAAAATTGTTCCTTTATCCCCTGGTTTCATCAAATTTTTTTACGGATTCATTTAAAGGATGTTGTTGCCTATAATCTGTGATGTGTCAGTAACCGGCACGACGTACACTTCGTTCCCTAGAAATTTTTTTATACCGAGGATCGTTGATTTTTTTTAATAAATTTCCACCTCCAAGTCAAAATTGTTCCTTTATCCCCTGGTTTCATGAAATTTTTTTACGGATTCATTTAAAGAATGTTTTTACCTATAATCTGTGATGTGTCAGTAACTGGCACGACGTTTATTTCGTTCCCTAGAAATTTTTTTATACCGAGGATCGTTGATTTTTTTTATTAAATTTCCACCTCCAAGTCAAAATTGTTCCTTTATCCCCCGGTTTCATGAAATTTTTTTACGGATTCATTTAAAAGTGTTTGTTACCTATAATCTGTGATGTGTCAGTAACCGGCACGACGTTTATTTCGTTCCCTAGAATTTTTTTTATACCGAGGATCGTTGATCTTTTTTAATAAATTTCCACCTCCAAGTCAAAATTGTTCCTTTATCCCCTGGTTTCATGATTTTTTTTTACGGATTCATTTAAAGGATGTTGTTACCTATAATCTGTGATGTGTCAGTAACTGGCACGACGTTTACTTCGTTCCCTAGAAATTTTTTTATACCGAGGATCGTTGATTTTTTTTAATAAATTTCCACCTCCAAGTCAAAATTGTTCCTTTATCCCCTGGTTTCATGAATATTTTTTACGGATTCATTTAAAGGATGTTGTTACCTATAATCTGTGATGTGTCAGTAACTGGCACGACGTTTATTTTGTTCCCTAGAAATTATTTTATACCGAGGATCGTTGATTTTTTTTAATAAATTTCCACCTCCAAGTCAAAATTGTTCCTTTATCCCCTGGTTTCATGAATTTTTTTTACGGATTCATTTAAAGGATGTTGGTACCTATAATCTGTGATGTGTCAGTAACTGGCACGACGTTTATTTCGTTCCCTAGAAATTTTTTTATACCGAGGATCGTTGATTTTTTTTAATAAATTTCCACCTCCAAGTCAAAATTATTCCTATATCCCCTGGTTTCATGAATTTTTTTTACGGATTCATTTAAAGAATGTTGTTACCTATAATCTGTGATGTGTCAGTAACTGGCACGACGTTTATTTCGTTCCCTAGAATTTTTTTTATACCGAGGATCGTTGATTTTTTTTAATAAATTTCCACCTCCAAGTCAAAATTGTTCCTTTATCCCCTGGTTTCATGATTTTTTTTACGGATTCATTTAAAGAATGTTGTTACCTATAATCTGTGATGTGTCAGTAACTGGCACGACGTTTATTTCGTTCCCTAGAAATTTTTTTATGCCGAGGTTCGTTGATTTTTTTTATTAAATTTCCACCTCCAAGACAAAATTGTTCCTTTTTCCCCTGGTTTCATCAAATTTTTTTACGGATTCATTTAAAGGATGTTGTTGCCTATAATCTGTGATGTGTCAGTAACCGGCACGACGTACACTTCGTTCCCTAGAAATTTTTTTATACCGAGGATCGTTGATTTTTTTTAATAAATTTCCACCTCCAAGTCAAAATTGTTCCTTTATCCCCTGGTTTCATGAAATTTTTTTACGGATTCATTTAAAGAATGTTTTTACCTATAATCTATGATGTGTCAGTAACTGGCACGACGTTTATTTCGTTCCCTAGAAATTTTTTTATACCGAGGATCGTTGATTTTTTTTTAATAAATTTCCACCTCCAAGTCAAAATTGTTCCTTTATCCCCTGGTTTCATCAAATTTTTTTACGGATTCATTTAAAGGATGTTGTTACCTATAATCTGTGATGTGTCAGTAACTGGCACGACGTTTACTTCGTTCCCTAGAAATTTTTTTTTACCGAGGATCGTTGATTTTTTTTATTAAATTTCCACCTCCAAGACAAAATTGTTCCTTTATCCCCTGGTTTCATCAAATTTTTTTACGGATTCATTTAAAGAATGTTGTTACCTATAATTTGTGATGTGTCAGTAACTGGCACGACGTACACTTCGTTCCCTAGAATTTTTTTTATACCGAGGATCGTTGATTTTTTTTATTAAATTTCCACCTCCAAGACAAAATTGTTCTTTTATCCCCTGGTTTCATCAAATTTTTTTACGGATTCATTTAAAGGATGTTGTTTCCTATAATTTGTGATGTGTCAGTAACCGGCACGACGTACACTTCGTTCCCTAGAAATTTTTTTATACCGAGGATCGTTGATTTTTTTTATTAAATTTCCACCTCCAAGACAAAATTGTTCCTTTATCCCCTGGTTTCATCAAATTTTTTTACGGATTCATTTAAAGGATGTAGTTACCTATAATCTGTGATGTGTCAGTAACTGGCACGACGTACACTTCGTTCCCTAGAAATTTTTTTATACCGAGGATCGTTGATTTTTTTTATTAAATTTCCACCTCCAAGTCAAAATTGTTCCTTTATCCCCCGGTTTCATGAAATTTTTTTACGGATTCATTTAAAGGTATTTGTTACCTATAATCTGTGATGTGTCAGTAACCGGCACGACGTTTATTTCGTTCCCTAGAATTTTTTTTATACCGAGGATCGTTGATCTTTTTTAATAAATTTCCACCTCCAAGTCAAAATTGTTCCTTTATCCCCTGGTTTCATGATTTTTTTTTACGGATTCATTTAAAGGATGTTGTTACCTATAATCTGTGATGTGTCAGTAACTGGCACGACGTTTACTTCGTTCCCTAGAAATTTTTTTGTACCGAGGTTCGTTGATTTTTTTTATTAAATTTCCACCTCCAAGACAAAATTGTTCCTTTATCCCCTGGTTTCATCAAATTTTTTTACGGATTCATTTAAAAGATGTTGTTGCCTATAATCTGTGATGTGTCAGTAACCGGCACGACGTACACTTCGTTCCCTAGAAATTTTTTTATACCGAGGATCGTTGATTTTTTTTAATAAATTTCCACCTCCAAGTCAAAATTGTTCCTTTATCCCCTGGTTTCATGAAATTTTTTTACGGATTCATTTAAAGAATGTTTTTACCTATAATCTGTGATGTGTCAGTAACTGGCACGACGTTTATTTCGTTCCCTAGAAATTTTTTTATACCGAGGATCGTTGATTTTTTTTAATAAATTTCCACCTCCAAGTCAAAATTGTTCCTTTATCCCCTGGTTTCATGAATTTTTTTTACGGATTCATTTAAAGGATGTTGTTACCTATAATCTGTGATGTGTCAGTAACCGGCACGACGTACACTTCGTTCCCTAGAAATTTTAAAATTTAATTAATAAAAGCTCCGACATGGCATTTAAAATTTTGCCGCCTTTAATTTTTTAGTTTAGCTAATTTCTTAATAAAAAATCATAGAATTTTTATAAATGACAATTAAATGTTATAAATACTATTTATATTCAGTCTACGGGTTGTTTATAATCCATATAACCCGAGAAAAAACGTTTTAAAATACAAACAAGATCAGTGTGCGAGGGTTGTACTTTTCCGTGACGTCACAATTCCTTGGAGCTGGCGTGGAGGTGATTTGGAGGTAACTTCAGCTGGGTGATTTCTTCCCCCACTACTCAAGTCTGAAAAAAAATTTCAGCTAGCATAGTAGGTGCTGCCCAAGGTCCCTCTACATAAGGTTGGACGCTCCCAGAGAATTTTATACTGGACTGCGCTTCTAATCTGACAGCCAATCAGAGAATGATACGTCACAGGCTCGAGCTGTGACAGCTGTTAAGAATGTTATATGGCGTTTATATGGTGCATTCGGGAGCATTTTGATCCCAGCGTTTTTTTTTTTAATCTGACTCGTTAAATATTAATATTTATTGTGATTTAATGATTTTCGCATTCTACGGTATTAAAATTGCCTACCTTTTTAGCAGTCTCACCCTACTTAATTGAATTTTTAGGCAGTTAAAAAAACTTAAAGCTGATTCCGACACGGTCCCGTGTTACAGTAGGTTTGTGATGCACCTTTGGAAAAGAAGGAAGAAATAAAAAGTAAAAGTTACATTAAAATTTGAAATGCAAGTGAGTATGATATAAGGTATGCATATAATATAATGTATTAATAGTATATTTATAATTCTGCACTATGTATTGTATGCATGTACTGTAGAATAGAATATACTGCATACAATTATATTTATAATATTCTTTGACATAATACATAATATATTATGTATAGAATAATGTATGCATCAATGTACTGTCTGCATTCACGACTCTACTGTGTGTGCTCTAAACTGTAATAAGTACAGTACGTACTGTAAATATATATGCAGTACTAAATGCACTAACAGGAGCTTTAGGTTTTGCTTATTCCCGGACTTACTTAAAACATTACGGTATGCATATTTTGACATCACAACACGTACTGTTTTTTATTGTCCGTCACAATGTCTAGAACAAGATATCAGAGCTTGTCATGCAGAATATTGTTGTGAAATATTCTAATCAAAGGCAATAGAAGTCTTGTTGTTTTGTACATTATATTGGCAACGACGCTCTCTCAATTTTGTGTTATTTTAGCTACACTGAAAATTAAAATAGAGAATGTTTCACACAAAACCTGAAGTAAATATACACAATTCCCCTCACTTTCTATCCTGCACTACAGGTCTTGTTTGATAATAACTTATTTTTTCTTTACTCGGGATCTTAGACGTGTGATGATATTTGCAGACGCTTCCTCGAAACACATTTTGAGGGGAGTAATTTCTGATGTGAAGGAATGCAGGACACATGAGTAACAAGACAAGAGCATGCATGCGGCTGCATACCAAAACCTTTGACGATGACAGGTGAGTCTGCTGCAATATTAAAAAATAAAAATGACCCCTCCCATCCCCCCCACTCATTTCCCCAAATTTTTATAAATATGCCTCCTGTAAAATAATTACTATTACTTTTTTAGTATATTAGGTACGTATTTATTTTATTTCATGAATGATACAACATGCATTAACACATGATAAATGTAGTTTATTATAAACACTTGATATCTACAGGTTATAATTAATTATTATGAAGTATAACTCTGATGTATGATTGACAAAGTGTAGAAATCTCTTTTAAACAGAAAACAGACCCCCCCCCCCCCCCCCCCCCCCCCGTCAGAGCCACGGGCTGGAACCGCCCCTGTGGTTTTATGTCAATTTGTTATTGACAATAATGTCCTCTATAATTAAACGTATAAAATTGGCTAATTCAGTTCAGTGTGTGTAATATGTTTTGCTCAGCTCACACGTTACTAAAATACATTACATTTTTTAGTTAGAAAAAGATGTGCTTTGTATCTAAATTTACATTAATTTAACTTACTCAGTTGCTTTTGTTGCAGAACATGGGAGACTTTCTGATGACGCTGCATGGACAGCAGTTTCCGTGGCAAACCTGTAGATTATTTAAAATAAAATTAAAGTGACAAAAACTTCAGAAACGTGTGTTCAATATCTCCAGCAAGTTAAAATTTATTTGACTTTTTGTAAGAAATAATATTTATATTGTATCTCTCCTATATAGACTAACAGCAGTTACCACGCTTGCTTGAAATAACTTACAGTAATTAAGTGACATAAAGTTGCCAAATTATAACTATCTTTTATAGCTTTTACCGTGTGGTGACAGACAATAGGATCTAACAAGAAGATTGAGTAACCCTGCATGTTGTTGTTTATACTATGCACTGAACTACAGCTTTGCTGGATTATTTTCTGAGTTCATTTTGCCACTTTCCGGTAAAAGCTAATTAAGTTACTTTGACAGCTCTGCCTCATTTAATTGTATAATAATTACAGTAAAAGCAGTAAGTCTCTATTGTTGCAGGAGAATTGTTAATCAATATTATATATGATATTATATATGATATTATATATATATATATATATATAAATTTAAACCCAATATAAATTTAAATAATTTATAACTATAATTAGTATATGACAAGTATGTCTTAATTATTATTAAAGAATGAAGTGCTTAGGGAACCGTATATTATAATTTTGCTTCAAAATATTTTAATGAAGACTTTTTTTTTACCAAAAAATTTCAAAATAATAAGATATATCGAAGGAATCATTTCAATAATTTATTGATGAACCAATTTTATTATATATTTTGTTTATGGAACAAAAGGTGCATCACACAATAAAAATTGAATGTAGGAACAGAAGTATATTATTAACTTAACTATAATTACTATAAATATAATTAATAGTATAATATATAATCTTAAATACACTCATGCAATTTAAACTACTGGAGGTATAAATCAGAAATATGAAAAAAGTGCATGCATGGCTCAGTCATAACATATTTACCAATATAATAAATATTATTAGTCTTTTATTAAACACAGAAAGTGTACATATTATTAACAGCACTAGAAACATACATTATAGAAAAACATTACAATATATACACATAAAACATACATACAAAACATATATAATAGTTACAGAATAATAGAACAATAGAAAATGATAATAAAACAATATAAAATAAAATAACAGATGATACTAACAGCCTGTTACATCATAATATATCATATATATAATCACATATATAAAACAAAATATGACATAGAAAATAGATAGAATAAAAAACTTATTGCTTCATTGCTATTCAAAATCTATAGACTATATATGAAATCTCCCCTGGGCATAATCGCTGATAGGCTTAATTCTAGATTTACAGATATTTAAATGATATATATTGGCTACAATATTCATTACATAATTTACATACACAAGATTGTTCAGCTTTATGATAACCAGAAGATTTACAAATTAGATGGTGGAAGCCTTGAACAGCCTGGCGAGTATATATTATATTATTAATTAATATAATAAATATAATGTTACTCTACATTATGTAGAGTAATCTTTGTATATATACAGTATAGGAAAATAAATAAACTTTTAAATAATATGTATATTATATATAATATATATTAAAGTATTATAATACTTTAATATATATATTAAATAATATATTATAAATATATTATTTATATATTTACCGCCTATTTATCTCCACGTTCATGAGTAGCTCATTAACAATTTTTCTGTTTTCTCTCTTCTGGCCCTTATTCTGATCTCTCAAAATTTGTTTTTCAGTAGGGACTTTATCCACTTTGCCAGGAAGTTTTAATGTTGGCAACGTTTCATTGGGGAGTCTGCATCTGCATGTTGATTCTTTTGACATTATTCTGCATTGATTAGTATATGCAATAGGTGTGGTTCAAAGTGTTCTGAACAAATTCTAGAGTTTTGAATGTTGAAGGTGTCGCTTCTTTTACATAGCTTATGCCACAAACTTCGAAGATGGGAGTCGGCAGGAAAACGATAAAATTTGATTTCATTTTTAACAGACGATTCGTAATTTTTACAACTGTAAATGGCACAACGAACCATTGTTAAATATATTTTATATAATTTTATATTTAACGCGCTAAGATTTTACCTTAAACTTCACTAAAATTCCGTCAGAGGTCCATAACAATCGAGATTCCTATATTCTACAACGTTCTGCACGCGAGAGATGGCGGGACATTCGAGCCTGTGACGTCACATCTCTCTGATTGGAGCGCATTTCGGAACGTTTCGCGCGAACTTTAAAAACCTGCGCCGGCTTGTCGGAGCGTCCAACCTTATGTAGAGGGACCTTGGGTGCTGCCATCTACAACTGTGAACACATGTTTTGGTTTTGATCTTGTCAAAAATTTTTTGTAAAATTTGTGCTGTTGTTTTATTACTATGATATAAAAATAGCAAAACAAGATATAAATACGTTAAGTATAGCATTATAATGTGGTTGTAACATTTAGGTGCTAAGCAGAATGAATGCTTCTACATTAGACTCTTATAAAATACCGGTTGGCCACTCTCATGAAAATGGTCATCACCACCATCATAGTCATCATCACTCATCAGACATTAATATTCCCCTTGGTACGTATATCATCCTTTAAAAACTTAATTCAATTAAGGCTACGGAAATTACATTATTAATTGAGTTTTCTAACCTCAGGAGATCTTCCAGAGGACACCCACATAGCTGAGGTATAAATCTCAACTTTTTCATTATCTTATCTACATATTCAAGCATAAGTTACTGCCATTAGCCTAGTTGGCATTTGTAAAAGTTTATAATAGAGCTTGTGTCTGCAATATGGTCTGCTATATGAAGAATTTGTTTTTAGGAAAAGAAACCACGCAAGTCAACCCTTTGGTCTACCATAAGTAGAGAATTGACACCAGTACTTGCTGAGAGACAAGCAAGGCGTGTAATATGGCTACTAGCTTTAAATTTAACAAGCAGTGTGGTGCTTTTCTCATGGTGCAGCAGTACTCGCAGCATAGGTATGAGCTTAAATCATATTTCAATGAGTACATTACTGTATGCAAACAATATCTCAAATTATATTTTGATTTCTGATTACAGCATTAGAAGCCTACACATATACAGTATGGTTCAATTTTCTAAGGTGTGTATTTTAGATGAGCTAACTCTGACACTGACTTATATGAGATTTGTATCGTTGCAGTCTTCTTACGAGCCTGCTGTCAGTATGGGTGTCGCAGCAGAGGCCCAGTCTACACTACTCGCTTGGCTATGAGCGATGTGAAGTCCTTGCAGTGTTTGCAAGCACTGTCCTCGCCCAGCTGGCTGCCCTCATGGTAGCCAAGGAGAGTGTAGAGAGACTTGTGGAGCAGCCAGAAATACACACGTGAGTAGAAGTTATACTAGTAAAAAGTTATACTGTAGTAAAAAGATAATCTGCCCCCCCCCCATACTTTATTTTGTTGGCGAGGCATATTTAATTAATGTTTTTTCATCATCTCTTGTTCCTAGATATGATATTTAATAACAACGCATGTACAGTACATAGTTTGAGATATTGAATTTTGACACTTGGCGCATAAATTTAATGTAATGTTGTGTTGAATTAGAGTGAAATAATTTTCATACAAACTTCTCATGGTATTAGGGTACTAGACTGCATGGTTAATTGGATGATGAGAAATAAATTCTGTATTATTTTTAATTTAAATATCCAATGTAAAATATAATACCCTAAAATAGTGATAGTATTTTGTGGTTGTGACAATAATAGTTTTATTGCAGTGGCCGCCTGCTGGTTGGTGGTGGTGTTGCTCTTGGCAGCCATCTGGTGGTGCTGTATGGAAGCAGAAACTCTGCCCTGGAGCATGTGATGGGTGCTGCTTCCTCCAGCTGGCTGCAAGAGCACATGACAGATCTCAGTCAAAGGTAACAGCCTCAGGTCACCTAGGGAAGATAACTGCTATACTATACCCAGCAGCACAGTCCAGGTGGAGGTTGAGGCATAAGATACCAGTCAAAAGTAACAGTCTCTGTTCACCTTGGGAAGACTCTTAAGTAGTCAAGCTAAGCTTGAAGTAGGGGCATGTTAAAGAAATATCTTGGTCAAAGGTCCATGTAGCTTAACTATTCTTACCTATTCTTTGGATCACCTTAAATTTTTTTTAGGAAGATAACCTGTACCGTATGAAGAGAGTTATTATGATTTTTTTTAGGGTTAAAGAAGCAAGATCATAAGTTATTTTTATAGCGCTGAAACTCAAGGTTTGTGAAGCTTTCTCCTGACCTGCACCTCTTTTCCAGTTTGTGCTCTGCGGTGCCTCCCCTGCGCTCGCTGCTGCTGCCAAGAGTCAACCCCATGTTGCTTGTGGCAGCTACAGGGGCCAGTGGCATCTTCCTCACCAACCTGCTCATTGAGTTGAGGTAAGGTTGGGCTGCACATTCAGTCATCAGTGTCATCACTGTGTTTTTTTGGTAGGGTGGGAAAATTTCATTATCCTTTAATTAAGTGTTTTTACATATTGAAAATATTGATTTTAATTTATTTTTGGGTCAAACCCATTCTCCATACCTTTCAGTTGGAAGAGATTGCTCCATTCTTATACTTGAAAAGTAGTAAAAATTAAAAATCAGCAAGTAAATTTAAGTACTGTATGTAAAAAAAGAAAGAAAAAGAAAAAAAAAATAGAGTTTTTAATTTTTTTCATGGAAATACTGAATTATTTTTATTGAAGGCCAACCTATTTTTAACCATCTCACTTTGCTTATCCAGGGACTACCATATGATGGACACCCTGGCTTCCCTTGTGATCATCATAGTTACCTTCGCTACCATGTTCCCCATGAGTGTCTATAGTGGGAAAGTTCTACTTCAGGTAAAATAGCTGTTTTATTTCTTGTTTTGTGGTTAAGCAAAATTTCATTGGTGTTATTTTAAGCATTATTTTATTGTGCGGAGCAATTCAAACATACTGTAAAGCTACACCCAAGAGGTTCCATTACGGATCTGTGATTGGTTCGCTGCTTTTCATGATATTTTTCCGATGCTGTAAAGTTTGGTTTCTCCTGCTATCTTTTAACCCGGCAAAGAAATAAATTCCTGCGGCGTTTTTTTTTTTTTTTTTTTTTTTTTTTTTTTTTTTTTTTTATGAAAAGCTTTTGGGCGTAGCTTTACAGAATAGGAAATGGACAACCTGTATGACAATTTTTTATTGCAAAAATGAATAAAGGGTACCAAATTATGTTACTATGAATTTTTTCAAATTTGTTTGAATCACAGAACTATTTTAAAAATTATTGAAAGTTCTGCAAGTTCGCTTGGGTGCATGGCTGTATTTGGCCTATTCTCAGAAACGGATCCAGAAGAAGAAGAAGAAGGAGCAAGTTCTGTTGACCCCCCTGGATCCTTAATAAAAAAAAAAATAGTTCCTAAATGCCCCTATTCATATCCAGGGAGCTGGCTGCAGTTTCATTTTTTTTTTAAATACTAATAGTTTCTAGACACAAAAAAATCTGAGAAAAAAAAACAGAAATATGGTTTAAAAGATAAATTCTTTTAATTGTTGAATAATGTATAGAGTGGAGGCAAATATAAAAACAGGACATTTTCAATTTGTTTCTCATGGTGGCAAAGGTGGCACAATACTTTTGTCACTCCTTTTGTGTAATACAGTATTTATATAATGTGGAAAGCTGAAGAATGAAATCAGTATTTTGTGTCTGTAAAATTTATGAGTGCTTGTGCATTTTTTTTACTTCTCTTTTCCGATTGTTTTTAGACAACCCCATCCCACATTGTCGGCCAACTTGATAAATGCTTGAGGGAAACTCTGACCATTGATGGAGTGCTCGAGTTCCGTAATGAACACTTCTGGACGTTGTCCTTTGGAAAACTGGTAGGAAACATGACATTTAGCTGTTTAATTTTTTATATTTTTTTTTATGAATTTTCAGCCTTTAGATTTTTTATTTTTTAATTTATTGGAAGTTATAAATGTAGACTTTTTTTTATTAAAAGTAAATTTTTAATATTTAGCGTGTTGGAGTTAGATCTGTCATAAATAGAAACCAACCCCAACTAATATTTGACTTTCACTATTTGATGCTTAATTATGCTTATCTTGTTACCCTAGCTAGAAGCAAAATTTTAGCAGAAAAAGAGGTGTTTGAAGCATCATAATTATGAAACAATAATAACTAAATTTCAACAAAATATCTGATATCTTTTGTATAAGTATGAACATAATAATAATAATAGTATAAATGTTTCTAGTTATATAAAATTATTTATTGTTCATTGTTCCACAGGCTGGTTCACTGCATGTGCGTGTGCGTCGGGATGCAGACGAACAGCTGGTTTTAGCGCATGTGGTGGCACGCCTCTCTCCGCTGGTGCCCGTGCTGCGTGTGCAGGTGGTCAAGGACGACTGGCAACACAGTTCCTCTCTGTTTGCACCGTCAGCTGCGACCTTCGCCCCCTCTCCCTTCACTCCTGCACAGCCAAATAACAACCTACTGTTCTCCGGAGCAAGCTCTCTCGACCCAGACAAGTTTCCATACAAACCTCGATGACGAGAGAAATCATGTAATCTAAGCTTCTTATACACTCCTTTTTCAATTATGTAATTTCCATGCAATGTGTACTATATATCTGTAATTTAAATTTTAATGAACTTAAGCTTAAACAAAGTTGTACTAATATTAAGCTATAATTCTAATAAATAAAAATGTAAAATTTTTATTAAATTTATTGTCTCTTTTAAATACTTAACATACACAATTATATATTAAATATCCTGAAAATATGTATTAAATAAATATTAAAATATGTATTGCATATATATGCTGAAAGTAACGGCCAATGTAAAATGATAATCTTATTAAAAGAAAAGGATAGGAATAACCAGCAAGGCCTTACCGATCGAAAGAGTCACAGCAGGTGGAAATTCTTGCGGTCACAGAGGTTCACTCGAAAGTTTTTACATTTTTGAAACGTTTCGCATCGTGGAGATGCTTCTTATTTTCAATCACAAGAAGAAGTAGAAGGATTCTACTTCTTCTTGTGACTGAAGAAGCATCTCCACGATGCGAAACGTTTCAAAAATGTAAAAACTTTCGAGTGAACCTCTGTGACCGCAAGAATTTCCATCTGCTGTGACTCTTTCGATCGGTAAGGCCTTGCTGGTTATTCCTATCCTTTTCTTTTAATAAGATTATCACAACCTAAATGGTTTATTTTCCTTAATTAATTTGAATATCCAATGTAAAATGAAAAAAAAAAATTGAATACTGACGACTATATATATCCTGGCTACTGCTGTCCAATGCACTGAGCAAAATTCCTATAATTTTTTTAATTTTTCACTTTATTTATTATTATTTAGTATTGTTACAGTGTTAATCTTAAATAAACTAACAAATTCACTTTGAAAAAGAAAGTGATAGCTAATATTTTTGTAGTGTTTCATGTATTCGTCAATAGATGGCTTATGTTGTATTGCAAAGATTTTTTTAGGATAAATTTTAGTATAATTTCCCGACAATTTTGCATTTAGTCAGTTGGCAGCTGTGATCCCAGCAGTTCGTACAGCGCGATCATCTGTGCAGAGCAGCCGTCTGCTAGCAAGCGAGCGAGGACCCTCGATTTGAGGTCCCAGGTGCGAGGCCCGAAAGCCGTGAAGCCCTCTATTGTGACCGCCGTCTGGCTCGCCATGAGACGAAATGTCAAACTTCTGCTATTGTTCTCCATAACGTGGATGTTCGCCATAGTTTATTATTTACAAGTTAGCAAAGATGGGAAGGTGAGTGTTATTTTTTTTATTTAACATTTTCAAGTAATGACAATACAGAATTTAATAACTGTAACTCTAATTATTCAGTATACATCAGCTAGGCTATATTAATAACAATACAATTAGCTGATAAAATGGTCATGATTAATATAAAATATCAATTTAATTCACTGTTCAAAGTTTTTTAACTTTGGGCGCGGTAAATTTAAACCAATTTAAAATGCATGAACACGAACCGTACAAAGTACTTAGCATTAATGTAACTATATTTAACCTAATAAAGAGATGTTTAGTACTTTTAAAACCAATGTAAATTAATATTTTAAATAGAAAATATAGGGGGGTTAATGTCTTTA
This sequence comes from Siphlonurus alternatus, assembly GCA_949825025.1. Taxonomy (NCBI): domain Eukaryota; kingdom Metazoa; phylum Arthropoda; class Insecta; order Ephemeroptera; family Siphlonuridae; genus Siphlonurus; species Siphlonurus alternatus. The sequence continues at coordinate 15,382,283 of OX463782.1, read as the reverse complement.
GTAAATATCAGTGGAACGACGTTTCTTTCACAACACCTGTTTTACTATACTGGATCACACTAGTAGTATGTGACTGCGTATATATAGACATGCAGATATAGAGATAATATGCAAAGTAGCTGCTCAAATAATATCCGGCGCACGTCGTAACTCCCCCTGCCGGAGCGACCGCCGGAAACCCTCTGCAGTCCAAGCCGCAACTGCGGTACTCTGTTTCGATCTTACCGCGGGGACTTTTAGCATGCACCGGCTGTTTTTCTCATTTATTTCACCTCTCAACTTTAACATGCAGAAGATATACTTAAATTATTCAGTATCACAGACTACTTTTATTTTATTTTAAACCAGTAACGATCTGACGAAAAATTAGCAATTCAATGCGTTTTAGGTATATGTATATTATAATATGCATATTAATTTTACTTTACATGGTACTCTAATTAATTAAATTTAAAATTCAACTCTTATACAGTCTGTCAGTAATTTAAATTGGAGAAATTATGCTACGAAATAAGAATTTTATTTTATTTTTATTGATCTACCAACATATTTATATATATATAGACAAGTCAAAACATTATGCACAATACACAATCAGAACCATAATTGTTTATTTTTTAATAAATATCAAATCATTGACTTTGTATATATTATATTAATTCTTGAGGAATATAATTATACTCTTTCACTTTTTTTTAAAACACGATATAATCATATTATTTTCACTTCCTAATATATTTTATTTATTTTTATTTTTTTTATTTGTTTATTTGAACATATAGGTTGTACAAGACAACATTGATCACGTCAGAGAATATAACATATAGCAAAAACATACAAAAAAATATATAATAAATATGGATATTGGTCAAAAACAATACAAAATCACTAACAAAGAGAAAAAACAAACAACAATCATTTATAACAATAAAACAAACAGATGAATTTAAAATTGTAAACAATTTTCTGGCAATTTATTTGCAAAAAACATCTTAATAGAATAGAATTCCTTGTTAATTAATATTAGTTTCAGTTTTGATTTGAAAAGAGAGTCACTCTTGATGTTTTTTACACACGAGGGAAGAAAATCGTAAATTTTAGCGCATTGATGGTGGGGATTTCTTTCCGCAAACACTGAATTTTTTTTATCCACTAAAGTACGATTATTGTTTCTAGTATTGTAAGAGTGGATTGAATTAAATTGTGGATACAAATCAGGATGCTTTCTTCTAAAAACAGCACACTGTACAATGTACATACAAGGCAATGTAAGCATATTATTTGATTTGAAATGTGTCACACATGAATCACGCTTTTTGAATCTTAACATAGTCCTTATTGACTGGGAGATGATTATAAAACACTTAGGAAGTATACATATATTAAGTCCATCATCTTCCTCATGCAGCTCAGCTATAAGAGATGCAACTAAATGTTGAACGTTCTCATTGCCATGATGCTAAAAATTAAATTGTCTTCGAAAATAATACTATAATTTGAAACAAGCGGGTAAACATATTTTTTTTTTTAGAGAATTTTTAGACCTAATTAATTTTTTTTTTGAGTCATACTTGCACGTATCTAGTCCATCGATTATAAAAACAAAGAGTACTCAGCGTTTTGTCGCTATATTAATGCAGTTGTACTACAAATTAAGTGAAAGAGCGTTCTGTATATTTTAAAAGTCTCTATCATGGTCAGTACAATCTACGTCTAACATTTTTTTTTTTTTTTAAATTGGTAAATTTTCAAATATTTTTTTAACATTTACATTGTAGCCGCGCGTTCTTTGTTGTTTGCAAGCCAAGCCAAGGTTGTATTGTTAGAATGTTACAAAACATTTTATGCAGAAGTAGGCGTGTCCCTAAAGAGAGGGCGGCTGCAGGGTTGGTTGTCTCGGACAGGACAATTTGTCGTGGTCCATTACACAAGGATGACAGGTGGCAATGCGTGACGGATGGCTCGTGTTGTAACTGCTATTAGAGTCGTGCACATTGAGTGACATGAGGAGGAGGAGGCGCCAGGCGCCCGCTCTGCTGGCAGAAAACTGCCGTGGTGGCTGCTGGCACAGAGATGCGCTGCAATCCATCACAGTAGCAGGAGCTTCGCAGAACAAGGAGACAATTTCCTGTCCCCACACAAAACTTTTCACAGTCAAATCAATCAAAGTTTAAGTCAAAAAAATAATATATATGATGAATTCATTCAAGCTTTAAATAAAATAAAAAGTTATAATATTATTTTATGAATATTTATAGCATAGGCACACATATAAATTGAAATTTTACTTTTAAAAGTAAAAAAAAATAAAAGTTTATGTTTTTTATCAACATATATAAAAATAAAAATTAAATAAGAATATAAAAATATTATAAAAAATATAAAAATTATTTTAGTATAATATTATAAAATATAACGCTTCTTTTAAAAATCTTAGTTATACATATATTTATTTTATACATCAGAGACTTTATATATATGAAGAATTCACGCACGATGGAGTTCACCCAGTTCAGTAACCGAATATTCAATTTTATTATTAATTTATTAACCAACCTAGCATATTATTTTGTTGTGTTGCAAAATGTTTTACTCGAATGATTCCAATTAACTTTCTTTCATTATTCGCACGCATTCAGCGGATCATGTCAAACATTCATATCATATGTACTTTTTTACAATCCTCTTTCCGGCTTACATGTTTATTACAATGTAATAATTGTTATTACTAAAGAAGTTCCAACCCGCAAAATGGGCAAATGCTCTTAATGTGCAAGGTTCTAATTCATAGCTCTAATTTTAATTTGAATATTTCAAATATAACAAAAAGCAATTAAGCAACTGAATGGACAACTTACATGATTTCTTTTTACTGCAAAAATGAATAGAGCGTACCAAATTATGCCACTCTGAATTTTTTCAGATTTTTTTTAGTCCTGGGACTATTTTTAAAAAAAATTATTGAAAGTGCGGCCACGCCCCCTGGAGGCGTCAGTAGGCGTTTTTGCTCTATCTTTTTATTAAGGCTCCATGGGTGCCAACATAACTTATACTTGTTAGAGAACTTCAATAATTATTTAAAAATAGTTCCGGGACTCCAAAAAACTTGAAAAAAATCAGAGTGGCATAATTTGATACCCTCTATTCATTTTTGCAATAAAAAAAATTCATGTAAATTGTCCATTGTAAGAAAAATAAGTTTCCAGAAGATATTATAACATATGCCATTATTGTTGACATTGTTGTCATTTGTTAAAAAGAATAGGCTACTATGTAATGTGCAGATTAACTTAGCTATAATATTTGCATCCAGTCATGGGTACATAAATACATAAATGAGTTCTTTTACATATAATTATTTTAAGTACTGCATTTTGTGTATCATATAACATGATTTATGTATGTACATAATATGCTGCTAACTTATGTTAGCATGCAGTTGTTAAATGTGAAACAGTAAATTATGCAAACTTTGTCACGTATCACGCTATCGTTTTGAATTGTAGGGGAAAATTTGTTTAAAATGTTTTATTCAGATTTTACTAATAGGAAAATTTTCCTATACTAATGTGAAATTCATAGTTTTTTCGTAATGGTGCGGTACATAATAATAAATGAAACGAGATCATTACAAAAAATATATAATATGAATTTTTCCTTTACGAAACGGTTCCGTGCTGTATTTTAGACATGATAATAAATTTTATCCTTTTAAATACAATACCATTTTTTAAATTTTGTTTATTTAGCTTTTAGTCTTCACGTTCTACGGCTTTTTTTTCCTTCATTTCTTGTTGTTGTAATAAAACCAAAAGTATATCGTATAGGCAAAAACCATTTCTTGGCTTTGTTTCTTATATATATATGAGAGTACCCCAGCATAATATATATATAGAGATCAATATTTATATTTTAAGATATTACAAAATATAGGTATATATGTGAATTTATTTTCACCATCATTTCAATAAGAAACTCTCAAGTTTCTTATATAACATATAAAATAAAACATAAAAAATTGATGGTTGGAGTAAACATATTGACACCTTTTCTAAGCTCCCCTTTTCCCCGGGTTGTAAATCCCCGGGCTGCCAATAGCTTGTATGTGATAAGAATTTCATCGGCACTTTTTCAGCAACAATCGTCAGCTGTTGGCAGATTGTAGCATTAATTTCTACAGCTGATAACTAAGCGTATAATCATCATCCATTTTATGACTATCAAAAGAAGATTACTTTGAAGTTTTTCCCCCGTTTTCTTTCGCTTAAAAAAAAAAGTGCTTTGACTTTGTCACTTTTAGATTGAATTAAAAAAAGAAACTTTTTAGAAGAAATGTAACGGAATGGTTCTTTTTATAAAATGTTTTATTGATTTCCATCGATAAGCTTGTTATTTGTTACTGTCATCATCTTTTTTTAATGGTCGCGATAAGACTTCGTAGCATTCGTGATAACAAATATAATTTTCTCTTTACAAATAACAACAATCAAATTGGGATTCTCCATAAATGCCTGACGTTAATAAGTTTGGTTAATGAACGGTCATAATATTGGTCATTCATACCACTGAAGTATATAATTAGTAGTATTGTAATTTGTATGTATTGTAATAGAATAATGATATGGTAGAGCTGCATTCCTATGATATATGATGTGTAAAAATCTGCAGTATAACTTTACTATACATTGAGGATATATTATTATATAACTTTAAAACTTATTTATAGAAATTTCATGGAATGGCAATGAATAAAAATAAATCTATTTTCAATTAATTTTTACTGATAATTCACACAAATGAAGCGCACTATATTTAGTAGTAAACAGTATTTAATTTAATTTTAATTTAGGTTTTAATAGAAAATAATTGTAATAAATGGGTGTAATTGTAATATTAGGATTGCAGCAAATTGTCAACATATCAACAAAAAGTTGTATTTAGAAAGTATGTACAGTACATCAACTTTCTCAGATCTATTTATAATAAAAATTTCAAAGCTGAATCCATTTTAAAGTATTTACCTTTAACCAGAGATTTTATGATAATTGTTTAATTTATGTGAAAATAAATACATGCGAGACAAATCATGCAGTTAATTTTGATACATGGATATTGCTCATTTAGTCGCTGCCTGCTGATTGATGATAATTAACCGTACCTAAGCTAGATTTTATTTGCATGTTATATATATATATATATATATATATACAGTATATATAATATATTTTTTAAATTTGTCGAATTAAAATTTGAATTTTCTTAATTTCATATTTTTTTATATATGGACAGCATTTTTTATTTTGTAAATACTGTATTCATGCGGAAAAGTAAATAAAAGCCAGCGACAAACAGAGGTTAATAGAAATGTACGTATGCCCTTTTCTGATCAGTGGACTTGCGTCATTTTCCAACAACTGCATATCATATACTCGTACAATATCATTTAACTGTGGTGACAGCGGTGGTTAAAACGCGAGCTGTCAAAATTTTCTTTAAAAAAAAAGCATTGAAGTCATACTGAAAGTTTATTTTACTGGTCGATCCAATGTGACGTTATCACTCATGTCACGCGGTTTTGTTGCTTTGTTTTGGACAAGCGACACAACAGCTATAATATATATGCAGCGAGCCAGGCGGTGCTGGGCTGTCTGTATTGTGCTATTGATCTGGTTCGCGACTCCCTCCCTGCATGCCGCCGCTTTCTAGCTCTAATGCAATTCCTCAGTAAGTAAAATATTAGAGTCGACGGCCACCCTTCTTGCGGCAAACCCTATGAGGGGTGAGTCGAGAATAAAGAATAAACTTTATGCTGTTTCACACTCTCGCCCTGATTCTCTAACAATTCTTACTAATTTAATAAGTGATAATCCAAGTTTTCTAGTTAGTATCATGATAATTTTATGCATTTTAACTTCAATTTAATAAAATAAAATAGAGAGAAACATTTCGTTTTTTTTTTTAATAACACAAGATTTGATGAGTCACGTTGGTTCATGAATGTAGATGTTGTTTTTCTATTAATTTTATAATTATAAATTATAATGTTCTTCATTATTTCATTAATTTTTCTTATGTTATTAATTGCAACACTGTTCCAGAATCATGCAGTATATAAAATAGAATTGCAAGTTCATGAAGGCAAAGTATATAAACATAACACGTGCCATGTTTTTTTTAAAAATATAAACATTTCATATAAAAAAAATCAATGCTTCCAATTATTTTTGCCTCGGTTTCCATATAATATTTTCCATATGAGAAATTTAAAACTCCAGCTGTATTATATATAATATAGAGTCTGCAGTAAACGTGATATTGTCAGAAACATTTTGACAATTATTTATTATATTAAATTAATTACGAGCTACTATTACGTTATCGTGTGATGATGATAATAATTGGCGTTCAATTTCATTCTCTTGTGACATGAGAGTTTTTGAAAAAAATTGAAGTATTGAAATATGTATACATGTAATATGTAATGCATAATTTTATTACAGAAGTAAACGCAGAATAAAGATTGGAGGTATACTTTTCCCTTAATTGAGCTCATGCACTGTTATATTTGTTTTTAAATCGAGAATTGCTCATATTACCAAGCACCCTGGATGAAGATTCTCATTTTTTATATAAAATGTACAGTAATATTATTTTTGTTTTTCTCCGGTAATGAAGTATGACAGGTGCAATTTCACTGATGTAGTTATTTGGTCGTATACCGTTCCTTGCTTGCTAAAGCATAACCATAATTTAAATTGCTCAAAAAGCCGGAACTATAATATATAGCTTGTGTATTTTTTTTACGATATTTTTATACAAATTTTTACTGTCTTAAATAAGAAAACTTTTATAATGATCCTTCCATATTTCATCGTGGTATAAAGCGTGAAATTTTTAAATTGTAATGTCTGTATTTTTTTAATCATGATTGCCTTAATTTATAAAAATTATATTGTCAAGATAAATCATATTAAAATAAAGTTATTCTTTACCTTAAGTTAAATATCATGAATATTTAGTATTATACAACTTTTTTTTTTTTATACAGAGGAGTTATTTGCACAGGATTTTCATTATTAAAGGTCATAAAATTTTGGAGCGTTGAATACGCGTGCTTAGCCTATAAAAGTAGATGTATAAATTTATTTATCTCATATGTAATAGATGTACTGTAAATATGAAATACGAAGCTACATGCAAAATAACATAATATAAGGCTATCTATTTGAGGGAGGAGATTACATAAAAGTTATTTGAGCCTGGATGTCTTGGCTTGCACTGCATGACATTTCAGACCATAAGGAAGGCCATAGATCCAGCATGCACATATAAGCTTTTGTAGAAGCTGTTTCTCGTTGGACTCACTCTGATAGGGTTTCTTACGAAGAAAAAAAAAATCTGTTCAAAATCCTTCTCTGAATTCTTATATAGAAGCGTCAAAGCGTGTATATACTCGATATATGTAACTTTCTTTTTCGTCTTCTCTCCCTTCTTATTATTGTGTGGATCTATTATTTGATTTTTACATTTCAATTTCACGAATGATCAACTTAAAGTAAGAAAAATTCAATGTGAAATTCTCAGCATATACGTATTATAGTATTACTTATTTTCCTTTTTTAAAAAAGGGATCTATATATCAGGATATTGAAAATCAATTTAACGTATTATAATTATATAGTTATACATGTGAGATATTGATGTATTTTTCAGATCGCATATTTCTTTATTGAATTTGAAAAAATAAATAAATAAATAAATAAATAAATAAATAAATAAATAAATAAATAAATAAATAAATAAATAAATAAATAAATAAATAAATAAATAAATAAATAAATAAATAAATAAATAAGAAGAGTGCCAACAAAGATTCATGACTTGAATATAAAATTAAATCACCATTATATAAATAATCTTTAATTACACCGCATATTTATGACAAGAAATTGATAGCATTTACAAGATTTTCGATATAATAATTTTGTTTATAATTATTATAGCTTCTGTTTACGACTTCATTTACAGTTTGTTAAAAAAATGCTTTTGATTCATTGCATTTAATATTAAAATCATTGACACTATTTCCGCAGGCAACTTTATATAATTATAAAGCAGTTTGTATTTAATTGTTATTAAATAATAATTTATATCAAATTGAAATGAAAGCATATTATAAAATCTAATTCAAAGAACAGTGATAATGTTAATAAAGTAAATTCTCATAAGAACATAAGTATGTGAATCTCTCTCTTGTATTGTAAAGAGTGGAATGTAGCAGCTTTTTTTTCTCTGTACATACTCGTGTATTCCCACACACCTGAAAGTACTGCTGCAGTGACCCGTGAAGGCTCCTCGATCTGCGCTTCACAGCGGCTCCAAATAATAGCGAAACCAATCTACTGGAAAATATGCACGAGACCACACCGATTGTGCACCCACCGAGAAACGAGAAAGTGCCTTATTAATATATAGAATCTTCTTCTTTCTTTGCAGTGAAAGGAAAGAGCGTGATTTTTTTTTATATCAAATTTGAATAGAAAAATAATATAAAATTTTATCATGAATTGTTATATTTCTTGTCTTTCTCAATCTAAAAGAGATAATAATGTTTTTTGTCTGTATTTAATCATCAGAAGAACTAAATTCAAAATCAAATTATTGCTTTTATAATAATAATACTCTATTGTATGATTTTTTTTTTCTCTGATAAATAATACTCTTTTTAGACATAACAATTCATTATGAAATAATTTCAAACTTTGTTTGCCTTATTTGTATTTATAATGTATCATCATTAACCTAAAAGAACGAGCGATTATTTCTGTTTAGAAAAATAATAACAAATTATGAAAATAATATTTATAGATTTTCTCTATAATAGTAAAAAACTTTTAAAATTAATGCGCAATTCACGTTTTCCATATTTGTAACGTAAATTCGGTAAAGTTATACAAGGTATAAAAGGTTGTCTTATTTAATTAATCTTAAAATATATAATATGTCTATTTAAATATAACATCATGTTCTACTTTTAATCATTATTCCATGAATATTTCCTTTGCTCCTTTTTTCATTCGTAAAATTTTTATCCTGAAATGATGAATATGATACATAAAATATATTATATAATACATTTTTTTCCCCTTGTTCAAGCAGCTACAAATATTTCATGCATTAAATTCCATCTCCCTTCATTTTTTTTTATACCAACGGTATTTATTTAAATGACATTTAATTTAAATGCTGTTTCATTTTTATTTTTGCTCTTACAGAACATGTATGTTTTTAAAATTCATATTTGCATGAAATTTGTTCATATAGAAGCTACAATTTTTTACTGTTGCGAATTTACATTATTTTCTGAATATTTGAAGCGCATGAGATTGCCAGCGTAATTTTATATTTCTACTAACAACTAACAATAAAAATATCATACTATAAAATAAATAAATAAATTATTACTAAATATAATATAATTTAGTATTTATTGTATATGATATATTACTGTATATTCTGTACAATCTCACTCCGATATAATTTAATAAGACAAATTATAAATTTTTATTCGTCTTTTTGTAGCGGCAGGTGCCAAGTTGATAAATTTAAAATATTTTAGCGGTATTTTTTAATGGTAATTATAAATATTTTAAACAAAAAATATTCTATTATGTATTTATATAAAATATTATAAAAAATGTACATTATATATAATATATAATAAGCATGATGAGAAAATAAATGATGATAAATTGTACATAAACCTTTTAAGCTCTCAGGTACACGTTTCTCACTTACTGTGGTGACAACCAATCTGGTGTGGGTGTTAGTAAAATTTTATCTCATATGTCATGTAGTAATTAGAATTTATTGAAGTTACAAAATCTTCATGAGTCAGTGAAAGGGTTTGAAATGACGATGTAATATGACGTATGCCATGTACATGAAGATACGGCATCGAAAAGAGACATTCACTGCAGTAGAACCACATAACATTATCTGTCTGCTGTATTATATAGCCAGCATTGCAGCCCCCTTTCACCATGCCATAGCCGAGCAAAAGCCTCTTTGATCTTCTACTGGTTTAAACTCAAGACTCCGCCCTAATGTGTCGTATTTATACCTTGTACCATGCTGTGATGGACTTAAAAATTCATATTATATCTTGGTTTACGTTATCATAAAGTATTCTAGAGGGTGACAAATATCTAAGGACGTAGAGTAGCTTTCACAATTTTACATGAGCTCTCTTTTAGTTTAATTTTTTCTACTATATATATATTCAATATTCATACTCTCTATATATCCTTCTCCTCTCTTTTGTGCTTTTTAATACATTTTTGCTAATCTGTAACAAATTAAATAACGTGTCAGATTCAAATTCAATAGTAATTTATTATTTCCATAAAGTAACTTTTTTTTAAATATTTTATAAAACTAAATTTGTGTGTATAAAAAATTATATTGAAACATTGCCAAAATAAGAGGAAAAAAATCATTATTTTCTGGAAAACAATGGCAAACAATCGATTTTATTGGATTTGGATTTGTGATGGGCTGCAGCAGCCGCATCGTTCTTCATTGAGAAAAGATAAAAAAAGCTCTGGCGTATATAATATTATAAAATATTCATAGGCTTACTCCACTTGAGTGTAAAATAATTTATTCTGAGCACAACTTTGGGATCACAATAACATACACAACTCGAAACTCTCCTATTACAGATGTATGTTTGTCGGAAATAGCCGCAAGTTTTCTAGTGCAATTTCAGATTTAAAGCTTTTGGAACTATACGAATTTGTTTACAAATATATTATAAAGTCTCACAACTAAAAAATGAGAAACGTTTCCCGCTAATTCCACCTGAAATATTTAATTTTCTAGCTGATGTCATTTTTAGTTAGTCATATCCTTGCAGTGATGGTCCTGCATTTTACTTAATTGAATGTTTGCGAAGTTGTAATCTGTCCTATTTCTCACACGTACACTTTCCCTATCGTAAGTCAGAATTAAATATCTGACAAAACTTGAAATTATTATAGTCTATAAATGTTGATCAGGTTGAACTTTTTAGAAAAAGATGAGCTCTAGGGTCATTAACTCAATATCAATCAATGTCAAGAAATATAATATATATTAACCACACATTTATTTTTATTTTACTATTTTTAAAATTCTTTATTCAGTGGTAAAAATTTCCCAGGCATGTTTTAGCATTTCTAATTAACAAATAACCCACATTTATCATTAAAAAATATACACATATTATACATGAATAATTCATCAATTAATCTCACACCTATACACTATGAATATTCCTTAAATGATGATTTACCCATAAATATAATATGAAGATAAATTACTCCCTCTATACATCAGGATCTACTACATGTAGATTTTTAGCAAATATATTCGTCATATTTTTATTTTTTTTTTGTTAGTATTATGACATCATAACATTGTTGCATGTATACCAAATGAAAGCGTTTCTAGTTTATCTCGAAATCTCTCACGCTATGTGGTTATTACAACGCAATATTTCAGTGTCATCATCATCTCAAGAAGATTTTTTTTTATTAATAACCGTATTATAATTGTGTGGTCACTATAATGTAAATTAAAACCTTTTATGTCAACTGATTTTAAGGTAATGATGGCCTATATCTATTCTTTTCTATCTATTCTATTCTTGTGGCTTAAAGGGCAATAATATTATATTGTATGACCAACGCAGTAGTGATACAGATGAAAGACAAGTCAGCGAGTTTCTCTTCAT